>WNGS01035492.1:0-10558 GCA_020271785.1 Procambarus virginalis | reverse complement strand
AGCTTACTATAATACTGTATTGTTTGAAGATGAAGAAAAGACCCAATCCTTGTGGCAAGTTTATTATTAAAACAAATTTTTTAAATGAACCTACATACCTTAATCAAAGTGACTGTAAACATACACTGTTTACACCACCTTGATAAGGAATGAAGGTTCATCCAAAAAATTCAGCTTAATAATATACTTACACATATTGGGTCATTTCTTCACCTTCATTATGATCATTGCTATAATAGCAAGTATCATTGTCACAGTAAACTGCCACACAGATAAATCCCTCCCATGTACATATGTTGAGTAAATATTATGATCATTGCTATCATAGCCAGTCATATGTATCTCATGTATACATATGGGTAATGTATACCAAAGCAGTACAAGACAGCCTCATGGGTGAATCCAAGTGTGCATGCTGGTTTATTTCATCTCTACAATAAACTGCCATGCAGATACAGTGTATCCCAGTGTATCTCAGTGACTGATATCTAACTTTATTCTGTGCCTTTATAAGTACTGTACTGTAACTAGTCTAATACCCAAACTAAACCTAGTCTAACACCCAGCTACTTAAAAGTTGGGTTTGTACACAATGCTTTATAGTACTGTACCATTATTACTGTCTAAGCTCACTTATCCACACTATATGGGCAGGACCTCTCATTGGATAAGTCAGACATCTACATAAACAGAATTCTTACAGAGGAAGTCCAAAAATTTCTATATATGCAATTTTTTGTACCACAACCAACATAATTTGAATTTCCACACAACTGTAAATCAAACATATAAGTTAAAACAGAAACTTCAGCTGACCTTGTTGCAGTTCGTCTTTTTGCTTGATACCTTATACAGGTACAGTATTTTGAAATGTGTAGTTCTTGAAAATTTATGTAACCTAAACCCGGTTGTCTGAATTTCTGTCTGGATATGGCGAAGGTTTGCCAGCACGTTTTCCACACACAATTTTGTCCAGATAACCCAAATACAGTACAGTAGTACTGTACATGTATTTAGTTGAGCAGGCTTCAGATGACCAAGCTCATACAGTATTTGGATTATAATGAAGATATTTTTAGTGTTTCATTCCTGTAACCCAATAGTTACTGGAGTTCATTATTTATATTTAGATTTTATGTACTACTGTGCTGTATCAAAACAGGGTGGTCAAGTTCCTGGGCATACTGTACATCTAGCTGCTTAAGTTTTCAGTGTGAATTTTTTATTACAATCGGCAGTCCCCGTGGCACAGTGGTTAAACACTCGCCCGGCACTTCACGAGCTCTTTGGCCTGGATTCGTATCCTGGCCGGGGAGGATTGACCGGTGCTCCAATCCTTAACTGTAGCCTCTGTTCACTCAGCAATGATTGGGTACCTGGTTGTTAAATGATTTGGAGGGTTGTATTCTGCGGAAAATTAGAATCAAGGACCTGCCCAAATTGCTATGAATGCTAATGGCTTTACAAAAATGTAAAATCTCTTGCATATACAGTACAGTATAAATTAAAAAAAAAATGATTTTGTTCCCAAATTATATAAAATATCAATGCTTCACTTTTTGGGATATAAAAAATGCATAACTGATCTGTACCCACAAAAAATTATTTATACCTTGTAATTAAAAAGGTAAATATTTATTGTGAAGTGACTTATAATCAATTACTTATTAGTAAACATTCAGTTTACTTCTATATTTTAACAAATAGGGGACAATTGCCTTCCCAAATTAGCCTGTAAATTGCACTAATTTCAGTAATTTTTTGTTAAATTTCAGTCTACCATACTGCACTTCTTTGCAGTTGTATCAGTCATACACAATACATTACATTTTATTAATATATTTTAAATGTTCAGTCCTTGGAGGAGAGCCTAAGCAAGCTTCAGAGGTACAGTCTACAATGGGTTAATATTTGAATATTGTAAACAATGACTGTGGCTTCCAATATTTACCTGATTACCTTATTTTAGATGTTGTATATAGTTGCTTATTGGCTTATTGAGTGTGTATATTGAAGATGACGTAATGTGTTGTTCACTCAGTCTCCATGAATTTTCATCTTTTGCCATCTGTTAATTTCAAGTTTGTTGTGAAAGAATTTGTGGCATTACATGAGAGAGAGAGAGAGAGAGAGAGAGAGAGAGAGAGAGAGAGAGAGAGAATAAGGCAGGCCTCATCCCCCCCTCCCATCTCTATATATCTCCAACCTTCTCTTTTTATCTCCACTATATCTCCTCTATATCTCCCTCTTTATGCCCCTCCTTCACTTTATCTATCTCCACTTTCTCCCTATTTCCTTATCTCTTCCTTATCTCCCTCCATCTCTATCTCCTTTCTCTATTTCATACTATCTCCCTATTTATTTCCTTTCCCCATCTCTATCTTTCTCTCCCTATCTCTTTTAATCTCATCCCTATATTTTTCTGCCCCCTACTCTATTTTCATATTCTTCCTCTACTCCTCTTTCTCTCTTCCTCTTCTCCTCCCCCCCTCCCTCCCCTCTCTCTTCCTCCTCCCCCCCTTTCTTCCTCCCTCCCCCTCTCTCTCCCTCCCTTCCCCCTCCCTCCCTTCCTCTCCTATCTCCCTCCTCCCCTCTCTCTTTCCCTCTCCTGCATTCTTCCGTCTCCCCTGTATATTTATGTTATTACCGCGCACAATTGTGTATAATTATGAGTAAATGAGTAGTATAGCTGGTCTCTTATTAATCTGCCCCTTTCATGTTGCTTGGTCTGGGAGCAGGTTTATTGTGTGGCCAGATCACTCCAAGTGTTTCTCTCGTCTTGGGCGTCTCTCCAAAGGTTCAAGTCTTCACCCCAATTCCCCAGTGACATCTGTATTCATATGTACTGTATATAATAATTCATATCATATATACAGTTACACAGGCTTTCTGTCCCCGACAAATGTATTCTTATTTCTCCGGTGGGTGGTTTTGTTCATTCACCCATGAGTCGTGCACATAGAGAAAAGTTACCGGGAAACAGAGTCTTATGGCAACAGAACAGGTGGGCCCACTGTTGTATGGCAACAGAACAGGTGGGCCTACTGTTGTATGGCAACAGTACAGGTGGGCCTACTGTTGTATGGCAACAGTACAGGTGGGCCTACTGTTGTATGGCAACAGTACAGGTGGGCCTACTGTTGTATGGCAACAGTACAGGTGGGCCTACTGTTGTATGGCAACAGTACAGGTGGGCCCACTGTTGTATGGCAACAGCAGAGATAAGCCTATTTAAAGCAGGAGCAGAGTCCATTACCAAGAGGGCGGCGGTTTATGACGGAGAAGGAAGTACCTGGGGAGGTACCCAGCTGGCGGGGGGGGGGGAGTATACCCATGGGGAGAGGGGAGGGAGAGGTATACCCATCTGGGGAGAGGGAGAACCAGACGGTGAGAGGTTCTCTCTCCTTCCTCTTTACTCCAACAACAAAAAAACAGTGAGAGGAGCGGGAGGCAGAGCCAGCTAGGGGGACCAAAACAGAATATACAAAAAAACAAATGGAATGACATGATAAGCCAAATTCAAGTCCACTACAGTGACATAGAAAAGTTCTGAAAAAAGGTTCAAATCCTGCTGGCAACCTCTGACCAGGAAACACTCAACATCAAAGACGCCTCAGGGAATAACTTAACGAAGACAGATAATTATTATGAACATCTTTATTGACAAAATTAATTACAATTTTGCCTAATCTTGAGTAATTCAATTAGGCGTTATTAGAGTGAGGATAATGCTGGTATTGACTGTCACACAGGACACAGTCATATACAAGACAAACTGTAGACTGAAGCACATATGGTTACATATGAAGTACATATCATGGTTACTGTCAACTACATTACACAGTAAACATGTTTTAATTTACGAATTTTACGAAGGCAGAGAACAAGAACAGGAATTTAGGAAGTTCTGGGAAGAAATATTAAGAATAAGCCGAGGAAACTGTCAACTTTTGTCCCATCAGTCAAAGGGAAATTACAAATCTAGTCGATAACAGACGTGCAACATGTTGACCAGACCACACACTAGAAAGTAAAGGGACGACGACGTTTCGGTCCGTTCTGGACCATTCTCAAGTTGATTGTGAGAATGGTCCAGGACGGACCGAAACGTCGTCGTCCCTCACCTTTTAGTGTGTGGTCTGGTCAACATACTTCAGCCACGTTATTGTGACTCGTCGCCTGCACCTGCAACATTACTTCCAATGCAAACAATAGAACTTAACAACATCCGTAATGAATGATACCTTATGAAAAAAGACAGCCATTGCGAGATAAAAATAATAATAATAATAATAATTAGAGCTTCCGAGAACAAGGCACTAGTAATGGCATAATAACTGAAATTATTACCAACCTACCCGTGACTGCATGCCATCAATACACAAGTATAGCAAATGCAGCTCTTGCATCTGGACTATTCCCCTCTCACTTCAAAAATACTTAAATCAGATTAATCCCCAGCCAGGAAAATCCCAGCCCAAACTGAACATTACACACCAATTTCCCTTCTCGAAGTACCAGGCGAAATATTTGAAAAAATAATTAATCAAAGACCTGTGAAGTACATGGACGAGGAAGAAAATTATAACACCAGATAATGTGGGCTTAGACATTGCAGAGGAGCCCATGCAACCCTGATCAACCACCACACAGTTAATGCAATGTCGAAGAAGAACAATGTAAAAAAAGTGCTCAGAGATGTTTCGAAAGCTTGGCAAAATGTGTGTGCTGTTGAGCTAGGACTTCCGCACAGCTTTACTGCCACACTATGCAGCATTATAGACGACACAACATCTAGGCTCAGTATCGGCACCTACTTGGGTGCCATAATCGAACTGAAAAGGGAGGGCCACAAGAATCTGCCTTTCACCAACGCTTTTCAACATATATACAGCTGACCTGCCCCAACCCCAGCATGGAGAATGCATTACATACGCTGACGATGTCACCCAAATAATATGCCAACCAAGACCATTAATGTCGCTACTAACCAACCAAGACCAAGGCAGCAACTGAATTTATACACAACTCTGAAAACAATGAAAAACAATGAAAAATACAAGTGCTGGTGGCCCAAGATGAGACGCCCCGCTCCCACGCTGGTGGCCCAAGATGAGACGCCCCATCCCACAGCTGGTGGTCCAAGATGAGACGCCCCACTCCTACAGCTGGTGGCCCAAGATGAGACGCCCCACTCCTACAGCTGGTGGCCCAAGATGAGACGCCCCGCTCCCACAGCTGGTGGCCCAAGATGAGACGCCCCGCTCCCACAGCTGGTGGCCCAAGATGAGACGCCCCACTCCCACAGCTGGTGGCCCAAGATGAGACGCCCCGCTCCCACAGCTGGTGGCCCAAGATGAGACGCCCCACTCCTACAGCTGGTGGCCCAAGATGAGACGCCCCGCTCCCACAGCTGGTGGCCCAAGATGAGACGCCCCGCTCCCACAGCTGGTGGCCCAAGATGAGACGCCCCACTCCCACAGCTGGTGGCCAAGATGAGACGCCCCACTCCTACAGCTGGTGGCCCAAGATGAGACGCCCCACTCTACAGCTGGTGGCCCAAGATGAGACGCCCCGCTCCCACAGCTGGTGGCCAAGATGAGACGCCCCAGCTCCCACAGCTGGTGGCCCAAGATGAGACGCCCCGCTCCCACAGCTGGTGGCCCAAGATGAGACGCCCCACTCCTACAGCTGGTGGCCCAAGATGAGACGCCCCACTCCCACAGCTGGTGGCCCAAGATGAGACGCCCCGCTCCCACAGCTGGTGGCCCAAGATGAGACGCCCCACTCCTACAGCTGGTGGCCCAAGATGAGACGCCCCGCTCCCACAGCTGGTGGCCCAGATGAGACGCCCCACTCCACAGCTGGTGGCCCAAGATGAGACGCCCCGCTCCCACAGCTGTGGCCCAAGATGAGGCCCCACTCCCACAGCTGGTGGCCCAAGATGAGACGCCCCGCTCCCACAGCTGGTGGCCCAAGATGAGACGCCCCACTCCTACAGCTGGTGGCCCAAGATGAGACGCCCCGCTCCCACAGCTGGTGGCCCAAGATGAGACGCCCCACTCCCACAGCTGGTGGCCCAAGATGAGACGCCCCGCTCCCACAGCTGGTGGCCCAAGATGAGACGCCCCACTCCCACAGCTGGTGGCCCAAGATGAGACGCCCCACTCCCACAGCTGGTGGCCCAAGATGAGACGCCCCGCTCCCACAGCTGGTGGCCCAAGATGAGACGCCCCGCTCCCACAGCTGGTGGCCCAAGATGAGACGCCCCGCTCCCACAGCTGGTGGCCCAAGATGAGACGCCCCGCTCCCACAGCTGGTGGCCCAAGATGAGACGCCCCGCTCCCACAGCTGGTGGCCCAAGAGCCTCGATCTACTCAATGGAAATTAAGCGCCACAATACATAATTCCAAGATGAAATACTGATCAGTATTTCTCATGGGAGAAATACTCTTCCCTCTTAACAAATGACTGAAAAAATAATTAAATATAGACCTTTAAACAGAAGACCAAAACAAGTGTGAACGCTTCTGAGTGTATGTGAATGCTTCACAGTAATATTAATAATAATTTATTTGCAAGAAGGTACAATAGGCTGGTGAGATAACATAAGATTGGTATTGTTACATTCATGTAAAGGCATTAACACGCATAGCGTTGCAGGCAGGGTATTCATCCTGCCCGATGATGAATGCATTCATTCATTCATCCACAGTATTCATCTATAGACATCCATATGTGCTGAAATGCATGTCAAGAGCCTCACACACACACACTGACAGTTACCTGGCAAAAGAGAGCAAGCTTAGCTGCCCAACACACATCGTGTCAGCAAGGCGGACAGCCCGCCTGACAGCCCGCCTGACAGCCCGCCTGCTTTCATAACTCGTACAACATTTCCCATTTCCAAACTTTTCCCTTCACCTTTGCCTCTCCATTCTGTTGACTCCTTCCCCCACCCACAAAAAAGTGGAGATAGAATGGGAGGGTGAGCACGGGGGAAGAGCTAGAGGGAAAGACCATTACTGTGGATATAGTGTGAGGGAGGACCAGCAAAGGGAGAGAAATAGAGGGAAGGAGGGTCAGCAGGGAGGAGATAGAGAGGGAGGGAGGGCCAGCGTAGGGAGAGTCGGGACTGGCCCAGGATCGAGGGATGGGGTGGGAGAGGAAGGGGAGGGGGGGGGGCGGACCAACAGAGAGGACGTAAGAGATGGGGCCATATTTTCCTGCCTCCGCCCTCTTTACCCCAAACAAAATGTTTTCTATACGTCAAAAGTACAGTAACATAGTTTCATTTCTGGATTTGTCTATTTTAGTTAATTGTATTTAGTGTTAGAGTATTAGGCGTGAACATTTGTTATGTCACCGTTGGTGTGGGAGTGATGTAGTTGGTGTTGTTATGGTAGCGAGCCGTTACCTGCTGCAGTGTTGACCACTCTCTATACTGACTCTTGTATCATTGTTGTAGAGAAGTGGTGATAGTGAGTCTTTATTAGGGAGGAGTTATTAGGCTTCCTCTATGTTTTATCAACCCATCCCCCCAAACATTACACAACTTATAATTATGGATATCTCTTCTTGGCCTAAATAAACAATCCTACACTTAACACAAGCAGTCTTAAGCCTAATTTAATGCATATATGTACCATACTAGGCCTACAACAGTTAGGTTTGGGTTTGCCTTTTTATCTCAGGCCTTATACAGAATAATACAAAACCCTGGACGGTGTTTTCTTGCAACAGTTCAGATTTTGTACTTTCTCAATAGTATCTTTACAATAAACTCAGCTGCTCAAATTATTCCCGTTGATTATTAAATAGCGGTTGAGGGAATGTCCAGTGTGTGGTGCACGATGTGAAGGGGCCAGCGTAAGAGGGGCTACCAAGGCCGGCTCAGCCCAGGAGTGCATGTGTACTTTTTATGTAGTGAAGCTGTCCTTTACTACCGCTGCTGCCCGCGCCTCGTGTCTGCACCGACGCTCTCTGGTTTTGTCACGAGACTTGCTGGCTTGTGGTCTTCCTGGTGGTGCTGTGTTGGGCTGGCTTGTGGTCTTCCTGGTGGTGGTGTGTTGGGCTGGTCTGTGGTCTTCCTGGTGGTGCTGTGTTGGGCTGGTCTGTGGTCTTCCTGGTGGTGCTGTGTTGGGCTGGTCTGTGGTCTTCCTGGTGGTGCTGTGTTGGGCTGGCTTGTGGTCTTCCTGGTGGTGCTGTGTTGGGCTGGTCTGTGGTCTTCCTGGTGGTGCTGTGTTGGGCTGGTCTGTGGTCTTCCTGGTGGTGCTGTGTTGGTCTGGTCTGTGGTCTTCCTGGTGGAGTCATAAGAGGTGTGAGCTATGATAGCAGGTGGACTGTCCACCTTGCTGACACTATGAGTGTCTGTTGTTCACATGCACTTATGGTCCTCCATAGATGAATACTGTGTGTAGCATTCACCTGTGTGTGAGAGAGCGTTGGGATATGTAGGAAGGTAGGCCTAAGGTGATGGGAGAGAGAGAGGGGGGGGGCAGGAAGGGATAATGGGGAATGGCAAGATGGAGAGAGGGTAGGTTAGATTATAGATAGGTGGAAGGGGGGATGGGAGAGGCTAGCGGAGTAGGGAGGGATATAGTAGGGAATGATTGAGAGAGGGGATGGAAAGAAATGGTTGAAAGGGTGGGGGGCGTGGGGGTGTATATGGAGGGAGAGAGAGGAGGGATCCTGTGGTAAGTACTCCAAGGACGGGTTCTGTCACTCGGCTGTACCGGTCCCTCTCCCAGATGGTTACCTGCCCCCCCCCCTCCCTGTCGTCCAGTCTTGTCCTCCCCGCTACATCATGAGAGTCTGACGGTGTGTGTATAGGTTATATATTGACCGCTCTTCTCATCCAGCGGTCCCGAGCGCCATCACTGTGCTGCCTTTCTCTCCCTCGCCTTACTAGGCCCGTCACGTCTGCTAGGTGTGTCACGTTATTTTGTTTACAACAGTTTAGTCTAGCCTAGCTTTAGTTAAATTTCATTAGTTTTGGGTTAAAGAACTAACATGTTAAGTAGGTGTTAATGATGTGAAGGTAATGAGACTGACAGCAATAGGTTTTAGTTGATATTTTAAACATATTGAAACGTGGAACATTAAATGCTGTTCATTACGAGTGTCAGCCAGAGGTCTGAGAGCCGTGTTGGGGCTCCGGCTGCTCAAGTACAGTCTCTTACGTCTTGTATCCAGTTTTGTTCTTAGTCAAATGAGCTCTGCTTCCGCCGATAGGCTTACCTCAGGGTCCATCTTCAGGTTGTCTTGAGACGATTTCGGGGCTTAGCGTCCCCGTGGCCCGGTCCTCGACCAGGCCTCCTTTTTGTTACCCCCAGGAAGCAGCCCGTAACAGCTGTCTAACTCCCAGGTACCTATTTACTGCTAGGTAACAGGGGGCATTAGGGTGAAAGAAACTGCCCATTTGTTTCCGCCTCCGCCGGGGATCAAACCCCGGAACTTCAGGACTACGAATCCGAAGCGCTGTCCACTCAGCTGTCAGGCGCCCTTGGCCCAGCTGAGGCTCAGTTTACCTCAGGGCCACGACTCATAACTGCTGACGTTCGAACACTTTCGGAACAAGTGTTTCACTGACGAATTTTATTCGAACCACAACGCTGTAAATGCTTCACCCTCGTACTACAAACAATCGCCAACAGAACCTAAACATCTAACCTAACCTAACCTAACCTAACCTAACCTAACCTATGCCTATATATGCACAATTTGCTAATATATTATAATATTAATTTATATTTGAGAAAAATCCTGTTTTGAATGAAGAGCATGTTAAATTTATGAATGCATCTGTGGGGTCGACCACTGGATGGAATGGACTAGAGTCAAGACGGGTTGGATAACTGTGTCCAGTATCTGTCCGACCAGTACCAGACACTACCAGGTAACTGTTCAACACCTGCCCGACCAGTACCAGACACTACCAGGTAACTGTTCAACACCTGTCAGCACTAGACACTACCAGGTAACTGTTCAACACCTGCCCGACCAGTACCAGAGGTGTGGAGGCAGCGTGGAGCCGGGACCTCAAAAGCACAAACAGAGGAGACAATTCAGGAGCCGGCTTGCCACAAGATTATTTACACAATTGAGGGGTCTGAGCTGTGACGTAAACCAGTAGAGGGAACATGATTCAGACATACAAAATACTCATGATACCACATCGCTTATGCAGCAAGGAAGTAGAAGGCAAACTATTACACGACCACCCGCAATAGTTTTAAAAGCATAAATGCAAGAAAGAAAACGGTGGGAGGGGAGGGAGGGAGGAGGGGAGTCTCTGCATTAAAGGGTCAACATTGGACAAAGCGGGATTGAGGAGCTGAAGCCTAGTGGTGGTCCCAAGTGTGAGGGGTGTAACCTTGAGGAGATTGTGAGGAGCGGGGCTCGGGTGCTGGCGGAGGATAGTGAAGATATGGTTTTGTGAGTGTACAAGGTTTGGCCCTCCTGTCACTGCCTGTCCCTCCTGTCATGTCTGTCCCTCCCGTCACTGCCTGTCCCTCCCGTCACTGTCTGTCCCTCCCGTCACTGTCTGTCCCCCCCC
>WNGS01035482.1:0-21600 GCA_020271785.1 Procambarus virginalis | reverse complement strand
CAACCACGGTAAGTGATAATTGGTTGAAATCATAACTCAGTTACCGAACTAGTATTACCCACATCTTCTAAAATCTAAACTTACCCAATTTATGCACATTGTTTCGTGTTCTGTCTTGTGTTGATACTTTTAATACCCTATTATATCTCCTTTTATATATAAGTCATCCCATTGAACACCACTACAGACTCTTTTTACGGGCTCACCATAGCCCTGCTACAGGATACTTCGTTCTGAGTAGCTAAATTTGAAACAACAACAACAAATTACCCACTATCATTCTACCCTTAACTTCTTCGCCTTTCCATATGAATATAAGAATAAAGTAACTGTAGAAGGTCTATTGGCCCATGCGAGATAGGTCCTATTTAATCCACCCACTCCCACTCATATAAATATCCAACCAACGCCTAAAACGATATCACTCCACCACATTACGTGGTAATTGGCTACATAAGAATATAAGAATAAAGGTAACTGCAGAAGGCCTATTGGCCATACGAGGCAGCTCCTATCTATAACCACCCAATCCCACTCACATACATGTCCAACCCACGCTTAAAACAATCACCGGACCCCACCTCCCCACGTTACGTTGTAATTGGTTCCACAAATCAAACACCCCTGTTACCGAACCAGTATTTACCCACTGTTTTTCCTAAATCTAAACTTATCCAATTTATACCCATTGTTTCGTGTTCTGTCTTGTGTTGATACTTTTAATACCCTATTAATATCCCCTTTGTTATGTCCATTCACCCACTTGTAAAACTCTATCATGTCACCCCTAACTCTTCGCCTTACTAGTTGAATGCAATTTAAGCTTTGTTAATCTTTCCTCAAAAGAAGATTTTCAATTTGGGGAATTAACTTAGTCATCCTACACTGGACACGTTCAAGGAATTTTATATCCATTCTATAGTATAGAACATAAGAACTAAGAACAAAGATAGTTGCAGAAGGCCTATTGGCCCATACGAGGCAGCTCCTATTTATAACCATCCAATCCCATTCATATACATGTCCAACCCTCGCTTGAAACAATCGGGATCCCACCTCCACCACGTTACGCGGTAATTGGTTTTCACAAATCACAACCCTGTTACCGAACCAGTATTTACCCAAGTCTTTTCTAAATCTAAACTTATCCAATTTATACCCATGTTTCGTGTTCTGTCTTTGTGATAATACTTTTAATACCGTATTATATCCCCTTTGTTATGTCCATTCATCCACTTGTGAACATCTTTCATGTCACCTCTCTAACTCTTCGCCTTTCCAGTGAATGTAATTTAAGCTTTTTAATCTTTCTTTATATGAAAGATTTCTAATTTGGGGAATTAACTTATTCATCCTACGCTGGACACGTCCATGAATTTATATCCATTATAGTACGGGGACCAAAACTGAACTGCATAATCTAAATGGGGCCTAACCAGAGCAAGATATAGCTGAAGAACCACACCAGGTGTCTTGTTACTAAACATAACATAAGAACATAAGAACATAACATAAGAACAAAGGCAACTGCAGAAGGCCTATTGGCCCATACGAGGCAGCTCCTATTTATATACCACCCAATCCCACTCATATACATGTCCAACCCATGCTTGAAACAATCGAGGGACCCCACCTCCACAATGTTACGCGGCAAATGGTTCCACAAATCAACAACCCTGTTACTGAACCAGTATTTACCCAAGTCTTTCCTAAATCTAAACTTATCTAATTTACCCATTGTTTCGTGTTCTATCTTGTGCTGATACTTTCAATACCCTATTAATATCCCCTTTGTTATGTCCATTCATCCACTTGTAAACCTCTATCATGTCACCCCTAACTCTTCGCCTTTCCAGTGAATGCATCTTAAGCTTAGTTAATCTTTCTTCATATGAAAGATTTCTAGTTTGAGGAATTAACTTAGTCATCCTACGCTGGACACGTTCAAGTGAATTTATATCCATTCTATAATATGGCGACCAAAACTGAACTGCATAATCTAAATGGGGCCTAACCAGAGCAAGATATAGCTTGAGAACCACACCAGGTGTCTTGTTACTTACGCTGCGATTAATAAATCCGAGTGTCCTATTTGCATTATTACGAACATTTATGCATTGATCCTTTTGTTTTAAATTCTTACTAATTATAACTCCCAGATCCCTTTCGCAATCCGACTTCGCAATCTCAACACCATCTAGCTCGGATCTTGTAACTCTATCATCATTACCTAGCCTCAGAACTTTACATTTATCAGCATTAAACTGCATCTGCCAGTCCTTTGACCATTTCAAAACCCTATCTAGATCAACTTGAAGTGATAGTGAGTCCTCCTCCGAATTAATTTCCCTACCGATTTTCGTATCATCGGCAAATTTGCAAATGTTGCTAGTCAAACCTGAATCTAAATCATTTATATATATTATAAACAACAGAGGTCCCAGGACAGAGCCTTGAGGCACTCCACTTACAACATTTTCCCACTCTGACTTGACTCCATTTATACTAACTCTCTGTTTCCTTTGGTATAGCCATGCCCTAATCCAGCTTAATATAGCACCCCCAATACCATGAGCCTCTATCTTTTTAATCAGTCTTTCATGTGGCACTGTATCGAAAGCTTTGCTAAAGTCAAGGTACGCAACATCACAATCCTTACCACTATCAACTGCCTCAACTATGCTAGAATAAAAGATAACAAATTTGTTAAACATGAACGGCCATTTATAAAACCATGTTGCGACTCAATTATTAATTTATGTTTTTCAAGATGAAGACGAATTTTATTTGCTATTATAGATTCGAGTAACTTTCCCACAATAGACGTTAGGCTAATTGGTCGATAGTTAGACGCAAGTGATCTATCTCCTTTCTTAAAAACTGGTATCACATTAGCAACTTTCCAAAACTCTGGCACTCTGCCTGACTCTATTGATTTATTAAATATGATTGACAGTGGGTCACAAAGCTCCTCTTTGCATTCTTTCAGCACTCTGGCAAACACTTCATCCGGCCCTGGGGATTTGTTTGGTTTGAGTTTTACTATTTGTTTAAGAACATCCTCCCTGGTAACTGCTAAACTCGTCAACCTGTCCTCGTCCCCACCCACATAGACTTGTTGGGCTGAACATAAGAACATAAGAACAAAGGCAACTGCAGAAGGCCTATTGGCCCATACGAGCAGCTCCTATTTATAACTACCCAATCCAACTCATATACATGTCCAACCCATGCATGAAACAATCGAGGGACCCCACCTCCACAATGTTACGCGGCAATTGGTTCCACAATCACAACCCTGTTACTGAACCAGTATTTACCCAAGTCTTTCCTAAATCTAACTTATCCAATTTATACCCAATTTATACCTGAAGGCATATTGTTAAGTTCCTCTTTAGTAAATACAGATACAAAATATTTATTAAAAATACTACTCATCTCTTCATCACTATCTGTTATTTGACCTGTCTCAGTTTTTAATGGACCTATCCTTTCCCTAGTCTTAGTTCGATATAACTGAAAAAACCCTTTAGGATTTGTCTTTGCTTGCCCTGCTATACGAACTTCATAGTTTCTTTTTGCTTTCCTTATCTCTTTTTTAACATTTCTAACTAGTTGTACGAATTCCTGTTCTAAAGTGACCTCCCCATTTTTAATCCTTTTGTACCAAGCTCTCTTTTTACCTATAAGATTCTTCAAATTCTTTGTTATCCACTTTGGGTCATTAGTAATCGATCTATTCAGTTTGTGTGGTATACTACGTTCCTGTGCTTTGTTTAGAATATTCTTAAATACGTTATAAATTGAATCTACATCGAAATCCCCATTTACATCACCTATCGCTTGGTTCATGTCTCGCTCCAAGACCGGCCCACACCCCATACCCAAGACTTTCCAATCAATTTGACCCAAAAAATTTCTTAGGCTATTAAAATCAGCTTTTCGAAAATCTGGCACTTTAACAGAATTTTCTCCTACAGGTCTATTCCATTCTATGCCAAATCTGATTTCTTTGTGATCACTGTTCCCTAGCTCACTCCCTATTTTGATGTCATTAATTTGTGTTTCCCTGTTAGTTAACACTAAACCTAAAATATTATTTTCCCGTGTTGGTTCCTTAATGTGTTGCGTAAGAAAGCAATCGTCAATTAATTCTAGAAAATCTTCTGCTTCACTATTCCCTGTTTTGTTCAACCAGTTTATTCCACTCAAATTAAAGTCACCCATGACATAAATACTGTTAGATCTAGATGCCTTAGATATTTCATCCCATAGATGCTTTGCTTCCATTCTGTCTAAATTTGGTGGCCTATATTTAACTCCTATTATAATATTATTTGCTTTTTCGTTTAATTCTATCCAAATAGTTTCTGTGTGTGGCTCAGTTTTGATTCCCTCTTTAAGACTACATTTCAAATTGTCCCTAACGTATATGGCTACTCCACCACCTCGTCTAATATATCTATCTGTGTGAAATAGTTTAAATCCATTTATTTGATATTCGGCTAATAGTTCTCTATTATCAACATTCATCCACGTTTTGGTAAGTGCAATAATATCTATTTTTTCTGTGCAGACAAGAGCATTTAATTCGTTAATTTTATTTCTTAGACTTCTACTGTTTGTGTAATATACCCTAAGTGAATTGTTATTTTGAGGCCCTTCTCTTTTCCTGATCATTTTGCCAATTCCTTTCTCCCTCAAACACATACTTTTATTACATCCTTCCTCCAAATCAATTCCCATACCTCTATCTACTAACAGTTTAAACCCAAACAAACACCTCTAACCACTTCTTCCAACGAGTTTGCAACAGCAACAACCCCAGCTCTCGATAGATGCACCCCATCCCGAGCATACATTTCATTTCTTCCATAGAAGTGTTCCCAGTTGTCTATATAAGATATTGCATTAGATTTGCAATATCTTTCCAGCCTGCAATTGACACCAAGTGCCCTCGACATCCATTCATTTCCCACTTTCCCACTAAACCCGAGTGTCCGATTTGCCTTATTACGAACATTCATGCATTGATCCTTTTGTTTTAAATTCTTACTAATCATAACTCCCAGATCCCTTTCGCAATCCGACTTCGCAATCTCAACACCATCTAGCTCGTATCTTGTAACTCTATCATCATCATCATGTCGAGGGCACTTGGTGTCAATTGCCGGCTGGAAAGATATTGCAAATCAAATGCAATATCTTTCATAGACAACTGGGAACACTTCTATGGAAGAAATGAAATGTATGCTCGTGATGGGGTGCATCTATCAAGGGCTGGGGTTGCTGTTGTTGCGAACTCGTTGGAACCAGTGGTTAGAGGTGTTTGTTTAGGTTTAAACTGTTAGTAGATAGTGGTATGGGAATTAATTTGGAGGAAAGAGGTAATAAAAGTAGGTGTTTGTGGGAGAAAGGAATTGGCAAAATGACCAGAGAAAAAGAAGGGCCTCAAAATAACAATTCACTTAGGGTATATTACACTAACAGTAGAAGTCTAAGAAATAAAATTAACGAATTAAATGCTCTTGTCTGCACAGAAAAAATCGATATTATTGCACTTACGGAAACGTGGATGAATGTAGAAAATAGAGAACTATTAGCTGAATATCAAATAAATGGATTTAAACTATTTCACACAGATCGATATATTAGACGAGGAGGGGGAGTAGCCATATATGTTAGGGACAATTTGAAATGTAGTCTGAAAGAGGGAATCAAAACTGAGCCACACACAGAAACTATTTTGGATAGAATTTAACGAAAAAGCAAATAATATTATAATAGGAGTTATATATAGGCCACCAAATTTAGACAGAATGGAAGCAAAGCATCTATGGGATGAAATATCTAGAGCATCTAGATCTAACAGTATTTATGTCATGGGTGACTTTAATTTTAGTGGAATAAACTGGTTGAACAAAACAGGGAATAGTGAAGCAGAAGATTTTCTAGAATTAATTGACGATTGCTTTCTTACGCAACACATTAAGGAACCTACACGGGAAAATAATATTTTAGATTTAGTGTTAACTAACAGGGAAACACAAATTAATGACATCGAAATAGGGAGTGAGCTAGGGAACAGTGATCACAAAGAAATCAGATTTAGCATGGAATGGAATAGACCTGTAGGAGAAAATTCTGTTAAAGTGCCAGATTTTCGAAAAGCTGATTTTAATAGCCTAAGAATTTTTTTGGATCAAATTGATTGGAAAGTCTTGGGTATGGGGTGTGGGCCGGTCTTGTAGCGAGACATGACCCCAGCGATAGGTGATGTAAATGGGGATTTCGATGTGGATTCAATTTATAACGTATTTAAGAATATTCTAAACAAAGCACAGGAACGTAGTATACCACACAAATTGAATAGATCGATTACTAATGACCCAAAGTGGATAACAAAGAATTTGAAGAATCTTATAGGTAAAAAGAGAGCTTGGTACAAAAGGATTAAAAATGGGGAGGTCACTTTAGAACAGGAATTCGTACAACTAGTTAGAAATGTTAAAAAAGAGATAAGGAAAGCAAAAAGAAACTATGAAGTTCGTATAGCAGGGCAAGCAAAGACAAATCCTAAAGGTTTTTTCAGTTATATCGAACTAAGACTAGGGAAAGGATAGGTCCATTAAAAACTGAGACAGGTCAAATAACAGATAGTGATGAAGAGATGAGCAGTATTTTTAATAAATATTTTGTATCTGTATTTACTAAAGAGGAACTTAAAAATATTCCTTTAGCCGAACAAGTCTATGTGGGTGGGGACGAGGACAGGTTGACGAGTTTAGCAGTTACCAAGGAGGATGTTCTTAAACAAATAGTAAAACTCAAACCAAACAAATCCCCAGGGCCGGATGAAGTGTTTGCCAGAGTGCTGAAAGAATGCAAAGAGGAGCTTTGTGACCCACTGTCAATCATATTTAATAAATCAATAGAGTCAGGCAGAGTGCCAGAGTTTTGGAAAGTTGCTAATGTGATACCAGTTTTTAAGAAAGGAGATAGATCACTTGCGTCTAACTATCGACCAATTAGCCTAACGTCTATTGTGGGAAAGTTACTCGAATCTATAATAGCAAATAAAATTCGTCTTCATCTTGAAAAACATAAATTAATAATTGAGTCGCAACATGGTTTTATAAATGGCCGTTCATGTTTAACAAATTTGTCATCTTTTTATTCTAGCATAGTTGAGGCAGTTGATAGAGGTAAGGATAGTGATGTTGTGTACCTTGACTTTAGTAAAGCTTTCGATACAGTGCCACATGAAAGACTGATTAAAAAGATAGAGGCTCATGGTATTGGGGGTGCTATATTAAGCTGGATTAGGGCATGGCTATACCAAAGGAAACAGAGAGTTAGTATAAATGGAGTCAAGTCAGAGTGGGAAAATGTTGTAAGTGGAGTGCCTCAAGGCTCTGTCCTGGGACCTCTGTTGTTTATAATATATATAAATGATTTAGATTCAGGTTTGAGTAGCAACATTTGCAAATTTGCCAATGATACTAAAATCGGTAGGGAAATTAATTCGGAGGAGGACTCACTATCACTTCTAGTTGATCTAGATAGGGTTTTGAAATGGTCAAAGGATTGGCAGATGCAGTTTAATGCTGATAAATGTAAAGTTCTGAGGCTAGGTAACGATGATAGAGTTGCAAGATACGAGCTAGATTGTGTTGAGATTGCGAAGTCGGATTGCGAAAGGGATCTGTGAGTTATGATTAGTAAGAATTTAAAACAAAAGGATCAATGCATGAATGTTCGTAATAAGGCAAATCGGACACTCGGATTTATTAATTGCAGCGTTAGTAACAAGACACCTGGTGTGGTTCTCAAGCTATATCTAGTTAGGCCCCATTTAGATTATGCAGTTCAGTTTTGGTCGCCATATTATAGAATGGATATAAATTCACTTGAACGTGTCCAGTGTAGGATGACTAAGTTAATTCCCCAAATTAGAAATCTTTCATATGAAGAAAGATTAACTAAGCTTAAGTTGCATTCACTGGCAAGGCGAAGAGTTAGGGGTGACATGATAGAGGTTTACAAGTGGATGCATGGACATAACAAAAGGGATATTAATAGGGTATTAAAAGTATCAACACAAGACAGAACACGAAACAATGGGTATACATTAGATAAGTTTAGATTTAGGAAAGACTTGGGTAAATACTGGTTCAGTAACAGGGTTGTTGATTTGTGGAACCAATTACCGCGTAACGTGGTGGAGGTGGGGTCCCTCGATTGTTTTAAGCATGGGTTGGACATGTATATGAGCGGGATTGGGTGGTTATAAATAGGAGCTGCCTCGTATGGGCCGCAGCCTGTTCCACATTCGTTCCTGACAATCAGCCTGAAGAAGACACAGGTGATGGGACAAGACGTGAATGAGCTACCCTGTATAAACATAAATTCTTGTTTATACAGACTATGATTATAGATTAAGAAATGACCATAGAAACCATAGATTAAGACTATGTGTTGGAGGCAGTTCACGAGTTCGTATAACTGGGCTCCACAATCTCAGACATCCTTTCCCTGGACACTGAACTCAACAGACATATCGGGAAGGCCGGAACAACACTGGCCAGGCTCATAAAGCGCGTTTGGGAAAATGCCAAACTGACAGTGCACACCAAGGAACAAGTCTACATGGCATGTGTGGTGAGTACACTTCTCTACTGCTCGGAATTCTGGACCCTGCGCTCTCGCCAAGAGAGACAGTTCAATACCTTTCACATGCGGAACCTGAGACGCATCCTTGACATCACGTGGAAAGACCATGTCACCAACAACACAAAGAGAACAGGAGTCCCTTCAATGTTCACTCTCCTGAAACAGAGACCCATGCGATGGCTGGGACATGTCACACACATGGAAAATGGTCGCATAGCAAAGGACCTCTTGTATGGAGAACTGGCATCAGGAAGGAAGGAGACCCACCAGAAGACCTCAGCTCCGTTTCAAAGATACCTGCAAACGCGACCTCAAGCAGATGAACATCGACATCAACACTTGGGAGGCAGCAGCTGTGGACAGATCTGTCTGGAGATGCAAAGTGCAGAAGTGACTCCATTAATTCGAAGATGACCTGAAGAGGCAGGCGGAAGATAATAGATTTCAGAGGAGTCGAGACTGTCATTCTCCGGTTGGCCTTCTCAGCCACAGCAGACGCTGCATCCAACTAAACTGCAACAACTAGACACCCAGGACACAATTCTACTACCTTCTACTAGCATTCCTACTACTACATTTCCAATCAAATCCTATATTGACTTCATTTACCATATTCCCCATGAATGTTTTTTGATTGAGTCCATTTTTCATTCACATAGTTTTCCTATTCCAATACACATTATTCCTAAACAATCTCCAGCTCAGAAGGCATTACTTAGCAGAGTGAAACTAGTCACTCACGGCCTCCCAGTTATCAGCTGCAGATTTATTTCAAGAAAACATTCTCCAGTGTGTCCACCAACAATTTATAATAGGAAAGAACCTACACAGGAAGCAAGGTTCTTTCACAGTGGGCTCAAAAGATGGCGTTGACATCGTCAAACCTCACCTTCTAAAATAATTGGTTTCAGGTGCGCTCAGCGTCATTTCATTCAAACAAATACAGGATAAAAATAAACAAATTGATGTGTATTTCTCTAAAGAAATAAAGTGTATTATTTCTGACTAAAGTGTTTCTCAGATTACAGCAAACATTTCACAGATCACAGTGGTAAGATCAGTCATAGTTGGAAGCATGAAGTTAAAGGAACAAATCAAATTGGGAATAGTTATGCAACATCTTGTATGAGACACGTTGCATTTCTTTATAAAAAAAATAAAAATTTTATCCAAAATTATAGTGTTCACATGCTATAAAACATTATGATGAATGTAGGTGCAGAAAACTACATCTTTTTACTCAAGACTGCCCTGGTAAAAAGACCATAATTACGTGAATTTTTTTTTAATTACAGTTCTTATTGTAATGATTAAATACAGTTCCTTATTCTTTAACTGTACAAATTATATATACAAACATATACTTTGAAGGTAGTGAGATTACTTTGTCATCACTACCAAAGACATATATAGCATTCATCATCATAGGGCAGTGTTTGGTCTCCACCAGTGCTCATGTTAGCGGGTGAATGGACGATGAAGCAACTGACTGAGGAGTAGTGTGTGGATTATCTTAACCATGGAAAAGGCGAGGTGTTTGGTTATCATATCGTGGAGCATTGCGAGATGTGCGGTCGTCATATCGTGTAGTATGGCGAGTTGTGCGGTCATCATGTCGTGTAGTATGGCGAGTTGTGCAGTCATCATATCGAGGAGTAAGGCGAGATGTGTGGTCATCATACTGAGGAGTATGGCGAGGTGTGCGGTCATCATATTGAGGAGTATGGCGAGGTGTTGACTGGCTTCCATTATTGCATTGTGGAGTCATCCTTCGTCTATTATGTCCATTACTCGCACCGTTAACTTCCACCAAAGCATCTGCTGCCATTTTGCAATCCCTTCTTTTTGCTTGGCTGCTAACTGGAGATCCACAGCGAGATGGCTGAGGTAAGTGTCCAGTTACTTTGGTCAACATATGCTGAGAATATGCTCCCTCATATTGATGTGAGGGAGTTGGGTTTGATAGCACAAGTGTCTGTGATCCACTATTGCGAGGTATGGTGGATGGCCCCGGGGTGGCATACGGTGTCATGAATGGTGTCTGATCTGAAGGTGTGTAAGGA
Organism: Procambarus virginalis; assembly: GCA_020271785.1. Lineage (NCBI taxonomy): Eukaryota > Metazoa > Arthropoda > Malacostraca > Decapoda > Cambaridae > Procambarus > Procambarus virginalis. Next base: position 10,864 of record WNGS01035482.1, on the reverse strand, counting down.
GTATTAGCGTATTTTGAGAAACCATGAGGGAATCCTCCAGAAGTGTTGACATTACATGGTGTATTAGTGGCTGCCTGGGAGAGGTTATGCAGCATTTGTGGATTTAGGTTCTGAGCCACTTTCTGAATTGTGGAGGAATCAACACCCATAAGATGTGGTGTTGAGTTGCCCATGCATGACGTGCCCGTGGACATCATTCTTGGTGTTGCACCTGATAATGTTCTACGGAAATTCTGCTTAAACCAATTTAGTAGTCCGGCAAGATTTAGGAATTGTATTTTCTGCCTAAACTTGAAACCTTCAGGATTGACAGTTACAAATTCATGGATCACTTTCGCTCTTGGTAAATACGACATGAGAAACTTTCCTGGCAAATCCTTCCTAGGCGAAAAGATATACGGGATCGACTTCGGATTTTTCCTTTTCTCCTCTTTCAGTAACTCTGCTGCTTTCACCTTATTGCCCATGATAGGCTCCTTGTAATATTTGTGTTCAAGTATTTGTCTTACGTTACTGGCCATAGGTAAAATGTGTCTGGCAATAATTTCATCCAAATCATCAAATTCTTCATTTCCAATCCATAGTTTCTGACCAAGAGAAAAGTCATATTGCTTAGCTTGTTCCAGCACATCAATATGCTGACAGATTCCTGTTGTAACTTTCCAGGTAGCAGTGAGATGATTAATGCCTTTACTTGATGGTCGTATGATTACCTCTCCTTGCTCCAATTGCTGCATAACCTTTTCAGCTTCATTGTAGTCAATGTTTTTGAAGGAAGGATGAACAATCACTCGCTTTTGATACCGACTTGCCTTTTGGTCCATCTTTTTCCTGTCCAAATTTAAATCTTTTTCTTCAGCCTCATGGTCATAATAAGCGTCTTTTGGAGCCTTCCACTTGTTATTTCGGTCCTGCAGGTCTGATGATCGCGACGTGAGATCAACTGAAAATTTATCAGGATAAATTTTTATGATACGGCAGAGAACTAAACAATCTCGTCTCACTCTTTCAGCTGGATTTATCACCGTATTATCCGACAAGTTTTTTATACTGATGAAACCTGATATTCCGTTATCTAATCGAACTTTAATTCCTATGACTTGACCTGAGCAATCACCGGCATCAATGTGATTCCACACTTCACTTAGTTCAGGAAAATAATTTTTTAGACAGAAGGGACACTGCCAAAGACCTGTGCCTTCAGTTCTGACAGGATAGGCATTATCCACTTGATCTCGACGGAGTTTGCGATGAATAAAATTTGTGACGGTAGCCTGAACAAGCTTACCCACATAGAAAGTCTCCGACGACTCCTTAGTCAAGATGCTAAAAACTTCTTCTGGCGTTGGAGACCTGAAGGTTGACCTAAAATCTTTGTATCTATGTTTCAGCTCACGTTTAATGTCATACAAAGTTGTGTTCTTCTTGCCAAAGCCCTGGTTCTGTAGTTCCTTAGCAAAAGCTTTAAGATCAAGCTCACTAAGTTTCTCTGGAGTTTCTAAGATTTCCTTCAAGGCTTCTGCAGGTTCTCCAATTTCATCTTCATAATCTAGTGCATCAAAAGCCATTTTTCGAGCCCAGTCATAAGCTTCTGGATGAATTCTGGTAGAATCTAGAACGTCTATATAATTATCACTGTCACCCAAAGCATTGGTGTCTATTTTAATAAATCCAGCACAGTTAATGAATATCTTTGGTCCCATGTGGAAGTTCACAACTAACTGGTTCCTGTTTTCTAGACGAAGATTTTTCTGCTTCATATTCCTAATAAGAAGGTTGGCCTTTCGTGGTCCTAAACCACAAACAAACTGGACCAAGTTCTGTGAATATGGATGTGCTACGGCACGATTTAGGTCGACCCCAACTTCATTAGTGCAGTTGACGAATTCAGTGTACAGAGCATCGAGTAGTTCCTTAGAGTCTAATTGGTCCTGTAGACTGTGGAACTTAATGTTAAGTAATTCTTCATCAGCATTACATAGCTGCGAGAATTCAATCAATGGATCCTGAACACGTCGACCAACTGATATAGCCTGCCGTAATAGTGGAGGGAAATTTTGGAAATCTGCTTCTCCTTTCTTGGACATTGCATATATGTGAGCAAGGTCATTGTCAATGATTTCTGTATTTATTTTAGGAAACCTTTCTTGTTTTTCTAGATCTTTGAGGATTTGAATCAGGTCTTCCTTAACCATGAGAGCTTCTCGAGACTGTCCACATATGGAAATAACATGTGGTTTACGGCGAGTAATAAAATCCTGCATGCGCCTAATATCACTCTTTTTAGCCAAAGCGTCTCTTTCATTGTAAGCATTGCGCCGCTTGAGTAAATGTGGGAGACGAATATATTCACAACAACGACCGTCATTGTCAATGTAACAACCAAATGCTGCCTGGGAAAGGTCTGGAACAAATGCAATAGAAAATACTCTGAAGCCCTTTTCAGTATCCCAGTCTTCGTCTTCACCAGAAAAGTCTCCAGGGTTATAGGGTGCAATTTTTAGCCAGTTATTGAGTTTACTGCAACACTTTTCCATCACGTGATCATTCGATTCCTGGAGCAAACGTTGAGACAATTCCCTTTTAAGATCTTCAATAATCCGTTTGTAGGCAAATTCAATTGCCCGGCCTCTCAGGTCATTCCAGTCTTGAACAACCTGGGAAAACTCATCTCGGCAGTACAACTGCTTCATTTCATCCAGATAAGTCTTAGATGTACTTCCTTCAGTGGTATCGGAGAGGCTAACGGTCAACAGTTTGTCTTCAACACCACATTTGAGACGAAGGAACTGGTCACCCTGTAGATCTATGACTGGTTTGTCCTTTAAATATTTAAGTTTATAAAGTGAATGATGTTCATCAATGATGTTCACAGCCTGTGGAGTGGGCCTGCTACTGATTCTAGCACGTTTAAAGTATACTTCTCTAACTGTGCGTCTTATTAAGGGTTCACAAGCCAGCTGCCAGCCAACCATCCTAACAGCTACTTCAAGGACTCGCTCTGGGGTGCTGCATATTCTGAAAATACAAAGTTTTTATCATATTTCATGAGGAATACTTAATAAAAAAAATACCTTTAGTTTAAAGAAGTAATAACTATTATAATATCTACATACACGGGCTCACCATAGCCCGTGCTACTTAGAACTTCTTGTTCCTGGTAGTGAATATTTAACAACAACATATCTACATATTTTTATTTATTTTTAATATTTATTTTTTACCATATTACTGAGATTTAAGGACACTTTTCATGAGTTCATTTTTTTTTATCATCCACATTCTTTAATTCAAATATATGGAAAACGTTGAACAAAAGGTGCAAAATTTAGGCAAAACCCCTTCCTCTCTAGCCATTTGCACACTCATAGCGCAAATGAATGCTAAAATTATATCAATTTAGCTTAACTATATCCTTGATTTATCTTACACTTTCAATACGATGATGCGGCTAAAATAGTGAATTGAAAGTCCTTTTAAAATGATAGATTAAAGCAGGAATGAGTTTTTAATCGGTAGAGGCTTCCAACGCAATTAGTGCCAGAATTGAGAGGGTTCAGATATGAGGACACCACAGAAGAGTGCCAGAATTGAGAGGGTTCAGATATGAGGACACCACAGAAGAGAGAAACAAAGAGAAGAAACAAAGGAAAAATACCTAGAAGGGGAAGCTGCTGGTTCACCAGTGTCAACAATGATCAGTTCGAAGAAAAGAAAAGACCAACAGATGCACCTGGTGGGAAGAGAAGAGGGACCACAAGGCGCCAGAAAGAGGAGTTTCATTACATTCAACGTTCACAAATATGAACAGTACCTATATACATATACATTAGTATATACATTGTATATACAGTTCTGTATATACATTTCCATTAGCATATACAGTACCATTAGTATATACAGAACCATTAGATTTATTTACAGATAAATCATTCAACCATCTCATTACTTACTTGGAAATAAGTTGCTCAGCTTCCCTCGTGGGGTCCTCTGGCCACTGTTGAACATCAAACCTCTGATAGTTATCACGTAGGTTCTCACTAAACTGCTCAGCGGTCAGGCCGAATTTATTTGTAAGTGACTCTGAAAGTTTGAGTTTGGAATCAATAACAAAAAAATACTTTAAATTTTAAACAAGTTAAAGGTTAAAAATGTGTTATGAATATTTCATTTCACTAGTTACTTTGTTATGTAATATTGTTTATGCTAACATCTAGATAAACAATGATACAAACCAAATCTAAAATCAAATCACGGAATTTATGCTCTTCGTGGTTTATTAAAGTGCACAAAAATGAAGATGGATGTGTATGTGTGCATATAGTGTAGTATCAGTAAAAGCAGAATGATTATTTGATCATACAGTTAAGAATATAAATTTTCATAAGAATATGATATTTAACTAATTAGTGACACTAATCTATCTATACACGTTCTGACAAACAATAATATTGAGAGCCCAGTGCAATACCGCACGTGGAAAAAAATGGTAAGAACATTCAGAATGCTACGACAAAAATCATATTCTATGCGTGCTATTAGAATTACGTTCAAAATATGCGTGGCAAGTCTGATAACCATTATCAATTCGATTGTCGCAATCATTAATGTGTCGATAATAATAATAATCGATAATTAATATAGTCGATAATGGTCGTCGAAACGTCGTCGTCTCCTCATCTTCTGGTGTGTGGTTTAATCTTCATAATATTCGTGTCTAGCATGCAAAACATTTTTAAGTATAGTGATGTTCTGCACATTTTATTATATACATTTGGCAAATTTTCGTGTTAATCACGTGTTAATTTTCGTGTTTTACACACATTTATCAAATTGAATATTTATCTTGAATATTACTGCAATAAACCAAAAATTTATTTTTAATCAGACACTGAAATAATTAAGTAAAATTATCTTGGCAACAATTCCCGCCCCGGACGACACCTGTTTACTGCTGCACTTCCTCACTCAATCCCGGCCATAGTATGTCATATACATATTTTTTTATTAGAAAGAGTCTAATAAAAGATTTTTTATTCATATTTTAACATTGGAAAGAAAAAATAATACTTCTAACAATCACACACAGAGATCACACTAACGTGATGCATCAAATGAACAAATCCACAAGGGCTGTGATGAGGATTCGAACATGCGTCCGGGAGCATCAATTAAGGCAGTGTCTGGGATGCTCCCGGACGCACGTTCGAATCCTCGTCACGGCCCTTGTGGATTTGTTCACTTCTAACAATGCCCCAAAGCAATATCAATGCCCCAATCTCAATCACCTCTTTTATGTTACCTCCTACTCATAACTTTTCTAAAGATCTCTCTTATATCTCTCTTCATAAGAGAGGTTTCCTAATGCCTGGCATCAATCATCCTTCTCTGTATGGATTCAAGAGAAAATATTCCAGTTCTATAATATGGAGGCCAAACTTGAACTAAGTAACCTAAATGGGGGCACTGAAGCAATCATGCAAAAAGATACTCACCAATACCAGCCTTCCGCAGAAGTTCATACTCGTGTTTTCGAACAACTCTTCTCAAAGCCTCAGAGTCTTCCTCAGATTCGCGATTTTCTTCCTCCATTTGTTCTTCTATTTCTTTCTCCACTTCTTTTTCTACATCCTCATTCGCTCTCAATGAGCCTTTCTTGTTTTTATTATTACCACTCTCCTCATATTCATCTGCATCAACTTTCCTTTGTATCTTCCCATCCTCAATACCAGCACCAATTTGGTCCCGTTCACAATGATCATGCTCCTTAAAATCCCTGGTGACTCTTGTTGCGGTTCTCTGCTTCCTGTGCTTGGTTTTCATGTGGTCACGCATTGATGGCTGATCTTTGCCATAATGAAGCAGGAAAAATTTGTAATAATCATTGAACTCTTCTGAAGTCTCGATCTCCTCAATTCTGGAAAATAAAACAAAATGTTTATCATCATTTCTTGATTTAAGGCAAGCAATAAATCTAAAAAATGCAAATGCTATTTAACACCAAAATATTAGAAGTTATTTAGTTCCAACGCCTATATTATTTATATATGCTCCTGAAAACTACATGCCTAGGGATCATTCAAGCTTGTTTGCACTTATATATGTTCGCACAAACATCCACGCGATAGTGTTATATAGTAACTGCAAGGATCATGTTAGGCTACAGTTAGTTGGTGCAAGTGAAGAGTCTGAATATTGTGTAACTCTGAATAGAAAGTGGGTCATACTCCCCAGTACATGAATCCCCAGACTCATGTCATTCCCAGAGTTGAATAAATGCAAGTATTTTACATAATGAAATATGTCATCTCACCTTACAATGTCTTCCTCCTGAAGAATGCGCACATTTTCTAGATGTGAACCATCTGGGTTCTTCGTGATGTTATCACCTTGGTATTCTCTCATTGCCTGGAATAGTGACCGCAAGTTCTCTTTGCGATACTTCAGTTGACACCACTGTGAAAAAATTTACTAGTTAACTATTTAAGGGTTAGTGCATTACTGATTTGTGCATCTTTAATAATTAAAGTACTTATTCTTCAAGCCTGTGCTGCATCATGATTAGGCATTTTTTCAATATATCATATACAGAATCTTATAGCATATCTTAAAAAAAGTCCATTCCACAAATTTTAATTTTCTTAGAGAATAAAAGATTATTAAAAGTCAAATTTCGAACTCTTTATCTGATATAACTAATTTGATATTTGGAATAAATGGTTTATCTGATATAATTAAGTTGATATTTAGTATCAATACCTTTTCATCCCAACGATATATTTTCCATAAATCCCGAATGTTTAATTCAGGGCAGACCTCTTCCTTCCTATAAAAGGCAATAAATGGAACTTCAAAGGTTTGGTTCCTCATTAAGTCCAAAGCGTTGTATATTTTCTGGATCGTATTAGTATCCCTGTGCGAACCATGCCTTGCCTTTTCACGCCCCTCCTGTTCAAAATAATGGTATTGTTGTATAATTTATTGCAGACAACTTTGTGGTCATCATCAATGACAAAGGCGCCATGAACCATACACAAAAATGCCTAGACATAATCAACAGTGAAACGGAACGCATAGCACTGAAAATAAATAACAATAATACTAAGGCAATGACCGTTAAAATGACAATTCAAGACATCAGACTCGCAATACATGGACACGAAATTGAGTGGGTTACCTCTTTTCAATACCTTGGAGTCATAATGGACAACTAGTTGAAATTCATTCGAGAAATTGAATATCTTCTGCATCGAAAAAAACCCATCGTTGAACACTCAGCTGTGTTCTTCCTGACAAGTCTTAGAGATAGTGCATCTTTACTAGTACTGAAAATGGACTACGTTTTTGCAGGCAATTAAGTCACTCATTGGCGATGCTGCTCCAGCTCTTACATTACAACTCCACCTCAGTGATGGGAGAACCTATATGGACGCGTCGAGAGAATCTAAGAATGGAACCCAACTTACCAGCGTTAGAAAACAGGATCAAACAAAGAATAGCCATCATAACAGCAACTATTTTTGGAATCACTGCCAGACTGTCAATCAAAGATAGCATACACAGATCGCTTCAGAGAAACCTTCAATATAGAATAGGTGGATGGACGGATAATCTGATCTCTACAGAAACTGGACCTGAAAGATTCTAAAAAAAAAGACCGAACCGAACACCACTTACATCTTCACAGATGGATCAGTTGATCAAGAAAGAGATTCTGCTGGGGCAGCAGTTTACACTAACAACCATGAAGCTTACAGAAGCATTATGGTTGCATTGGATCATGGTTATCACTGAAATCCTACATAAAGGAAAAGAAGCAAACAATCTAGGACTATCAAGCACCCTAAATTGAATACCAAGTCACATTGTTATAGATGGTAATGAAAGGCAGACTAATTAGCAAAAACTGCCACGGCTTTACCTGCTGTACAGGTTCATATATCTCCAAGTTTCTCACAGATTAAGGATCAAATCAAGAAGAAATACTCCCAACTATCAAAAGTCGCCACAGAGCGACTTTTACACAGAGCCAAAGTAGCGGAAAGAAGACCTACTGCGATGCGGTACGGACAGATATCCACTAAAAAGATATCCAGAGACATTGCAGTAGCCATACACAGGCTCAGACTTGGTTACAAGTGCTGCTGAGAGGCAATAAACCCAATAGTTAAAGTGAGCCATATCTGTGGAACAGATGCCACTATTGCATTATGTACTGGAATGTGAAGGAGCCCTGCGCATTAAATTGAGAAGAAATACATGTATATTCTTATTATTTATACTTTTCAACAAAAGCAAATTAACTACCTGATTGGATATACATGGCATGAAGAATGCATGGTGATAAATCCACTTGGCTTCTTGAGTCAGCTCCTTATCTGCTGAGCGATCGTCACCATCTCCACGGGTGCGAGTCACAGGTATCCGCCTCAGCTGGAATCTTTCGGGAATATCCAGCTTCCGGATTTGATGATCTTGGTCAGTTAAATGGCCTCGCTCTAATTCACTAGGTTCAAATACCTGAAAGAATAACATTTATATTTGTATGCATAATTAATGTTGACACACACTCATTAACTTGATCTTTATCACCACCACCAACATTTTGTCTCCTACTTTCAAGATGTAGGTCGGGTTGAGATTAAATGCCTCAAGCCAGGAGCGACAACCGCCTAGGTTATTCAACAGCACTTTTCCCTAATGCATGATCTAAAATTAATTTATATCCAGGTCCCCAAATTACTACTGGGACAGGTTAAATAATAGTTGCTGCCTCCCTGCCCGAAAATCTTCTTGCAGGAGGTAAGTATTCTCATTATACCAAATAAGTAGAATATAGGACTGTATAAAAAGAAGATGAGAATGATTTACAGGTCACCATATCTTTCACATCAAGCAAGTCTTTCACCTCAACCCTTTCAAAAGGTGAGTAAGTACACTTACCTTTTACTGCATCTTGTAACTTAAAGTAAACAAGATTTAAACATTTTGGCCCTCAGTAAACTGCATCTTTTTTCCCGACCACGAAATTCTTCCTCCATCGCACTCACATGTAGTATGTAATATCTTGACCTTCTTGCCCTCAAATTAGCCAAAATAATCTTCGCTCTAATTTTATGTACAATGAACTGACCCACCTCAACGCACTCTTCCTTCACTCAAATTTCATATCTTTTACTCATAACATCCCACATTGTCTTTATCAACATATTCTACACATACAACAGTCTCTCTCTGGCCGTTGTGAACATATAAATGTCTACCTTAATGATAATTACATAATGAGTGAAAAATCTTGTGACTTGCAGTTGCTCCTCATAACATACCTCAAAGATAGTCTTCTTGACTTCATTCCTGCGATCCTTGCGACCTCGGGGATGCTCTCGTCCCTCATCGCCTTTTTCATCGTTCTCATCATCATTTTCACGCTCCTCCCAATCTTTAAGAATACAAAAAACATGAATATTACAATTTAAGAAATTAGAGGGTAAATATTTAAGGTCCTGCATGCAAGTATCGAATTTGTTATTAAATTAAAGAAACCTTTTTAAACTTCAAGTCAATATTATGAATATTTTTGTTGGGCAGCAAAATCTCCCATTGAGTGAGTATGCAAGACACAACGACGTTCTTGGTTGAAATGTAAGTTTGATTGTCCACATTAACGTTTTTTCAAGTTGTTTTTCCAACTTAGAGAGAGTGAGAGAGAGAGATAGAGAGATAGAGAGATAGAGAGAGAGAGCGCAAACTGCAATAATAAAATAGACAAAATATAGAGCACAGGAAGATGTCTCTCCAATCCTGGAGTGAGAACAGGATGAAGGAAAACTTCTCAGATTGTACATCTGAGAAGTGTAAATAGTGTGACATACCTAGTCTGCCACATTATAATTTAATTTACATTTAAATTTGACAAAACACATACCTTCATATTGTTCAAAGTCCTCAAAATGATAATCACCGCCAAATATTTCACGAGCAATCTCCATTCCACTAGGTTCAAGCACAGCCATCCTCTCCCGTTTGGCATTGGGCGTCTTGTCATCAACAATGAAATTCTCTTCATCAGACTCTTCCTCCTCTGACGCGTACATTTCAGGGTGCTGTGGAGGGTGGAGAGCGGAGGCCCCTTCCTCCTCCTCATCCTGTGATACCAGATATTAAAGTTATGAATGACAGATGAAGGAAAACAGAATCAAACAACTAATAATATTTAAGCAATAACGAAATATCTCTCATGAAAGTGTCAATTGTGCAGGTAAGAGGGATAGACTAAAAGGCACACTCGAACTATTTTACTGCATTCAAAATTTCTAACCCACTAGAGCAGAACAAAGAAGAATGGCCGAGAGATAGCATCACACAGTGTCTCATAATAAACATCACACACTACAAACGACATGGAAGTGTGCATCAATAAGAAATTCAAGTGTCAGCGAGGAGACCTGTAATGAATCATTCGCTTCCTTAAATACCACATATATCTTGTAGTATACAAGGAATAACAATCCTAGAGTATACAGCCCCAGCATGGAGCCCGTACCTTGTCAAGCACAATAGGAAGCAGAAATATTTAGTGGATGTCACTATGCATTTTGCTAGTCCAGAACAAAGAGGCATGTGTACGAGAAAAAGTCTTCGTGAACTGCACCTAACATCGCTGGAAGACAGGAGAGCTAAGGGAGACATGATCATCACATACAAAATTCTCAGGGGGATTGACAGGGTTGACAAGGTGGATTATTTAACATGGGATGTGATACGCATAGAGGATACAGGTGGAAGCTGAGTACCCAAATAAGCACAGAAGCATTAGAAAAAACTCTTACAGTGTCAGAGTAGTTAGTAAATGAAAATAATGTGG
>WNGS01035478.1:0-17912 GCA_020271785.1 Procambarus virginalis | reverse complement strand
ATAGATATATATAGATATATATATAATATATATATAGATATATATATATATATATATAAATATATATATATATATATATATAATATATATTATATATATATATATATATATATATATATATATATATATATTATATAAATATATATATATGCATGCATGCAAGCATGCATATGCGAACAAGCCTGAATGGCCCCAGGACTATATGTGAATGAAAACTCTCACCCCAGAAGTGACTCGAACCCATATTCCAGGAGCAACGCAACTGGTAACTACAGGACGCTTAATCTGCTTGACCATCACGACCGGACATAAGGAAGTGATAGCCTAAGCAATTTGAACCACTTCCTCGCCGGCACCGGGATGGTTATCTTGGTTCATATAGTGGTTCAAATAGAGGAAGTGGTTCAATAGCTTAGGCTATCACTTCCTTATGTCCGGTCGTGATGGTCAAACGGATTAAGGCGTCCTGTAGTTACCAGTTGCGTTGCTCCTGGGAATATGGGTTCGAGTCACTTCTGGGGTGTGAGTTTTCATTTACATATAGTCCTGGGGACCATTCAGGCTTGTTCGCATTTGTGTTCCTCATGTGTGCCCCAAAGAATGAGGTGATTTGATAAAATGCTATGCCCAAGATAACCATCCAAGTGCCGGCGGGGAAGTGGGTCAAATAGCTTAGGCTATCACTTCCTTATGTCCGGTCATGATGGTCAAGTGGATTAAGGCGTCCTGTAGTTACCAGTTGCGTTGCTCCTGGGAATATGGGTTCGAGTCACTTCTGGGGTGTGAGTTTTCATTCACATATAGTCCTGGGGACCATTCAGGCTTGTTCGCATTTGTGTTCCTCACATGTGCCCCAAAGAATGAGGTGATTTGATAAAATACTATGCCCAAGATAACCATCCAAGTGCCGGCGGGGAAGTGGTTCAAATAGCTTAAGCTATCACTTCCTTATATCCGGTCGTGATGGTCAAGCGGATTAAGGCGTCCTGTAGTTACCAGTTGCGTTGCTCCTGGGAATATGGGTTCGAGTCACTTCTGGGGTGTGAGTTTTCATTCATATATATATATATATATATATATATATATATATATATATATATATATATATATATATATATATATATATATATATATATATATATATAATTACAGTGGAACCTCTATTAACGAGTTTAATCTGTTTTGGCACCGAGCTCGTTATCTGGAAAACTCGTCTTAAGAAACAAATTTCCCCATTTAAAATAAAGGAAATAAATTTAATCCGTTCCACTCCCAAAAACATCCATACTTGTATGACATTTTTTTATGTAAATATAATACTGCACATGTAATTATAAATGTTTTGTTGTACTGTTTTCATGTTTACTTTACCTTATGAAGAGTAGTTGCTGGCTTGAGGGAGACGATGGGGAGGTGGGAAGGAGGAGAGGGGTTATGGTGTGGGAAGGAGAATCCATCTTTGAGTCAGGCGGACTCTCTCTTCTGGGAATTTCACCCCACTGGGACCGGGTTGTGGTTCACTATCACTGGCTCTTCTTTTCTCTACTTTTGCAAAGAACGTGTCTATTGACAATTGCTTTTGTCTTTGTTTTAGGATGTCCCTAAAACGAGACAGCAAATTGTCATTAAACATGTTCACACACTGGGTTGTCACTGCTTGATCAGGGTGATGTTTTTCTAAGAATGCAGTTACCTTTTCAAACATTCCCAACACTTCCCTGATCTCACTTGAAGAGGCAGCAGCATCCTCCCGTACCTCCTCCTCCCCTGATGAGAACTCTTGTGCCTCCTCTTGATTAAGGTCCTTCTGAAGTTCCAGGAGTTTCTCAGTGGTCAGTTCCTCACTGTGCTCCTCCACTAACTCCTGCACATCAGCAGCATCCAACTCCAGACCCAAAGTTTGCCCCAGAGCAACAATATCATCCACTAGATGCACTTCTGGGTCTTCCACAGGTGCAGATGCAGATGCAAGTGCAGGACCGAAACCTTCAAAGTCTCGCTCAGGGACACCCTCAGGCCACAGGTTACACCATGCAGAGTTTAGAGTCCTCCGTGTCACTCCTTCCCAGGCCTTATCGATCGAACGTAAGGCACCCAGGATATTGAAGTGGTTCTTCCAGAATTCTTTGAGGGTCAGCCCTGTATTATCGGTCACATCAGCACACCTCTCCAACAAGGCCTTCATGTAGAGTTTCTTAAAGTTTGCAATGACTTTCTGGTCCATAGGTTGGAGGAGTAGAGTGGTATTGGGAGGAAGGAACTTGATGGTGATGAACTGATTTTCGGGATACAATTCATCTCGCATCTGTGGAGGATGTGCAGTAGTATTATCAAGCACAAGCAAGGCCTTGAGTGGCAACTGTTCTCTTCAAGATATTTCCTCACTGAAAGGCCAAAAACATCATTGATCCATTCAGTGAAGAATATCCGCTTGACCCAGGATTTCTTATTGGACCTCCACATCACATTCAGTCGCACCTTGTACACTTTACATGCCTTGAACACGCGTGGATTTTCTGAGTGGTAGACTAACAGCGGCTTGACCTTGCAATAGCCACTTGCATTGGCACAGAGGATGAGAGTAAGCTGATCCTTCATAGGTTTGTGGCCAGGCAATGATTGTTCCTCCTGTGTGATGTAGGTCTTCTTCGTCATTTTCTTCCAAAACAGGCCAGTTTCGTCACAATTAAAAACTTGTTGGGGCTAGAACTCCTTTCTAGCAACAAATTCCTGGAACTCTGGTACAAATTTCTCAGCAGCAGCTTTATCAGAGCTGGCAGCCTCCCCATGACGCACAGCACTGTGGATACCGCTTCTCTTCCTAAATTTCTCAAACCATCCACGGCTTGCCTTAAATATCTCCTCCTCTTCAGACGACGCACCTGGTGTCTTTCTGACAAGGTCCACATACAACTTCTTGGCCTTTGCACAGACAAGAGCTTCAGAGACACTATCGCCATGCAATTGCCTTTCATTCATCCAGACTAGCAGTAGCTTTTCAACCTCTTCTAGGATTTGTGGACATTTCTTGTTAGCCTTGGTAACTTCTTTAGCCACCTCAAGCATCTTAAATTGTTCCTTCCCCTTCAGAATGGTATAAATCATTGATGAGAACCTGCCATACTCCCTGACGAAATCAATCACACGCACACCACGCTCGTGCTTTGCTGTTATTTCCTTCTTCACTTCCACAGTAATTGTCGCTTTCTTCCCCTTGCCAACACTGTCTTTAGCAAGCAGCTTCTTTGGTGACATCGTGCGTTACAAATTGCAGTCACAAAACCACAACAAAAACAGAAAAGTGCAAATAAATGCAGAGGGATGCTTGTCGTGTGAGATACAACAACAACACTGGCGTCAGAGGCGTCCGAGAATTTGCGAGAACCCGCGAGATACTAGGAAGCACCATGTGGTTTTGCTCGTTAATAGAGGTGATGCTCGTCAATAGAGACAAATTTGCTGCGAGTGGCTCGTTCGTTACTAGAAATGCTCGTTAATAGAGCCACTCGTTAATCGAGGTTCCTGTATAACTGTATATATGTATATATACAGTTATATAGGTTTATAAATATATATAGGGTTATATATATATAGGTTTCGGTTGTTGCAATGCGCTAGGTTGGTTGTTCACCCGGATGCTCCGCGGCTGCCCCGTTTTGCTAAGGCTGTGCGCGGCCTTGTCTAGTGGGGTCAGTGCTTGGTGGGAGGACTCGGCCCCGGGTCCTGCTGGAGAGGACTCTGGGGCTGGGGAGGGGCTGACTTGGGGGCCTTGGGCCCTGCTGGACCCCGCCTGGGTTTTTGTACCCTCTGAGTGGGGCTTATGGAGGTTTTCAGCTTATCGCATCCAACCTGCTGCGGTGCAAGCGGCCCTTGCGGTGAACCTCTTGCGTGACCCGGTTTATGCCTCGGCAATGGATCCCTCGGATTTCAGGTTTGGGACTTTGTTCCTTTTCTGACTCTGTTACGAGGTTCCGGAGTCGTCCTGGCTGGCGGACTGTCCTGTCTTTGTCTCGGAGGTTTGGCACTCCTTCTGCCGTTCCCGCACGCTTGAGTGGCGGGAGGCTTCGACGGTGCTTCGGGTTTTCCTGGGGGGTCGACCTTGAGCACCTCAATGATTGCCTGTTTGCTCCTGCCCTTCCCCGGGATGTTGGTGTCGGTCAGCTCCATGTGCAGGTTCCCCTCCTTTTTGCGGCGCAGGTGGCAGAGGACTTGCGTGCTCTGGGCCTTTTGATTGCAGCCTTGCGCTTCTTTTCCCTCATGGAGCTGTCTTCTGACTGGCTCACGAGGATGTGGAGGCGCTTGGGGCTGTTCCGGGGTCTAGCGCCTTGGCCTCGGCGGCTTGCTCGTCGGCTGCTATGCTGAAGCTTTTCGCACTAATCTTGCAGGATGTGGTGGCTCTGTTTTATGCCTCCCAGTTTGCATGTCAGCAGGCGGTGCTTGCCTTCTCTGTGGAATCCGCTTGGGCCTTCGCTCTTAGGCTTTCGCCCCCTTTTTGCCCTCTCTTGTTTGAGGCTTCAGCCATTGCACAGTTCATTCAGGCTGCTTTGGCTTCTTGTCGTCATATGTCGGACTTGCTAGTTCTCCGGAGGTCCGGTGGTGGGCCTTCCCGGAAAGGTCGTGCCAAGGCTCGGGGTTCCTTTCGTCGTGGTAGGCCACCGGTGTCGGGTTTGGGTTCGGCGCCTCCTTCGGACTCGCCTTCAGCTGGTTGGCGCGGTGTTCACTCTGTGTGAGGTTCTGGGTCTCGTAAGGGGCGCCAGCCCTTTCGCGGTTTGCCCCATTGACGGGGCGATGGGGGGAGGAGGCTTGCACTGTTTGCTCACGCCTAGTCCCACGATTTGTGGGCGTTTCGGGTTGTTTCGCACGGCCTCCGGTGATGTTGGGTGGCCCCTCCCCCTGTGGGGGGGTTCGGCGCTGGTGGGGCAGGCTTCTTCCCCTGCGCTCTGTCAGGTCATCTTGGAGTGGGTTCGCTGGAGTGGTTGGGCGTGGTCGAAACGACAACATCCCTCAGATGGGTTTCCCGTCTGTTTCCAGTCCGAAACGGGACTGCGCGGACCTGCGGTTCATTCTGGACTTGTCCCATCTGAGCCCCTGGGTTCATTGCCCCTCCTTTCGGATGACCACACTGTCCCAGGTTCGCCTCCTGTTGGAGC
Organism: Procambarus virginalis; assembly: GCA_020271785.1. NCBI lineage: Eukaryota > Metazoa > Arthropoda > Malacostraca > Decapoda > Cambaridae > Procambarus > Procambarus virginalis. The sequence goes on along the minus strand of WNGS01035478.1, from coordinate 12,762 downwards.
CGGGCGCTTGGATGGTGTCCCTGGACCTCCGGGATGTTTATTGGCACATCCCAATTCATCCGGGGTTCAGGGACTGGCTTGGTTTTGTTGTGGGTCTTCATGCTTACCGCTTTCATTGCCTTCTGTATGGTCTGAACCTGGCACCTTGCATTTTCACGCACCTCATGCAGGTCGTGGTGACCCGTCTGCGTCTGTTAGGTGTTTGGGTGTTGGCCTACCTCGACAATTGGCTGGTTTGGGCTTCCAGTCAGCAGTCAGTCCGCTTGTCTCCTAGCCAGGGATCTGTTTTTTTCTCAGCTCACCGGGTTCGAGCTCTTGGTGAACTGGAGGAAGTCCCATCTGGTTCCCTTCCAGGTTCGGACCTGGCTGGGCCTTGTGTGGGATTCCCGGACCGCTTCCTTGTCTCCTCCAGTGCCTCTTCTGCGGCTGCGGTCCCGCTTGTGCCTGTTTCTGGGGGGCTCCTGGGTCTCCCAGCAGTTGCTTCAGAGTCTGTGTGGGAGCCTGAACTTCGCGATGCTGGTTTACCCGCCGGGTTGAGTTTGTCTTCGTCGGCTGTTCTGGTTCCTTTGGGAACGCCCCTTCCGCCTCTCTTGCGATCGCTGGGTTCGGACCCCGGGGGCTTTGCGTCGGTTGCTGCATCACCGGCTTCCTCTTCAGGTTTTTCGTGGTTCAGTTCCGTGGCGCCTACCCGAGCGCTCGCTCAATGTGTTCACGGACGCGTGGTCTCTCGGCTGGGGCTTTGTGACCAGTGCTCACCAGGCCAGCCAGGGTTGGTGGGGGTCTGTCCTTCCGTCGAGCCCACAGCAATGTGCGGGAGTTCGCGGCGGTGTGGTTTGCTCTTCAGAGGATTCGAGTCACCTGAGGGTCAACGATCCAGCTCCATTCGGACTGCTCCTCAGTGGTTTATTATCTGAACCAGGGGGATTCGATGCGGTTCTTGGCTCTTTGGCGCTGGTCGCTTCGGGTGACTTGTCTGCTGAGTTCTCGGGCTTCGCTCTCCTAGCAGTTCACGTGCGGGGTGTGTCCAATGTCTTGGCCGACGGCCTGTCTCGTTTCGTTCCCCTCTCCACGGAATGGATGGTCGATGCTGTCTCCTTCCGTTGGCTTTGCCAGACGTTTGGCCGCCCCGAGGTGGACCTCTTCGCATCGGCGTGGTCACGGCGCCTTCCCCTGTATGTGGCGCCCTTTCCTGACTGCGAGGCCATTGGGATCGACACCTTTCGGCAGGACTGGTCCAGGTGGGGATTCCTGTTCCTCTTTCCCCCGGTTCAGCTGTTGCTCCAGGTCCTGACTAGCTTAAAGACTTACCAGGGAAGAGTTGTCCTCTTGGCCCCTTGGTGGCATGCCCAGCCGTGGTTTCAGGCGCTGCTTGCTCGGTGTCCGAACCCGGAGGTTTTTCCGTGGCTCCGCCTCTCTAACAGATCAGCCCAGTACATCACGTGGCTGGTTTGATCTTCTCCTCGAGTCTTCGCATATGGTATCTTTGACTTGAGTTTATCATCATCTCTATGGTGATCAGGTGTCTTCCTTATTAGTGTCCCACCTGCGGGCTTCGTCTCGGCGGCAGTATGAAGTTTCCTGGCGGTCCTTCTGGTTCTTCTTACATCTTCGTCGTTATACTTCCCTTTCGGTTAGGGTGGTGTTGTCCTTTCTCTCTTGGTTGTTCCAGGACCATCATCTCATGCCTAATACTGTTGCCTCATATTGTGCGGCGCTGGTGGAGCCGCTTCCGCTTGCTTTCGGTATTGATGTCACGTCTGCGCTGTTTCGCAAGCTGTCTCGGGTGTTGTTTCACCTCCGGCCTGCTCATGCGCCGCCTGAGCTGTCCTGGTCTTTGGAGAGAGTGCCAACGGCCATACCACGTTGTGCCAACGGCCATACCACGTTGAGAACACCGCTTCTCGTCCGATCAGCGAAGTTAAGCAACATTGGGTTTGGTTAGTACTTGGATGGGTGACTGCCTGGGAACACCAAATGCTGTTGGCAATAATGTTCAGGAGGCCTGGTCGACGACCGGGCCGCGGGGACGCTAAGCCCCGGAAGCACCTCAAGGTAAGGAGTGCTCTCTTTTCTTTCTTCTCCTCGTTTTGTTGTGGCCCCCTCGGTTCCAGATTGTTTTTCGAAGGCTCTTTTTTTCCTGTTGGCATTGGCCTCTGGGGGTCGGGTGGGTGAGCTTCATGCTCTCCTCCAGTGCAGAGGTTTCTGCTCCTTTGGTCAGGGTGATTGTTTTGTTCGTCTACAGCTTTCTCCTTCATTTCTGGCGAAGAATGAGACTCTGCTGCGTTCCGGAGGGCCCTTGGGTTGTTGATGCTCGGTTGGTTCGGCCGTGCAGAGGTTCTTTACTGCTAGAATCCACTCGGTAAAACATCTAAACTATTGGGACCGACTTAAGAGCCTAAATCTGTATTCCCTTGAGCGCAGGCGGGAGAGATACATAATAATTTACACATGGAAAATATTAGAGGGGCTGGTCCCAAACCTGCACACAGAAATAACATCACATGAGACCAGAAGACATGGCAGGATGTGCAGAATACCCCCGTTGAAAAGCAGAGGCGCAACTGGTACTCTGAGAGAGAACTCTATCAACATCAGAGGCCCGAGACTGTTCAACACGCTTCCACTACACATAAGGGACATAACTGGCAAACCCCTCACAGTGTTCAAGAGAGAACTGGATAAGCACCTCCAAAGGATACCTGATCAACTAGGCTGTGACTCATACGTCAGGCTGCGAGCAGCCGCGTCCAACAGCCTGGTTGATCAGTCCAGCAACCAGGAGGCCTGGTCGATGACCGGGCCGCGGGGATGATAAGCCCCGGAAGCACCTCAAGGTATACTCAAGGTCAAGGTAGGGGGTGCATCATATTTTGTGTCCGGTTGCGGCTCTCCGCCATTATTTGCGTGCCATGGCTTCTGTGTCTGTAGATGCGCTGTGAGTCAATCCGGTTTCCCTTCTTCCCTGTTTGAGGGGTGCGGGTCTCCCAGGTCGTCCACAGGGTTATTAACACTTTCGCTCACCCCGCCCGCCACCTCTCAACTGTACGTACCGGCGTGTCACGGGAGCGCGCGTTAATTCCGTAAAGTGTATACTCTCTTCAACTTTGTCACCTCAATTCTCGTTCTACGAGATTAAATTTGGTATCATTGTGTTCGCAATAGAATTCTCTACAGCACTAAATGCATATAAACTCCAAAAGCCTGGCTAATTACCCGCAGAAAACAGAGAAAGTGCGAACGAGTTACCCAGGAGCGCGCGAAAGCGATAAAATGTTTTCACTATTTTCACTATGGTCACCTCAATTTTCGTCCTAGGTCTTTCATTAGGTCTCGATGGGTTTGCAATAAAATTCTCTAGAGGAACAATAGCATATAAAATAAAAAACCTGGTCACGCTCTAACCGCCGACGAGTTGAAGATGGGCCACGTTAGCCGCGAGTGAGCGCCCAGACGCCTTCCAGCTAAACTCCCAATTCCTGCCCACAGATGTTTGTACTATTGTGTGTTGAACATGACATAGGTGTGTAGGGAAGACATAGGCGCGCATTTTAAAACCAGTCCCAAAAAAATCGGATAAAAACCTGATTTTTGGCGATTATTTAAAGTGGATGACGCAATGCTGCGTCATGCCCGGCAGCACCGCCAGCAAACGGATGACGCAATGCTGCGTCATGTCCGAGCGAAAGTGTTAAGGCTAGCCAGCCTGTGGTCTATCCCTGTGCCAATGATGTCCGCAAGTTCACGGCTCTTGCTGCCGTCTTTGGCAATATGTCCTGGGTGACATTTGGCGGTCGAACAGGGTCCTGGCTGCTTGTTACCTTGTAAATGTTCTTGGGCCCGGTCGGGCTTGTGTCGCTTTGGGTCGGTGGATGCAGCCAGTTGTCTCGACTTGGGGTTGAGGAGTGAGCAGCAACCGCCTCCCGGGTAAGTCCCTATTCTTTCCTATGTGGGTAGTTAGCTCCGAGGAGCCGTAGGGGCTCCCCCCAGAAAACCAGCGTTGAATGTAATGAAATGCCATTTTCTGGGTGAGTCCCGGAGGCTACCCGGCATCCCTCCCTCCGATTGGCGTTTTTTTCGCGTGTTTTTGACATCCTGCCTCAGAACTGGGGTGTGGATCGCCGGCTCGGTAGGTCTCGGGCTCCCCCTTCCCTCTCCCGAGGAGGGGGGGCTGCGCAGACAGCGGCGCGAAGACGAATGACGTCATAATAGTTTGCTTGTTTTTGTTTGGGGAGTTCTATCCACTCGTTCGGCTTTTTGGTTGCATTTTTCACCAGAATAGGGGTTTGTTTTGGGATGCTTACATTTCTGAGTGCCTAACCCGGTCGATGGCAGACATATAATGCTTCCAACCACACCGTGGTTTCTATAGGCCATTGCTCCCCTTGCCTCTCTGTGGGGGCTAGGTTCTGGCTCGTGGTCCCCGGTACGCCCATAAAAACTCTGTATACATGACTAATGCCAAAGTCTGACATTAGCATATCAGCCTGGTAAGCTCCGGGGAGCCTCCAGGACTCACCCAGAAAATGGCGTTTCATTACATTCAACGCTGGTTATATGCATTTAGTCTTGTAGAGAATTATATTGCAAACACATTGATGTCAAATTGAAAAATCTAGGACGAAAAATGAGATGACAAAGTAGAAACGAGTTTATACTTTTCAGTATTACCTCACTCTCTAATGTAATGAGAGGCGCCTTGGGGTGGCGCAGCGCTCTCTTTCTGGGCCCCTTTCATCTGGTCGGCGGGTGGAGCGTGCTGCGTTTTTTACTTTATATGCATATGCTCTTGTTGGGAATTCTATTGCGAACACAATACCAAAATGAAAGCCCTAGTACGGGAATTGAGGTGACAAAAGTTAAGAGTGTACACATTTTATTGCTTTTGAGCACTCCTGGGTAACACGCACTCATTTTCTTTGTTTGTTGTAGATGATACGCCGGGCTTTTGGACTTTATATGTCTTTAGTCGTGTAGAGGGGAGCCGGCCGGCCGAGCGGACAGCACGCTGGACTTGTGATCCTGTGGTCCTGGGTTCGATCCCAGGCGCCGGCGAGAAACAATGGGCAGAGTTTCTTTCACCCTATGTCCCTGTTACCTAGCAGTAAAATAGGTACCTGGGTGTTAGTCAGCTGTCACGGGCTGTTTCCTGGGGGTGGAGGCCTGGTCGAGGACCGGGCCGCGGGGATACTAAAGCCCCGAAATCATCTCAAGATAACTCAAGATAACTCAAGATAGAGAATTCTATTGCGAACACAGTGATACCAAATTGAAAAACCCTGGACGAGAATTGAGGTGACATAGTTGAAAAGTGCATACACTTTTCAGAATTACAGCGCGCTCCTGTGAAATGCTGAGGCCCACCCGGGGTAGTGCGGGTCTTGTGTGCGTTGTGCGCAAAAGTGTTAAGAAGCACATCAACAAACTGGAAAAGGTGCAAAGACATGCTACTAAGTGACTCCCAGAACTGAAGGGCAAGAGCTACGAGGAGAGGATAGAGGCATTAAATATGTCAAAACTAGAAGACAAGAAAAAGAGGTGATATGATCACTACATACAAAATAGTAACAAGAATTGATAAAATCGATAGAGAAGATTTCCTGAGACCTGGAACTTCAAGAACAAGAGGTCATAGATTTAAACTAAATAAACAAAGATGCCGAAGAAATATAAGAAAATTTTCTTTTGCAAACAGAGTGGTAGACGGTTGGAACAAGTTAGGTGAGAAGGTGGTGGAGGCCAAGACCGTCAGTAGTGGAGTTTCAAAGCGTTATATGACAAAGAGTGCTGGGTAGATGGGACACAACGACTGTAGCTCTCATCCTGTAACTACACTTAGGTAATTACACTTAGGTAATTACATAAACTTGATTTCAGGAGAGGTCACTATGGGGAACTTCAAAAAAATTTTAATGAGTGTAATTGGACAGACTTGTTGCTAGGTAGGGAAGTAAATGAAATGTATGCCAAATTCTGCAAAATATACAATGAAAACACACAAAAATTCATATCAAAACAGAGATGCAGGGCCAGAAAATGATTGGTTCAACAGAAATTGTGAGAGGGCCAAAGACCAAAAGATACAAAAATGGAATCAATATAGGAAGAGGCCAAACCCCCAAACATACCAGCGATACAAAGATGCGAGAAAAAAATATACGGCAGTAAGGAGAGACAGAACAAAATTTTGAAAAAGGAATAGCAGATAAATGTAAAACAGAACCGGGCCTATTCTACAAATTCATAAGCAACAAATTGCAGGTACAGTACAACCTCGATTCAACGTACCCCGATTCAACGAATCTCCGGCTAGTTCGCACACTTTTCAGGCCGGATTTACTCACCCTGTTCGACGAACAATGGTTCGCCGAAGCGGGGGATGTTCGGATTTGCTTACGACGTCAAGACAGAGTTCACAGACTGGTGGAAAAGTTTCACATTCTATCACAGATTACAATTATTAATTCCTTCATATGACAAGTTCGATCACACAAGTGGACCACACAAGTGGACCGCACATGTGGTCCACAAGTGGTCCACAATCTTACGATGTTGGGACAGAGTTCACAGTGGTAGAAAACTTTACCATCCCATCACAGATTACAATTAATAATTCCTTCATATGACAAGTTAGATCACACAAGTGGACCGCACATGTGGTCCACAAGTGGTCCACAATCTTACGATGTTGGGACAGAGTTCACAGTGGTAGAAAACTTTACCATCCCATCACAGATTACAATTAATAATTCCTTCATATGACAAGTTAGATCACACAAATGGATCACACAAATGGACCACACAAGTGGACCACACAACAAGTGAATCATATGAACCAAACACCAGCCAGAATGGTCCACAAGAAGTGACGCATATTAACCAAACACTAGCCAGAGTGGTCCACAGAAGTGAACGACCGAGTTTCAATGATTTTCGTTCACCGATTTGTGGCACACGTATCATTGTAAATTAATTTAAAGGCTGAAGCGTGAATAGCTAGCTAATATGTTGAAATCTTCTTATACATTTTCTGTGATGAAACAAGATGAGTGAGGGTAGACAGATAAGGGAATACTGTACAGTAAACTTCACTTTACAGTGAGGTTTCACTCACTTTCGTCTGTGTTGTCATAGTTCAGTGACCCATGACTTTGAACGTTTCACATTAATAAATCATTTCTAAAACTGGTGTTTTAATAACTCTTTATTATCCTAATTAAACCAAACTAAATAAGACCAAAATATGCTGTAATAAGGTAAATATCTCCTATTTGAGAAATTGTTCACATTATTGGCAGCACAACTCCAGCACGAGTAGACGGGTCTAATCCCTGTCCATACACCATGCTTGTTGTGTTGTGTTCGATTTCGTCGCCACAGTTCAGCGATCTACGGCTTCGAAATAATAAAATTAATAAATTAGTTCCAAAGTATTTTTTATAGCTCTTATTACCGTAATAATGTTGCTAAACTAAATATGTAACCCAAAAATATATAATTTGATGTAAATTGAATATTTGAGAGAAATTGAGAGAAACATATGCTACTGGAAATCGAACACAACACCAGGCGGTGTTTTGTTCGATTTCGTCGCCACAGTTCAGTGACCTATGGCTTCGAAATAATGAAATAAATAAATCAGTTTCAAAATAAGTATTTTTTATAGCTCTTATTATCGTAATAATGTTGCTAAACTAAATACATAACACAAAAATATATAATTTGATGTAAATTGAATATTTAAGAGAAATTTATGTTACTGGATCAGGCTTAAACACCAGCCAACTGAAGGGTGTGCATATAGACTTAGCCTGCGTTCGTACAGTATGCACCCAGTGCCCTTAGCTTTGTCTGCGATTGATGTACAGTATTTATCGGCCGGTGGAAGAATAATTGTGGAATTGACCATTTTTTTACTACAGCTCTTTGGTTATAAAACAAAATGTCTCAGGGGCTTACTAATAGTGCCTTATTAATGCCAAAAACGAAGCAATATTTTGCAACAACTAGTAGCAGAAAATCAACCAGCACGAGAACAGCCGTACCCAACACGAGATGAGCCGTACCCAGCACGAGAACAGCCGTACCCAGCACGATAACAGCTGTACCAAGCACGAGAACAGCCGTACCCAGCACGAGAACAGCCATACCCAGCACGAGCACAGTTGTACCCAGCACTGGTACAACAGCAGCCAGCACCAGCTCAGAAGCGGCTGAACTCACAGCAGCAGCGAGCACCAGCAAAGCTGATGCAAACATCTAAAAACATCGTGTGCAACATGAACAGTTAGAACAAGTGTTAAATTTAAGTGTGTTCTCAGTGTTAAAATTAAAGTTGCAGTAATTTTTGTGTACAATAGTTTTCATAAACTGTATTGTAGTACTCAACATACAGCAGAACTACTTTTAATCAACACAGTGCTAACGGCATAATGCACTGCAGTACGTATTTACTGTAGAGCATTCACAACTTCACAAAACTTCAAGATGGACATAACTTCAACAATAAGGTAAATTTATGAATTACAGTATTTCTTAGTAGAGAAGTAATATATAGGTAGAGTATGTAATATGATAATGCATTTTTATTGTGTACAAGAAAAAAAAAAAAAAGACTCGACACAAACGCCTCCTGAAGGTCACCTCTTGCAACAAATCCAACGCTCCAACGAACTGGGGTTGGTCCCATATAGTATGTTGAATCGAGGTTGTACTGTAAAGGATAATATCCAGAGGTTGAAAATGGGAAACAGATTCACGGAAAATGAAAAGGAAATGTGTGAACATTAAACGAAAAGTTCCAAAGTGTGTTTGTACAAAATGAAATCTTCAGAGAATCAGACACAATAAGAATTCCAGAGAACATAGAGCGTATAGAGGTGTCTAGAGATGAAGTGGAAAATATGCTCAAAGAGCTTAGTAAGAACAAAGCAGTTGGCCCAGATGGAGTTTCACCATAGGTTCAGAGAGAATGTACATCTGAGCTCAGCATTCCAATTCACCTGATCTTTCAGGCATCCCAGTGTACAGGAGTCATAGCAGACGTGTGGAAACAGGCTAATGTAGTTCCAATCTACAAAATTGGCAGCAGGGAAGACCCCCCTCAATTATAGACCTGTATCATTGACAAGTGTAATAGTGAAAGTATTGGAAAACTAATAAAAACCATGTGGGTAGAACACCTGGAGAGAAATGATATTATATCAGACAGTATGGTTTTCTGTGTGTAGCCTCTACGGCTCCATGGAGCTTATCGGGCTAATCTATGTTATATTAGACCGGGACATTAGCTATGGAGTTCAGACCTACCAGGGACCAGTGCCAGAACCTGGCCCCTTCAGAGAGGTTTCAGGGAGCAATGGCCCTAGAAAACCCCTTTGTGGTTGGGGTTTTCCTTATCTGCCATCGACCGGGGTTAGGCACCCAGAAAGGTAGGCATAACAAAACAATCCCCACATGGTAAAAAACTAAAACAAAAAACTGAACAGAGAGGTAGAAGCTCTTCACAATCACAAGGAAACAAGCAAACATCACACTTTACTGCTGCGCAGATCGTCCGCGCAGCCCTCCCCGCCCCGAGAGGGGGAGGGGGAGCCCCGGACCTACCGTGCCGGCTGCCAAGCTTCAGTTCGTTCGCTAATGTCAACCGAGATAGACGCTTCTCTGGCCTCAGTTTCCTAGGCGGTGTTTGCCTTGTGTGGCGTTCACTGCCATGTGTTGTGTTGTGCGGTGGCCAGGAGTACCTCATCAGTGCTGGGGCTGCATGCGCTTAGTGGCTGACTTCCCTAAGTGCCCTATGAGTACTGCCCTTGCATAACAGGGTTATCTTCCCTGGGGAGTTCGGGAACCATTCCCGTAGAGGTTCTTGCTGCTCGGCATTTGCCTTGCCCTTGCGGACCAGCTGGGGGCCCTTGTTTGGCCCTGGGTAGGGATTGGTATTGTGCTGGTTAGGGTGTCAAGGTGTTGCCCTGCCTGCCACCTAAACTGCAACCGGCTCCTGTTGCCTCTGGAGACGGTGTACTTTTGCAGGGTTTTTCTTCTGATTTTATTTTCATGCCTGGTGGGGGTCTGCCTATTGTGGCTATAGTTCCACTGGTAGTGTTTGGTGGCCCTCTGCTAGGCCCCCGTGATTGTACACGTCGCAGGGGTTTTCAGTGCTATCCTCTACCCTCTTGTTATGTTTGGGTTTCTTAACCAGTTAGCAACACCTTGCCCGGGCTTCCCGTAGCAGTCAGCCTATGGGCCCTGGAAACCCCTGTCAGGGCTCGGGGGACCATTGAACGTGTCTTCCGGGTTCCAACCCGTCTTGTAAGGGATCGTTGGTTGCTGTGCCCTTGTCTCCGGGTGACAGTCGCCACTTTTACCTCCGTCATGGTACCTGTTGGGTCACTGACACCTTGATCCGGAGTCTTGCGAGAGTTTCTCTGCTTGTTCTCCAGTACTCTCCTGATGTTATTACTGTTCAGAGTACAGGCGGCATCCATGTTGCAAGCTAGGTTAGGTTGCTGCAACATGCTAGGTTGGTTTCTCACTCGGATGCCCCAAGGCCGCCCGATTTTGGTTAGGTGCTGTTCGCCCCTTTCCTTCCCTGTTCCCAGCTCCGGACCGTCTGCGGGTTTCAGGGTCGGGCCGGGTTAGTTGGGGCCGAGACTCGGGCGGTTTTCGGGGGCTGCCCCGTTCGGGTTGGGGGACGGAGGTTTTCGAGCCTGTTCGTCCTGCCAAGGCTTCTGGGTCTTACCAGCGGCCCTTTCTTGCTGCCTTTCCCATGGACTCTTGCTTTTCTTTAAGGGCGGAGGGCTTGGAGGACAGCTCTGCCCGGGGCCTCTGTTGCTGGTTCCTGGGGCTGTGGGGGATGCCTGCTAGCAGTTCTGGGGCGGTTTGCCCCTGCCTCGGTCTTCTGCTTTTGGGCGGAGTTTTTCGCCCATCCAGTCTGCTTGGTTCCCACTTTTGCTGGCGTGTTTTCATATCTTTAGCGTCGGTCACAACCCTCTGTCTGGCGACCATTTTCATCTGCCTGTTTCCCGGCATGGCCACCAGGGCGGCGTTGCAGTTTGTTTACATGCTTCTGGGTGTGCGAGCGAGCTTCTTGGTTGAGTTTTCACCTTTTTTCAAGGGTTTTATTCTCCTGTTGTCGTTTCTTTGCTTCTCTGGTGTTTTCTGCCACTGTCCTGTTCCTCTGGGAACGTTTGGGTGTTGATTTTACACCAGGTTTCCCTTTTTGTCTGTTTTGAGTCTGGGCCCTTGGGTTTGGGCTCAGTGTACCTGGCTGTTATGCTTGTTCTCACACCTTGTCCCTCGGTTTTTGGTCTGTTATGACCGTTTCCTTGGGGGTTCTGTCTGAGGGCTGTGATTTGCCTTTCTGTGGTGTTCTCCGACGGCAAATGTGGTGGTTTGGGCTCCCCCTGGTTCGATTCTGGGTTCCTTTGGGTTCTTTGGTTTCGTTCCGGAGGTTTCTTCGTCTTGGGCTCCCTTTGTAGGTTCAGGGGACTTTGTTTCCTCGTGTGACCCGATTCTGCCTTTTGGAGTTCCGGGGTCTTCCTGGCTTGCAGACTGATCTTTTTGGGTCTTGGCACATGTTGTGGTTGTGCTGGGACTTTGAGGTTTTGTTGTCGAGGTGGGCCTTTTGATGCAGTTTTGTGCCTTCTTTGCCTGGCCGGCGTGGTGCTCTCTGACCACTGGTCGGCGACTTGTACTTTTCTTTTAAAATGTATGTGTACGCATGTACATATGTATGCTGTGTGTTTGTGCACATGTGTATACACACGTGTGTGTAACATACCTTGTGTGTATATGTATATGTCGTACCTAGTAGCCAGAACGCACTTCTCAGCCTACTATGCAAGGCCCGATTTGCCTGATAAGCCAAGTTTTCATGAATTAATATATTTTCTCTAATTTTTTTCTTATGAAATGATAAAGCTACCCATTTCATTATGTATGAGGTCATTTTTTCTTTATTGGAGTTATAAGTAACGTAGTTATATGACCGAACCTAACCAACCCTACCTAACCTAACCTAATCTATCTCTATAGGTTAGGTTAGTTTAGGTAGCCGAAAAAGTTAGGTTAGGTTAGGTTAGGTAGGTTAGGTAGTCGAAAAACAATTAATTCACGAAAACTTGGCTTATTAGGCAAATTGGGCCTTGCATAGTAGGCTGAGAAGTGCGTTCTGGCTACTAGGTACGACATATATGTATCTGTATGTGTATATACATAATGTGTATATGTGTGTGTGTACTTTTTTTTTCGGAAGGGGTTCTGTTCCCTTCTCTGTTGATAGGGCGCTGGGGGAGCAGCTTGTTCTGTTGACTCTCGCATTGGTCCCGCGTTGGTGGGCGCTTTTGGTTGTCTCCAGCCTCTGGTGGCGTCGGTGGACGGCTCCTCCCCCTTTGGGGGGGGGGTTCAGAGCTGGGGGGTGGGCTTCTTCCTCTGCGCTTCGTCCTGTCATCTTAGTGGGTGCGTTGGACATGGTCGAACTGCCCCATCCTTCTGGGTTCTCGTCTGCTCTTTGCAGTCATGGGCCTTTCGCACCTGCGGTTCTTCTGGACTTCTTCAGTCTGCGCCCTGGATTCTGTGCCCTCTTCAAGGACTGTTTGTCTCCTGTCTGGGTTCCGGGTTCTGTTGGGGCCGGTGCCTGGATGGTGGCCCTGGTCCTCCAGGTCACTTCTTGGCACGTTCCTCTCCAGTTTTCTAGGACTTTGCACAGTTGTGGTGGGGCTTCAGGCTTGCTGCTTTTGTTGCCTTCCCTGTTTTGTAATTGGCACT
>WNGS01035475.1:0-11941 GCA_020271785.1 Procambarus virginalis | reverse complement strand
ATTTGAGTAGTTTAGAGCCTTAGTGAGTAGTTTGTCGTTAGGAAGAATATATAATCACAACCAAACGTTAGTAATATTTATCACTCAGTTCAGCTTCATGAATATATGAGCACAATTTTGTAGCCTAGTCAATTGCTACTTTATATTTCTTGTATTACAGCGTGTATTTGAGACGCCAGCAAGATTGTCATCCATCGTGTTATTACCTCGAGTCATTTATCTATGGGGATTCTGTGATCACGAGGACGATGATGAACTGGCGTTAGAAATCGTCTTACAGCTAAGACCCATTTTTTCTTATAAATTTATTCAATTTAATTATTGTTTCTTAATATGATCTGAAATTAATATAATTTGATTACCATATATTTACATATGTTGTAGTTAGATTTACCATAACAATGCATAATGAACTAGTGACGAACCACACTGGTTCCTAGATATATATGAATTTCTAGAAATAACCCCCCAATGTTGATATTTGAGGCTTTGCTTTAATTAATAATTACAGTCTTCATTATTTTCAAGTGAATATCCATTGAATGTTTTCCATAGACACTGGTTCTCTGGTGTCATTCTAATGATCAATTTTATTTGTTTTCCCTCTTTTCTCAAAAGCGGGTGGTCCTTCGATTATTTTAATATACCAATTAATATTTCACTATATCGGTTCTCAAGCACCAAAACAACATTTTGGTCTCTTCGAACCGGATGATTACTAATCAATTAATCTATATCAGTTCTCAGACTGAAACAACATTTTGGTCTTATCGAACTGGTTACATACCAATTACCATTAAACTGTATCTGTTCTCAGAAACCAAAACAACATTTTGGTCTCTTAGAACTGGATACAACCCAAGAAATTCTTACAATTAGTCCTGTACTAATGAGTAGTACATACATTATACATTTTTGTGCTGACCCTAGCAAGGGTGGGATTCAACATTACAGTAACTCTGATTAGAGTGCTTCCATATCAATTATTTGTGTATTCATTATTTTTGTGTGTGGTTTTGAGTGTTGCTGTATGATCACCATTACATCTAATGGTGATAATGATGGGCTAGCCGGACGAAAGTTAATGGTGACATGCAGACACCACTCAAAATCTTTAGCTATATACTTGTTAGGTAGGGACATTTAACCTCAAAGTGAGGTAGAGTTTAATTTAGCCAGAACTCAGGCTATACTCAATATTAATTATCAACTAATGAACAAATTTCCCAGCTTCATTAGTAATATTCAATCAAGTCCTATGAAATTTGGACTTAAAGCTAACATGGCTACTCCTGAGCAATTAAGGAGAACCTATATTGGCCTCAAAGGCCATTTAACTAGACTAATCAATAAGTCTGATGATTTGTCCAAGGCAACTCCCATTGATTACTATCTACTAGAATCATCAGTGAGAGTAGCTAATCTTAAGTTTGATCAAGTTAAATCAGCAAGTCAGTCTTATCTTAACTCACTGAATGCTACTGAAACTGATCTAGAGGAATTAGATCAAATTGTAGCAAATATTTCACAACACGAAGATGAGACTCAAGATAAATTTGATGTACTATCCAGTATAGTAAACCATCAACCCAATACAAATTCTACTATGTCTCAATCCAGTAATCAATTACCTGAGGTTCGTCTACCTACTTTAGACTTACCTACATTTGCAGGGCTGGATGAAGAAAATTGGGACACATTTTGGACTTCATTTGAAGTTCATATCCATAACAGGTCTTATCTTGACCCAATTTCTAAATTTTCATACCTGATTAGTCTTCTCAAAGGGGAAGCTAAAAAGGTTATAAATAACTTAGCTCTCACTGAGAGTAATTATGAGGAAGCTATCAAACTGCTGAAGTTGAATTATTGCAATCAGGAGTTAAGTATAGCTAACCTTTATTACCAATTGCTAGATCTGAATGCACCAAGTAACAGACCAGACTCACTTCAAAGCTTCAGGCTAGAAGCAGAGTCTCTAGTGAAGGCCTTAGGTACTAAAGTTGATGTACCAGCTTCAGAATGGTCAATCAAGTTACTTTTGCAGAGGAAATTACCTCAAATTATCCTAGCAGAAATATGTTCACATTATAAAACTGAGTTTCTCACTCTCGAGCAAATATTCGAGGGGCTGAGAATAACAGTTAACAGGTTGAAGACTCATGATAAGATTAAACCTGAGTCTAAATTACCTAACATTGACATCTCAGTCAAACCTAAATTGACTTTGAATAAATCCAATAAATCTAAGCCTAAGACTACTCCATCCACTGGAAAGGGGAGTAGTAGTGTAGGTACTTATACTGTATCTCCCTCTGACACTGCAACTGATGTGTCTACTAAAAGGACAAATTCAGTCAGAGAGAGAAGGTGCTTGTTCTGCGATCAAGAACATCTCACCTACAAATGTACGGTTTATCCTAACTTTAACACCAGGATTAAACAACTTCAAGAATTACACAGATGCACCAAGTGCATGGGTTCTCATGAACCCAGTAAATGTGTTGTGCAGCTACGTTTATGCAGTAGATGCCACAAAGGTGTACATCATTATGCCTTATGTAGAACAATTTCTACCCAATCTGTGACACCTGGGAAGAATTCTATGAATTCTACCACGGTACAATATTGCAAAGTACATCAGGAAATAAGTGTACTTGCTACTGAGGCAGGCAATAATACCACTCTGCCTACAGCTCAACTTAAGCTAATAGACAAGAAATCTAGAGTCAACACTAGAGGTCTCTTTGATCAGGGATCACAGAAAACCTTTATCACGCAACAATTAGTGGAGCAGTTAAAATTAAAACCTGCCAAAAGTGTGAGACTGAACATTTCTGGGTTCTTGACTAATAGTGGACCTCGTGAATACCAAGTAGTCAAGGTATTAGTGAGACTTGGATCTTCTACTAGTCCAATACAAGCGGTAGTAGTTGATAAACTGCCTTCAGACCTGCAGGTCACAGGACTAGCTCGCACTGCGAGATATCTTAAACGAAACCGCATGAGGCTAGCAGATTACAAAATAAATTCTGACTGCCTCACAGATGTTGGTATACTTATAGGCGCTGACCATTATTATAAATTTATAACTGGATGCACCAGACAACACGGAATGAATTTGTTGTCATCTGCTGGAGGCAAGTTGCTTACTGGACCGGTGCTTTTCCAACAAAGGGCAGCGTCAACCAACAAACAAGATAACAATGCAATAGTGGCGTGACTAGGCTTGGAACAGTCACCCCTACAGTTCAGAGAAATATCTGAAGATATTGAGTCTGATCCACCTGTACATCGTTTGTGGGATCTAGACACTTTAGGTATTGTCCCTGAACAACCAAGTCCTGATGATATGTGGACTTACCAGCAATATCTGGATACAGTTGTCTATAAAGACAAACAATACTGGGTGAGATTGCCATGGAAGTTGAATCATCCACAACTTCCAGTTAATTATTTCATGGCAGCCTCTCAATTACAGTCACAATTAATGCGGCTGAAAAAACAGCCAGATAAATTAAATATGTACCATCAATTAATTCAGCAACAACTCAACAGTAAATTTATTGAAGTTGTTGATAATGATGACCGGAAAACAGGTCACTATTTACCCCATCACGCTGTGTTGAAAGATTCATTGACAACACCAATACGTATTGTTTTCAACTGTAGTGCCAAAGTGAAGGCAAGCAGCGTGTCTTTGAATGAATGTCTCCAAACGGGACCTAGCCTAACACAAAGGCTACATGATGTACTGTTACGATTCCGTACTGGTATTTTTGCTTATACTGCTGATATCAGTAAAGCTTTCCTTAGAGTAGGATTGCAAGAGGAGGATCGTAATTACACCAAATTTCTCTGGATTAAAGATCCCCAGGCTCCTGACAGTGAGGTCATAACCTATCGGTTTGCCTCGGTGCTTTTCGGAGCGACTTCCTCGCCGTTTCTACTGCAAGCCACATTAGATACACATTTGAAGAAGTCAAATAGCCCTTATAAGGCAGAGATCAGTGACAACTTGTATGTCGATAATTTCCAGGGAACAACTAATGATAAATCTAAATTGGTAGAAATTTACCATGAGGCTAACCGTGAGTTATTAGGAGCCAATATGCCACTACAATCATGGGCCTCAAACAATAAATCATTAAACCAGATAATCGAGAAAGAATTTCCAGGTTATCAGGTGCCTAATCAATTAAAAGTTCTGGGTGTGGAATGGAACACTGGTACTGACGAGATGAATATCAAGTCAGTACAAACCAATAATTCATCCCTTACCATGAGAAAATTACTCTCATATGTCAGTCAACCATTTGACCCCTTAGGCTTACTTAGTCCTATATTAATAAGGGGCAAACTCCTAATGCAGGAATGCTGGCAGAAACATATGGGATGGGATGATCCGTTGCCAATTGAGTTGCAAGAGAAATGGCAAATACTCGCAGCGGATTTCAATCAATTAGGTGTTTTGAAATTTCCTCGTAATGCTTCAGGACAAAACTTACCTACAAATTTGCACATTTTTTGCGATGCCTCTGGCAAAGCATATGGCGCTGCAGCCTACTTAGTCAATAGTGCACAATCAATTTTACTCACATCTAAAGCGAGAGTTGCTCCAATCAAGAAGAGATCTTTACCTCAAATGGAGTTAACTGCATTGCTAGTGGGAGTAAGATTGGCTCATTGCCTGACCAAGACACTCAATAATATTCACTTTGGTGAGATCGTAGTGTGGTCAGACAATGAGGCAGTCTTACAATGGGTAAGAAATAACAATAATAAAACTCCCTACGTTAGTAATCGCGTTAGGGAAATTCATGAATTATCTGCTGGATATAAATTCAGACATGTCCCCACTAAGGACAATCCTGCAGATTACTTATCAAGAGGTTTAACATTTAAACAGCTAAGTAAGTCTTCGATGTGGTTTAATGGACCTTCATGGCTTGTTAGTGGTCAGTGGCCCAAACAGAAACCACAAGTCATAGTGACCAGTATCACTACTCCCATGAAAGACCCAGAACCTCATCGAGTCTCAGCTATTAATCCTCACAATTATTCTAACTTGAGTAAGTTATTAAGAGTGACAGCACATGTGTTTGATTTTCTTGCCAAGATAGGAATCAAGCATAAGTTTCCCAATCCTATCATCTACTGGATCAAACGTGCACAACAAGAGACATATGGAAGTGAATATGAAAATCTTCCAGATAAATTAACCAAGTCTCTAGGTATCTGGTATGATACCAACACTCATAATATATTAAGGTGTGGAGGACGTTTGCTTCATGCAAAAATTGATTTGGACACAAAGAATCCAATCCTTCTACCACGTCACCACGTTATTACCAAACTTCTAGTTTTACATCACCATCAATATGGTACTTTGCATGGTGGAGTGTTAGACACACTCACCGACCTCAGACAGAAATATTGGCTTCCTCAAGGTCGTCAAACTGTCAAATCAATTATTAAGTCCTGTATAATCTGTCAACGCTACGATGCTCGAGTGTGTCCTTACCCAGGACCACCACCACTCCCTAAAGAGAGGGTAGTTCATCTTCGTCCGTTTGAGACTACTGGTGTTGATTACACAGGAGCCTTGCTTCTCACTGGCAATCCGGATAAGATACCAGTGAAAGCTTATATTTGCCTCTTCACATGTGCTACCACACGAGGCGTACATTTAGAAGTGACTTCTGACATGAGTGCTGAAGCCTTCATCCAAGCTTTTCGTAGATTTGCAGCTCGCAGATCCTGTCCCAAGCTCATGATATCTGATAATGGCTCAAATTTTGTGGCAGGAGAAGCCTGCTTACGAGAGATTTGGAATCATCCAGAAGTGCAGTCTGTCATGCAGAGACGACAATGCCACTGGAAATTTATTGCTCCCAGAGCCCCCTGGCAAGGTGGGTTCTACGAACGAATGATAGGGACTGTCAAGAAGTGTTTAAGGAAGACCTTGCATCGACAGAAAATTAGTTACTCAGAACTCCAAACACTCGTCGTGGAAATTGAGGCGCGAGTCAACAATCGCCCATTAACTTATCTATCAGATGATTTCTCACAGAGAGAGCCTCTGAGTCCCTCGCATTTAATACATGGAGGCCTGCTGAGCCCTCTGATACCTTTGGCAGAAGAGGACCCCGTCGATCCTTCCTATGTAACCAGGAGTGACTTAGTACAAAGTACCAACATCTCTCTTCGAGCCCCTATAATAAAGTACAGCTTAAACCAGGAGACCTAGTATTAGTTGACAGTGATGGACCAAGGTCAGAATGGCCTATAGGCAAAATTGTTGCAATCCACCCAGATCGCCAAGGTATCCTGAGAGTAGTACGAGTTTTGTGCAAAGGCACTACTACTCTAAAGACATTAGAGAAGTTGGTACCTCTCGAATTAGCAGAACGAGAGTGTTTATCAGAACCAGCTTCAACAGTTTCCGAGGATAACAATTCTGATCCACCGAGCACACGCCCCACTAGAGCAGCTGCTCAACAATGTAAAAGGAAACTACAAGCCTATTATAGCTCTGACTAAGAGCAAATAATTTTCATCCAATTTGAGTGATCATGATGATACTGTGTTGTGATGTCTAGTAACCAATCAGCTACAAGTCACAATGACCCAGACATTCACCTCACAGTAGAGTCTCAGTTACTTGAATTGTATGATTCAATCATTAAGTTGTGTAAACTATTAATTATGACATTAATTTTTCATGTCTTAAATTCTTGTATGTCCTTGACATTTACGGGACATCCGTTGTGTGTGTACTAACATACTAACATACTAACCTACTAACTTCGGGATAGGTACGTCAGTACTCAACATGGCACTGCGACCCGAGTTTTCTCCCCCCGGAGTTATGTTGGAAATTTCCAACACTTATCATCCATTATTATCTTATGATAAATTAATATTAACTTACATTTGCAGTAGCTCTTAACACCACTAACCATAGTGTATTATAAATTAATCTGAGCATATTGCTGATAATATTACTCCTGATAATGTAAATCAAGAGTTATTAATTAAAATTATTCAGTAACAGTTTTTATTCTGTTACGTTCGAATGCTCTGGAGAAGTATAAATATTATCTCCATTTCTCGCTAGAGATTATTTATCGAGAATATTATAATTATTAATTCCCTATAATTTCAACCAGTTCATATTATCGCATTTTCCTCCATAATTACGCGGGAAAGAATAGTTTGTGTTTAATAATTTCCGTGGTGAATGCGAGAGCGGGGAGAGGGAGACGCCATTACGCCATATTACGACAACAACAAGGCACGCACACGAGACAGCGTGGTGGAGCACGTGGCATTAATTGAGAATTCTTGTCGATAAGAATTACGTCGACACTCAATTAATAAGTGGAATTTACTTGCCAGTGTTCTCTAGTGCCTCAATAGTGAACCCAGCGTCTACAATTACCACCCGGCCGTGAATAAGTGTGCACAGCAGTGAACACTGAGTCCAGCAGACGCTCCTCTCGGCAAACCTTAGTACTCGGTTACGCTCACAGGTTTCTTTCTAATCGAATGCATTTGAGTAGTTTAGAGCCTTAGTGAGTAGTTTGTCGTTAGGAAGAATATATAATCACAACTAAACGTTAGTAATATTTATCACTCAGTTCAGCTTCATGAATATATGAGCACAATTTGTAGCCTAGTCAATTGCTACTTTATATTTCTTGTATTACAGCGTGTATTTGAGACGCCAGCAAGATTGTCATCCATCGTGTTATTTACCTCGAGTCATTTATCTATGGGGATTCTGTGATCACGAGGACGAATGATGAACTGGCGTTAGAAATCGTCTTACAGCTAAGACCCATTTTTTCTTATAAATTTATTCAATTTAATTATTGTTTCTATAATATAATCTGAAATTAATATAATTGATTACCATATATTTACATATGTTGTAGTTAGATTTACCATAACAATGCCATAATGAACTAGTGACGAACCACACTGGTTCCTAGATATATATGAATTTCTAGAAATAACCCCCCAATGTTGATATTTGAGGCTTTGGCTTTAATTAATAATTACAGTCTTCATTATTTTCAAGTGAATATCCATTGAATGTTTATCCATAGACACTGGTTCTCTGGTGTCATTCTAATGATCAATTTTATTTGTTTTCCCTCTTTTCTCAAAAGCGGGTGGTCCTTCGATTAATTTTAATATAACAATTAAACAATTTATTTTTCTGAGTTCAAGCCCAGATAAACAACACTGTTTGAGGCTTCAAGAAGACCTAGACAAGCTGATGAAATGGTGAAACAAATGGTTGTTAGGGTTTAACCCAACCAAATGTAATGTAATGAAGATAGGTGTAGGGAGCAGGAGGGCAGATACAAGGTATCATCTGGGAGAGGTAATTCTTCAGGAGTCAGAGAAAGAAAAAGACTTGGGGGTTGATATCATGCCAGACCTGTCTCCTGTAGCACATATCAAGAGGATATCATCAGCGGCATATGCCAGGCTGGCCAACATACGAACGGCATTCAGAAACATGTGTAAAGATTCATTCAGAACTTTGTATACCACATAAGTCAGGCCAATCCT
The DNA here is from genome assembly GCA_020271785.1 of Procambarus virginalis. Lineage (NCBI taxonomy): Eukaryota > Metazoa > Arthropoda > Malacostraca > Decapoda > Cambaridae > Procambarus > Procambarus virginalis. Next base: position 3,355 of record WNGS01035475.1, on the reverse strand, counting down.
GGAGTATGCAGCCCCAGCATGGAGTCCATATCTAGTCAAGGATAAGACTAAACTGGAAAAGGTTCAAAGGTTTGCCACCAGACTAGTACCTGAGCTGAGAGGTATGAGCTACGAGGAGAGACTAGGGGAATTAAACCTCACTTCGCTGGAAGACAGAAGAGTTAGGGGGGACATGATCACCACATTCAAGATTCTGAAGGGAATTGATAGGGTAGATAAAGACAGGTTATGTAACAAAAGGGGCATCGCACAAGGGGACACAGGTGGAAACTGAGTGCCCAAATGAGCCACAGAGATATTAGAAAGAACTTTTTTTTAGTGTCAGAGTGGTTGACAAATGGAATGCATTAGGAAATGTGGTGTGGAGGCTGACTCCATACACAGTTTCAAATGTATATATGATAGAGCCCAATAGGCTCAGAAATCTGTACACCTGTTGATTGACGGTTGAGAGGCGGGACCAAAGAGCCAGAGCTCAACCCCCGCAAACACAACTAGATGAGTACAACTAGGTGAGTACTAAGACAAATCACAGAAGTCCTAGAAAAAAAGGAAAATGCAGATGTTGTATACACAGACTTTGCAAAGGCGTTCGACAATTGTGACCTCACAAAATGAGGTCAATGGGAATAACTGGAAAAGTAGGACGCTGGATACTCAATTTCCTGTCGAACAGAACACAAAGAGTAACAGTCAATCAGATAAAATCGAGTCCAAGCGATGTTAAAAGCTCTGTACCTCAAGGTACAGTCGTTGCACCGCTACTGTTCCTTATTCTCATATCTGATATAGACAAAAATACACGTCACAGCTTCGTGTCGTCCTTTGCAGATGACACAAAAATCAGCATGAAAATTACCTCTGCTGAAGACATTGAAAAACTACAAGCAGATGTCAACAAAGTTTTCGATTGGGCAGCAGAAAATAACTTGATGTTTAACAGTGATAAATTTCAGGTACTCAGGTACGGCAAAAATGAGGATCTGAAACATAATACAGGGTACAAAACACAATAGAATCTTCCCATAGTAGAAAAACAGCATGTCAAGGATTTGGGAATAATGACGTCCGACGATCTAACGTTTAGAAATCATAACCAAGCAAATATCGCGTCAGCCAGAAAAATGATCGGATGGATTACGAGAACTTTCAAATCCAGAGATCCCATCACAATGGTTGTACTCTTCAAAGTCACTTGTGTTGATCCGTCTCGAGTACTGCTCAGTACTCACTTCCCCCTTCAGAGCAGGAGAGATTGCTGAAATAGAGGGAATACGGAGAATATATACGGCACGCATAGACGAGATAAAACACCTAAATTATTGGGATCGTCTCAAATCTCTCCAAATGTACTCTCTAGAAAGGAGACGAGAGAGATACCAAATAATATACACATGGAAAATACTGGAGGGCCAGGTCCCAAATCTACACAGTAAAATAACAACGTACTGGAGTGAACGATATGGAAGAAAATGCAAGATTGAACCAGTGAAGAGCAAAGGTGCCATAGGCACAATCAGAGAACACTGTATAAACATCAGAGGCCCGCGGTTGTTCAACGTCCTCCCAGCGACTATAAGAAATATTGCCGGAACAACCGAGGACATCTTCAAGAGAAAACTGGACTGTTTTCTAAGAGAAGTTCCGGATCAGCCGGGCTGTGGTGAGTATGTGTCCCTGCTGGCCACTCCAAGCAACAGCCTGGTGGACCAAACTCTCACAAGTCGAGCCTGGCCTCGGGCCGGGCTTGGGGAGTAGAAGAACTCCGAGAACCCCATCAAGCAGGTATCAGGCAGGCACTCCTGTAATACCATCGATGGTATTTCACTAATGTTCCCAGCTTTGGTTTTCAGTGAGTGAATGACGGACACAACATCTGTAGGGCTGACGGGAGAGAGGAGAAGAGAGTTTGGATAGCTGCCTGAAAGATATGTGGTAACATGTGTCTGAGACTGCGTTTTTTTCGGGCAAGGTTAGCACCAATCGATGAAAAGAAGCTATTAAATTCAATTGTTGTTTCAAGATATGTTGCAGGTGTATAACCGTCCTTGGAGATTTTTATCTTATTATGTGAATGTTGTTTAGCTCCTAGGATGTTAGAGACGGCTGTCCATGTGCTTTTCATGTTGCGTTTTGCTTCTTTGAATCTATTCTCGTAATAGGAACGCTTTGCTCTTCTTCTTATACTGGTAAGCACTGACGAATACGTCTTAACTACTTCCTTTGCAACTAGGCAATCTAAGATTTTTTCATATTCATGTTCTTGTCGATTGCTAAGTATGCCACTAGTGAGCAGGGATTATTTAACTTTTGCTATTACTTGCTTGGTGAGGAGAGGACAATAAGTATTGTAAAGGCTTAGATTTTTGAAAAGAAGAGTCTAGTTAACGAATTAATATCCTGTGTATTGATAAATTCAGATTTCCAGTTAACAGTGGAGGCATTTGTGAGATTGCCTATTGCCGCTTCACTGTGTAACCTAAAGGTAATTTTTTTTAGCTGTGGTGTTATGGCCACGTCGCTACAAGGAAGGTAGGATAGGGGTCAGTTGTTCTGTGTTCTGTCATTGATTATACCTGATGTAAGGGAGCTGTTATGTTGGTCTATAAGTGATCCAGGAGTCGCGAAGTTTGAGTGAATCGGGTGGGCCTGGTGATTGCAGGGGATGGATGGCATACAGGAATTCATGCTGTTAATTAGGAAATATTCTGCTTGAGGGCTATTGTAGCCCTCGGTTAATATTGAAATCACTTCCGAGAACTATACGATTTTTGTTGAGATTATTGTTTATGATGAGATTCCTCAAGTTGTCTGAGAATGCAGCTATGTTAGTATTGGGAAATCTATAGATGGGTCCAATAGTTAAGGAGAATTTGAGGGATTTAAATGAAATTGAGCAAAAATATATTCACAGTAGTCATCTCTATCACTAATGACACTGTTGCAGATGAAGGTATCTTGGTAGTATATAGCTGTGCTATCACCTTTTTGGTTAGGCCTACAGTTGTGAATGGCTCTATAACCAGCTAGTTGTAAAGTTGGTATGGTCTTTACTTAGCAAGTTTCTGTTAGAATAAGAACGATAGTTCAGTACTAGAGCTGAAATAGTTGCCTTTATATCATCAAAATGTTTACCAAGTGAATTGACATTTTGGTTGAAAACTGATAAGTGTTATTACGGAGTTGTTTTTGCCTGGTGTGCTGTCGGTTAGTACCTACAGTGGTGATGATCAGTGTGTTAGTTATTGTATATTTGAGATAGTAGATTTGTTGAGGATCAATATCAGCTTGCATGTGGATGCAATCGAGTCTAGGTAATAAAGAAAGCAAGTTTTTTTTTTTTTTTTTTTTTTTT
>WNGS01035472.1:0-11857 GCA_020271785.1 Procambarus virginalis | reverse complement strand
CTTTGGCAATCGTCCATTGTTATGGAGTTCTTAGGCCCACCGGAGACCACGGCCAGAAACGGGCCCCCCCAAAGAGTCACGGGGAGCCTGGCCTATAGAAGCCCCCGTGTGGTTGGAGCATTCTATTTCTGCCATCGACCGTGTACAGCACCCAGAAAGGTAGCGCCCCAAACAAACCCCTATTCTGGTTAAAATTGCTACCAAAATCCGAACAAGTGGATAAAACTCCCAAACAGCCAACACAAGCAAATATGTTGGAACGCGTCACACGTCACGACGCCGCTGTCTGCGCAGCTAACCCCTTTCCGGGAGGGAAGGTGGAATCACAGACCCCACGCCGGCTATCCACGCTTCAGTTCTGAGGCTGGATTTCAAGACACGCGAAAAAAACCGCCGAACCTGAGGGAGGGAGGTATCCGGGGAGCCCCGGGACTCACGCAAAAGAAAATGGCTGTTTCAATTACTTGACGCGGTTTTTTCTGGGGGGAGCCCCCCGTCGGCCCCCGGAGCTACTCCCCCACAGAGGAAGATCAAAGGGACTGAAACCGGAGGCGGGCACCACCCAAACACCAAAAACGCTAAACCACGGAGCAGGAAACACAGCGACCCGACCCCAGAGGCAAATGCCAAACGGAAAAGAGCCGGCTGAAACAAACCGCAACCGAAGAGGCACTACCAAACGAGAAGACAGAGCATGCACGCTGACCATAAACCAGGATGGTGCAAGCGGCCGCACGAACAGGCCAGAGGTAAAACGATGCACAAGACACCTTACTAAGCGGTGTGTAGCAGCAAGACCCTCAAGCACGGCCAAAGCCGATCCAAACCCGCCAGCGCAACGCACAAAAAAGAAGAGCGACAGTATGTGTCACGCGACCGCACCCCCAACCCCCACTAAAAACCAGGCCGACGCTAATAAGAGGAACCACCTAAGAAGTTACAGGAAAAGGAAGGACCGCCAAAACACCCCATACTGGCGCCGCCAAGATAAACAACGCCAAAAAAAAAGTGGGTTTTTTTGGGACACAAACCGACCCACCATCCGAGGCGAGACCACTAGGCAGACGGAAGCAGCCCCCGACAAGGCCCCTCCGAGCCCAGGAAAAGGAGGAGCCGCAAGAAGATCACGGGAGCGACCACCGAACTCAGATGGCACAAGAAGATGGAACGTCTTGCACAAACAGCGACAAATCCCCAAGCAATCAATACAAACCCCCATGAGAACAAATTAAGAGGTCGGCTACGCGAGCACATCTCAAAACCCCCCAAAAAAACCGCGCGCGTGTGGCAGGGCAGCAAGAAACCAAAGAAGCTGAGCGGTTTGCCGCCAGAACCTACCGAACCAGAGGGTTAACATGCAACAGACAGAGAACAAGGCCACACCACAGTACACAGTCGGGAACAAGCGTCTCCAGAAGCCAAGAGCGCTCACACCAAGAACACCCCTGTGGCAGAGTAGGTAAACAGGGGAACACAGTCACACAGTATAAGATGGTTATGGAAACCGACCCCGTCCCCCAACATAGCAGCAATTGCAGTCAAAACTGACCAAAGGAAGATGCACGGAAAACGACTGGGGTTGAGGCCAGGACAAGAGCAAAAAACATAAAACCCCAGGAGCTAAGGACCCCTCCACAGCGAAACACGTCACTATGCACACGCGCCTTAGTAGCAACTACACCTGGTTGATAAAGACATCGGTTTACACACAAGGGGCACACGCCCGGTAGAGGGAGCCGGTGGAAACCGAGTGCCCAAATGAGCCCACAGAGACCCTTTAGGAAAGAACTTTAGTGTCAGAGTGTTTGACAATTGGATGCATGAGGAACGCCGATGTGGGTGGGGGGGAAAGGCTGACCCAACACAGTTAGTTTCAAGTGTAGATACGATAAAGGCCCAATAGGCTCAGGAAACCGTACACCTGTTATAAGATTGACGTTTGAGAGGCGGGACCAAAGAGCCAGAGCTCAACCCCCGCAAGCACAACTAGGAGGATATACACCACCGCAACATGCCACAGTAAAGAGCAACTCGCTCCGGCAAAAGGCATAGAACGGAGCAGATAGACCCCAAGACGGCCCACTGAGACACGACAAACCCAGCAGGCCCAGGAACCCGCCTACCAGGCGACCGACGGCGAGAAACCCCCGCTCAAAACCCGGCTGGATGGGGAACCGGGAGCTCATGTACACCCCACCCCGGCCAGAGGCCAGGCTAGACCAGCCAAGGGAGGCCACCAGGAAGACGCATGGGGCGGCCTGCAGGCCCCAGAACTCCCACAACCAGGATGGGCCATAACTAAGTCGAAGGCAAGCTATTGTGCCCCGAAAGTCCACAGACCGTACCATAGGGGCATAACTTGCAATCCCCTCACAGAGTTCAGTGGCATACCGATAATAGGTTAAGTAACAATTGTAATTACGAACCATAAGATGCTTATTGTAACCTACTAAGTAGGTCAGGTAAGGTCGGTGTTTTCCACGAAGTTTTTTAAGGGAAACCATTATGTTTAGTATGGCACCTATGCACGGAACGAAGAAGTCAATATTGACGTAATAAAGATGCGGTGACGGGTTGGTGCAAGAGAGAACCGGATCAGCACCTCCAAGGATACCCGATCAACCAGGCTGTGACTCATACGTCGGGCAGCAAGCAGCCATGTCCAACAGCCAGCATGACCAGTCCAGGAGGCCTGGTCGATGACCGGGCCGCGGGGACGCTAAGCCCCGGAAGCACCTCAAGTTAACCTCAAGATAAGGTACCAGCGAGAAGGCGTATGCTCGCAAGGAGGTCGTGTAACAACTGCAGACCTCTGATGGATATACAGTGTTCCCCGAGTGTGCCTATGGCACCACTGCACTCCACTGGTACTATCCCGCAAGTTCTACCAGATAGGCGGGACCCAAAAGCCAGAGCGCATAAACCTTGCAAGCACAGCCAGAAGCCCTACCAGGCGAGTACAGAACCAACACCACAAACCCCCCACCACATAACACTAACAAAGGTGGGACCCCTGAATGACCCTAGCATGGGATGGACATGCACAAGAGTGGGACAGGAAGGGGTGAAAAAAGGGGACCGACACTGGTGTGCGAACGGTCTCAGTCGTACAAAAAGAGACCTAAAGAAAGACAGGCATATAACACCACATCCAGCGCCCTGCCAAAAGACGCCAGACCGCAGAAACTCACCTGGCAAACGGTGGCTCGAAGTGACACGACTCAACCGAGCCCAGAAGAACCTGGAGCACCGCCAGGTGAAGAAGCCAGAGCCGGACCTGCAGGAGAGCAAGGAAGAGGCGAAGAAGGCGGCCCACACCCATGACACAGGGGAAACCTCGGCGGCCTCCCCACAACTGGAACCCAGGACACCCCCGGAGCGAAAAGGGGCACATACCGCGGCAAGGGAGAAGAGCGAAAGGCGAAGCACTGGAGCAAAAAGACGACGAACACCGGCACTACACACCGCCCAGACCAAAACAAACTCCGCGGCGCACGCGCATGACATGCCGGCCGAAAACGCGCAACCTACCCTGCGGGAAGGCGGCAACCAAGACTACTGCACAAGAAAAGTAGCCAAAAGAGTGAGCAGGAACAAGAAAACCGGCCAAAGAAGCGAAGACAGAGCCCAAAAAAGGCACGCAACCGGGCCACAAGTAGCCCAACAGGGCCACAAGTAGCCCAACAGGGCCACAAGTAGCCCAACAGGCCCAGAAAGAGCCCAAACCGGGCCAAAAGTAGCCCAACAGGGCTACAAGGAGCACAACAGGACCACAAGGAGCCCAACAGGGCTACAAGTAGCCCAAACTCGCCAACAAGGACGAGGAGCCGACAGACGTTCCAATAACGCGGGAAGGAGGAAAAACCTTCCCGAACCCTCGAGAACACGGAAGCCAAAACCAGTCCCGAAGGCACACAAAGGCGCATGCGCACCCGAGACCAGTAGTCATGTAGAACCCCCAAAACGGGGAAACATGACGAAAACACCGTCCCCCCCAAAAAAGGGGTGGGGGGAAACATCCACCCACAGGACGGAACCAACCGACTCAAAGGCCAAGGAACCGAGCCCGGGGAGGGGCCGACGCCCAACAGCACGTACGGCGAGTGGAGAGGAAAACCCCACTCCGCGTAACCACAAGCCCCGCCGAGAGGGGGATAAAAACCCCCACGGGGTCCTATGGGGCCAAGGCCCCCCAAGTCAGCCCCTCCGCAGCCCCGGGAACCCACACAACAGGCCCCGGGGCCGAGCCGTCCCCCTAAAGCCCCGGCCGTACCAGAAAACCGGGACAGCCGTGAAAACACTAAGGAAGGGAGCCCACTGGCAGACTCTTACAACACGGCTGGAGGAACAGGCTCGAATGCCCCCGTCACTACCCCGGAAGGGGATTTCCCCGAGACTGCCCGAGTCTCAACACCACCAAACCCCGCCCTGAACCTACAGACGGTAAGGAACCGGATGCAGGCAGGAAGGGGAATCCAGGGGAAAAACAAGAACCAAAACGGGGCAGCCCCGGGGCTCCCGGGGAGTTACCACGAGAGCGTTGCCACCACCAAGGCTCAAGTGCAACGCCTCTGCTGCCCGCACCAGCTGAGCACAACTGGGTAACCGAGCCATAACGAGCAACAAACTCGCAGGGCTCCGGGTCGAAGGTGTCACCGACCCCACAGGCAGCAGACGGAGGCAAAACAGAGAGTCACCCAGAGACAAGGGGTGAGCAACCCTCAAACTCGCTGGAAGCGAGGGGGGGGCTCTGGGGTCACATCCATCGGACCCACGCGCCCCCAGGGGTTTCCCAGGGTCCCGAGCGTTTACTATAAGAGGACTCGCGCTCAGGTAATCCCAGGCAGGGTACTGCTAACCGGCACCCAAAACTACCAAACAACTTTCTAAGAGCTGAACCCCGGGACGTGTACACTCACGGGGACCTAGCAGGGGGTACCACCAGAAAACTCAGAACACAAGGGACACCAGGGGCAAGAACGAAGGCAGACCCCCCCACCAGGTAGATAAACAAAAAGAAAAAGAAAACCCCGCAAGAGGACAGCGTACCCAAGCGGAACAGAGCCGGCCGCTATGATTGGGAAAAGACAAGCTGCACAGTACCCTGCGCCCCACCAGTGCAAAAACTGCCCCTTACTCTAAGGCGAACAAGGGAGACAGAACACCCGAGCACACAAAGAGCGGCCGAAAACCAAGCAGTAAACGGCCTAGCAGGGGCAGACCCCAAGGAACTTGTGGAAGGTGGCCCCAAGTCCCAAGGGCAGTACTTACAGGGCACCTAGGGAAGGGAACCCTAGGCGCATGCAGCCCGAGTACTGGAGAATCACTCCCGGCTCGCGCACCACCTAGAAAACAGACACCACACTCTAGGTGCAGTGCTGAAACAACCACTGGAGCCGGAGCACATAACCGGTGCCTATAGCATCAGCCGAAGAACTGATGGGTGGATAGCCGGCGTGGGAGGTCTGGGGCTCCACCTTCCCCCTCCCGGGGGGGGGAGCTGCGCAGACAGCGGCGCGGTGACGTGTGACGTCACACTAGTTTGCTTGTTTTTCTGTTTGGGAGTTCTATCCACTAGTTCGGATTTTGGTAGCAATTTTAACCAGAATAGGGGTTTGTTTTGGGGCGCTTACCTTTCTGGGTGCCTGTCCCGGTCGATGGCAGACATAGAATGCTTCCAACCACACGGGGGCTTCTATAGGCCATTGCTCCCCGTGCCTCTCTGAGGGGGCCCGGTTCTGGCCGTGGTCTCCGGTAGGCCTAAGAACTCCATACACATGACTGATGCCAAAGTCTGAAATTAGCATATCAGCCTGGGATAGCTCCGGGGAGCCGACGGGGCTCCCCCAGAAAACCAGCGTTGAATGTAATGAAACGCCATTTTCTGGGTGAGCCCCGGAGGCTCCCTGGAGCTTATCGGCTAATGTATGTTATATTAGACCGGGACATTAGCTAAGGAGTTCAGACCTACCAGGGACCAGCGCTAGAACCTGGCCCCTTCAGAGAGGTTTCAGGGAGCAATGGCCCTGGAAAACCCCTTTGTGGTTGGGGTTTTTCTTATCTGCCATCGACCGGGGTTAGGCACCCAGAAAGGTAGGCATAACAAAACAAACCCCACATGGTAAGAAACTACAACAAAAAACCCGAACAGAGAGGTAGAAACTCCCTACAATCACAAGGAAACAAGCAAACAAGCAAACATAACACTTTACTGCCGCGCCGATCGTCCGCGCAGCCCTCCCCGCCCCGAGAGGGGGAGGGGGGAGCCCGGACCTACCGCGCCGGCTGCCAAGCTTCAGTTCGGAAGCTAAGCATCAACCAACGCGAAAAAACCGCCGACCGAGGGAGGGAGGGTGTCCAGGGAGCCTCCGGGGCTCACCCAGAAAATGGCGTTTCATTACATTCAACGCTGGTTTTCTGTGGGGAGCCCCTACGGCTCCCTGGAGCTTCATACCCAAAGAGAAGAAAAAGAAAGGGCTAACCGGGAGGCGGCCGCCACAAACTCTGCAACACAAAGCCGAGACAACAGGGCGCAACCTGCGACCCAAGGCAACAAGAACGCACAGGAGCAGATGCACAAAGAATGGGTGGCCAAGAACCTGTGCTACACTCAAATCCCTGCGCCCGAAATGAGCCCTAGACGTCCCAACACAGCAGCAAAAGCTGCCAACGTCTGAACAGCACGGGGGCAAAGACAGACCACAGGCCGGAAGAATGAAAAATCTGCGGACAACCTGGGAGACCCGAGCCCCGAAAACAGGGAACGAGGGGAACCAGAGGAACTACAGCGATTCCCGAGACACGGTTTTCCGGCAATGGCGAAAACAACTGGACAACACAGGATGCACCCCCGGCCGAACCAAACAAGCATCAATACCCCAAGAACCCCTCCGGAAAGCAGCCGTCTCGACCGTCGCCAGGACAGAGAAAGGCAGCACACGTGCAAATCTACCACCAATACCAAAGAGCAGAAAACCGGAACCGAAGGGGCTACCACAAAAACAGGCAAAAAAAAAAAATTACAGACCGATAGCACTAACATCGCACATCATAAAAATTTTTGAGAGTGTGCTAAGAAGTAAGATCACAAAATACATGGAATCACAGCATCTCCATAACCCCGGACAACATGGTTTCAGAACAGGGCGCTCTTGCCTGTCGCAGTTGCTGGACCACTATGATATGGCATTAGATGCTATGGAAGACAAACAAAACGCTGATGTAATTTACACAGATTTCGCAAAAGCTTTTGATAAATGTGACCATGGTGTTATTGCCCATAAAATGCGCTCAAAAGGAATTACCGGAAAAGTAGGCAGATGGATCTACAATTTCCTGACCAACAGAACCCAATGTGTAATAGTCAACAAAATAAAATCCAACCCGTCAACCGTTAAGAGCTCAGTCCCCCAGGGTACTGTGCTTGCTCCAGTACTTTTTCTCATCCTCATATCGGACATAGACAAGAGCACAACCTATAGCACTGTATCATCCTTTGCAGATGACACTAGGATCTTCATGAGAGTAGGCAACATAGAGGACACGGCGAACCTCCAGTCAGATGTAGATCAGGTCTTTCTATGGGCTACAGAAAATAATATGGTGTTTAACGAAGACAAGTTCCAGCTCATGCGCTATGGAAAAAATGAAAATATAAAAACGGAAACCACGTACAAAACTCAGGCAAATCATAACATAGAACGAAAAGGCAATGTAAAGGATCTGGGTGTACTCATGTCGGAAGACCTTACCTTTAAAGAACACAATAAAGTAGCCGTCACAACTGCAAGAAAAATGACAGGTTGGATAACAAGAACTTTTCACACTAGAGATGCTATACCGATGATGACACTTTTCAAAACGCTTGTGCTCTCTAGAGTGGAGTACTGCTGCACAATGACAGCCCCTTTCACTGCTGGTGAAATTGCTGACCTGGAGAGCGTGCAGAGTCCTTTACTGCTAGAATCCACTCGGTAAAACATCTAAACTATTGGGACCGACTTAAGAGCCTAAATCTGTATTCCCTTGAGCGCAGGCGGGAGAGATACATAATAATTTACACGTGGAAAATTAGAGGGGCTGGTCCCAAACCTGCACACAAAATAACATCACATGAGACCAGAAGACATGGCAGGATGTGCAGAATACCCCCGTTGAAAAGCAGAGGTGCAACTGGTACTCTGAGAGAGAACTCTATCAACATCAGAGGCCCGAGACTGTTCAACACGCTTCCACTACACATAAGGGACATAACTGGCAAACCCCTCACAGTGTTCAAGAGAGAACTGGATAAGCACCTCCAAAGGATACCTGATCAACCAGGCTGTGACTCATACGTCAGGCTGCGAGCAGCCGCGTCCAACAGCCTGGTTGATCAGTCCAGCAACCAGGAGGCCTGGTCGATGACCGGGCCGCGGGGACGATAAGCCCCGAAGCACCTCAAGGTATCCTCAAGGTATCAAGGTAAGGTAAGGTACCACAAACCGAGGAGAAGAAAGAAGGCACCTGATCAAGGAACAGGACGGCTCAGGCGACACATGAGCAGGCCGGAGGTGAAAGAAAACACGAGAAAACGTATGAAACGCCATACTGGCGCCAAGACGAAGCTCGCAGGTGGGACACCGTCAACAAAACCACCTGAACACCATAGAGATGGCGAAATCCGCGTCAAAATACCAGACGCGAAGAGCCGAGGAGAAGGCCCAACCAGTCATGTACAGGACCGATTCGACCTGTCGAAAAAGGCTGAATCGCTGGAAAACGCCCCGGGTTCGGACACCTATCAAGCAGCGTCTGAAAATAAGGCTAGGCCGGCCACCAAGAAAACCATAAGGACTGCTCTCGTGGATATGGGCTGCAACCGAGCCAAAAACCTGAAGCTACAGCTGGACCGGGAGAAGAGGAACAGGTACCCCCACCTTGACCAGTCCTGCCATAAAGCATCCACCTTGAATTCCTCGCAGGTGGGAAAAGGCGCCGCAACTTGGCGACGCCTAGACCACGCTGACTCCAAAAAGTCCACGGACAGGAGTCCAGACGTCCGACAGAGCAAACAAAACGAGACAGCTGTCCACCAGGACACAGGACACACCCCAGACATGAACCTCACGATAGCCAAACTCGTGTGGGACTGGCAAGAACCACCAGAGAACAGCCCGAACAGAGCTGAACGGTAGAGCACCGAGGGACCCAAACCCTCAGAAGCGCAACCATACAGCCACAAACACCCAAACCGGGCTGTGAGCCCGATGGACGGACAGACTCCACCAACCTCGGCCGACCTGGTGAGCATTGGTCACAAAACCCCAGCCGAGAGATGACCCGTCTGTGAACACAACGAGCGAAGGCTCGGGGAGGTGCCAAGGCACGGAACCCCGAAAACCCCAAGGAGGAAGCTGGAGACGCAGCACCAACACAAGATCCCTGGAGGAACCCTATGAATGCAAGAGGCGGAAGGGGAGTCTCCGAAGGAACCAAACAGACAGCGAAGCCAAACCCGACTCCGCGTGCAGACCAGCACATCGAAGACCAGACCCCCGCACAACCGCCCAAGCAACCGCAGAGTAACCCGGGACCCCCTCATGTACAGGTGAAGGCGGGACCACAGCCGCAGTAACACTTCAGGAGAGAAAGACAATGAGTGGCCCAATAGCCCGAAACAAGGCCCAGGTCCGAACCCCAGACGGAACAGATGGAAAAACTTTCAGATCACCAGGAAACCAAACCCGGCGATCAGGAAAGCCCACCCCCTGGCGAGCAGACAAGCGGACTGACTGGGCGCCCACACCAGCCAGTCGTCGAGGTAGGCCAGACACCGAATCTCAGACGCAGACAGGGCACTAAGATCCGGTAAAGATGCAAAAAGATACCGAGTGCCCATCACAAAATAGGGAAGGCAACAAAAAACAGCAAACCCGAAGCCCCACCACCAGCTGTGCCAGACCCAGAAACTGGAGAGGAACGTGCCAAGAAGAGACCTGGAGGTCCAGGACCACCAACCAGGCACCCGGCCCCAACAGAAACCGGACAGGAGACAACAGTCCCCCGAGGAGGGCATAGGATCCAGGGCGCAGACTGAGGAAGTCCAGAAGAACTGCATATGGGGAAGCACGTGACTGCAAAGAGCAGACGGAAACCCCAGAAGGAAGGGGGAACGACCACGTCGAACGCACCCACCAAGATGACAGGACGAAGCGCAGGGGAGAAGCCCACCCCGCCAGAGCTGAACCCCCCCAAAAGGGGGAGAAACCATCCACCGCCACCTCCAGAGGCCGGAAGACAACCCAAAGCGCCCACCAACAGCGGGACCATGCGAGGGCAACAGAGCAAGCTGCTCCCCCAGCGCCCCGGCAACAGAGAAGGGAACAGAACCCCATCCGAAAGAAAATTACACACACACACAAGATGTGACACGTGTAAACACATGCTCACACACACAGTGGACACATGTACATGCATACACACACACAAAACATGAGGATAGACTACGGGAATTAAGCCTCACTCCGCTGGAAGACAGAAGAGTGAGGGGGGGGACCTGATCACCACATTCAAGATTCCCAAAGGAATCGACAGGGTTGATAAGACAGGCTAAGGAACAAGGGGAACACACACCAGGATACACAGGTGGAAACTGAGTGCCCAAAAGAGCCACAGAAAGCAGAAAGAACTTGCACAGTATCAGAGTGGTAGACAAATGGCAAGCACTAGAAAGGAAGGAGGTGGAGGCTGACTCCATACACAGGTACGAGTGTTGACATGACCGAGCCCAATAGGCTCAGGAACCTGTACACCTGTGACGGGTGAGAGACGGGACCAAAGAGCCAGGGCTCAACCCCCGCAAGCACAACTAGGCGAAGACATACATTGTAAAAGAAAACTATACAAGTCGCCAACTATAGGCAGAGAGCACCACGCCGGCCAGGCAAAGAAGGCACAACTGCATCAAAAAGGCCCACCTCGACAGCAAAACCTCAAGGTCCCAGCACGACCACAACATGTGCCAAGACCCAAAAACAACAGGCTGCAAGCCAGGAAGACCCCGGTACCCCAGAAGGCAGACCGGGTCACACGAGGAAACAGTCCCCTGAACCCACAAGAGGGGGCCCAAGAGGAAGAAACCTCTGGAACGAAACCAAAGAACTCAAAGGAACCCCGAATCGAACCAGGGGGAGCCCAACCACCACATTTCGCCAGCGGAGAACACCACAAAGGCAAAGCACAGCCCCCTGACAGAATCCCTGGGTAAACAGTCACAACAGACCGAAACCGAGGAACAAAGTGTGGGAGCAAGCATACCAGCCAGGACACTGAGCCCAAACCCAAAGGCCCAGACCCAAAACAGACAAAAAGGAAAATCCCGTGGAAAATGAACACCCAAACGTTCCCAGAGAACAATCAACGGGCAGAAACACCAGAAAAGCAAAGAAACAACAAGAGGAAATAAAAACCCCTGAAAAAAGGCGAAAAAAGGCTAAACTCACCGAACGCTCGCTCGCACACCCACGTATGTAAACAAAACCCGCAACACGCCGCCCTGTTGGTGCCAGCCGGGAAACCGGCAGACGAAAATGGCGCTGCCAGCAGGGGCTGTGCCTGACGCTAAATATACAAAACACGCCAGCAAAAGTGGGAAGCAAGCAGACTGGATGGGCGAAAACACCGCCGACAGCAGCAAACCCCAGGCAGGGGCAACCGCCACAGAACTGTGAGCAGCATCCCCCACAGCCCCGGAACCACAAAAGAGGCCCCGGGGCAGAGCCGTCCTCCAAGCCTTCTGCCCTAAAGAAAAGCAAGAGTCCATGGGAAAGGCAACAAGAAAAGGCGCTGGCAAGCCCCAGAAGCCTAGGCGGGAGGA
>WNGS01035438.1:0-10210 GCA_020271785.1 Procambarus virginalis | reverse complement strand
GAGGGTGGGTAGAGGAGTAGCCTTTTTTTAGTGAAATCTGATAGCAGGTTTTGGTAGTACTAACTTGAAGGCCCCATTGTTGAGTCCAATCTGTGAGGTCGTCCAGTGCTGTTTGCATTGTTGAGACTGTATTAGGTAGGGTATTGTCTGAATAATACAATGTTAAGTCGTCGGCGTACGCCGAGAGGTGAACAGGGTGGGTGTTAAGCAAATCTGCTAAGAATGCGGCAAATAGGGTTGGGCTTAGTATGGAGCCTTGTGGGACACCTGTTTGTATTGGGATGCCATCGGAAAACTCGCCTTGTATATATACTTTGGAGGTCCTGTTTGTGAGATAGGACCGTACCATAGAAGTAATCTTCCCTGTACGCCTAAACGTGCAAGCTTTGCGAGGAGGCAAGTATGAGGAATGCTATCAAAAGCTCCTTTGAGGTCTAGGTAGACAACAAGACAATATTTACTGTTTCTGAGAGAGGTGCGGATTTCATGTTCAAGGCAGAGTATTTGATCTAGCGTGGAGCATTGCGGTCGGAATCCAGCTTGGAGTGACGGTATGATATTATTATACTCAAGGTACCATTGGAGGCGAGTATGTACTAGCCTTTCCATGATTTTACCGAGGCATGATAGTAGGGAGATAGGTCTGTATGACGCAGGTTGGGATGGGTCTTTTCCTGGTTTAAGGAACGGAAGAATAATACTGGTCTGCCATTGTGAGGGAATATTTCCGTGAGTCCAGCATAAGTTGTAATAGTTTAGAAGGGTGCTATGTGCAGTCGGTGGAAGATATTTGATGAGTTCATATGGAATTCCATCCTCTCCAGGTGCCTTGCCATTAGGTAGGCGGTTTAAGGCCAATTGTAGCTCGCTTGAGGTGTACATGTTGTCAACGTCAGCATGGGTAGCAGTATGGCACGGTCAATGTCTTGTCTGAGGGAGAGTTCTTGGGCATGAAGGAAGGGTGTTGAGAGGGTAACTTTAAGGCATTCAGCAAGAACATTTGCACGCTCCTGAGGTGTTTGACAGAGTGAGCCGTTGATCATCAGGGGGACGAAGGGAATGTTGGGCGACCTTAATGCTGTTAAATGTAGCCCAGACTTTTGAGTGTGGCGTTGTGGGTGTGAGGCTATCACAGAATGTTGCCCATGATGCTCGCTTTGCTGATAGTATGGTTTTTTTTGGCCGTGCTGTGGCCCGCCGGAGATTGACCCAGTTCTGTAGGGAGGGTTGACGTCTTTGTTTTTGTATGGCTCGTCGGCGTAAAGCGACTGTTCGTGCACATTCCGCGTTCCACCATGGTTTAAGTGGTTTGTTGGACCTATGTCCTGAAGTTTTCTTAAGCATTTGGGTGGCTGCAGAATTTATGGCCGAGGTGATTGTGGACAGTCTTGTTAATTAGGATCTACTTCGTCTGTGTCTGGGAGGCGAACAACATCGGCCCATTTTTTCTTGTCTAGGTACTTAATGTTCCACTTGGGAAGCGTAAGCGGGTGGGTTGGTGGCTGAAAGTTAGTAAATTTTATAATGAGGGGTTTGTGGTCACTACCAATATCTGGTCCAGTATGAAACTGTAGTTCATGTTGAAATTGTGCAGAGCCAAAGCAGATGTCCAGTGAGGCTTCATAATTGGTTCTGTAGTTAAAGTAGGTTGCAAGGTAGGGCGGCGAAAGAAGAGTATATGGTGTAGTGTCTAAGTAGTTGTAGAGATCGGTACCTGCAGTATTTTGGGTACCTCGACTCCATGTGGGGTGGTTAGCATTGAGATCACCTGTAACAATGATCGGGTGTCGTAATTGGTTAAGATAAAATTCCAGTTCATTTGAGTTTATTGTGCCTCCAGGGTTGTATATACCCAGAAAGGATATGTGTGTACCATTGTAAGGTATTAGGCATGCTAGAACTTCTAGTTTACCGTTCACAAAATACGTTAGTGTTACAGGTTTACATGTCATATTACTTCGTGTTAGAAGGAAAATACCACCCCCCATACGGTTGGGTCTGTCCAGTCTCTGCATCTGAAAGTTTTTAAATACGGGATTTTGTTTGGGAGTGAGCCAGGATTCGGTGATGAATGCTAAGTCCGGTTTGGATGAGTAGAGGAATTGTTTAAGTTCTGTGAGGGATGTTTTAATGCTTTTTGCGTTCCAAGTCATGAAGGTTAGGGGAGCCATTTAGGATGTTTGTGTTGTGGATGTGTCTGTTTTCTTTGGTGCGCCAATAGTGGTGCGTGTTGGATACCTAGATGTGGACGGGGGTTGTGTCTTGCTCTTGGTACTGGCGGTTGGGGTTTGTGGCACGTCAGCCTGGGGAGTGGTTTTGGTGAGGCGCGCTAAGGAGGTAAGTAGGAGTTTTTCCATCATCTGATCAAGCAATGTGTGTCCAGCAATGGTAGCTTTATTTGGGCGGATGTCAGTGTCTGTAGCTGTTGGTGGGGGTCTGTTGGGTCAGCCTCAGGGGTGGGTTGTGGTACTTGGGCCAAAAATTTTGTTAGAAGTCGGTCCAGGGTCTTTTCTAATGCATTTTCGATGCGAGTAACAATCGTTTCAATAAGATTATTTTCGATGCGAGTGACAAGAGATTCAACTAAATCAGGATTCAGTTGTGTGTTATGTGAGAGATGGTTGGACCCTGGGGTTGCGGGATTGTCGGAGACAGGGATATCCGGTACACGCGAAGGTTGTGGTTGGGTGTGAGGTAGAGGTTGGTGATGGGCTGAGGAAGGTCGTTTTAATGCACTGCTGTATAGCATGTTGGTGGTAGGGAGAGCCTTCATTTTCGCTGCTGCTGCTACGTAAGAAGGACATTGTTTAAATGTGATGTCGTGGTCGCCACCACAGTTTGAGCAGGTGAGTGTATCCGATGCACAGCTTTGTGTGTAGTGGGGACCAGAGCATTTCCCACATTTGATATCTTTAGTGCAGCCTTTCGAGGTATGATTAAAACCCTTGCATTTAAAACATTGGGTGGGGCGTGGAACATACTCCTCTAGTTTATGGAGGAAGCCGTTCAACCAAATCCTATCAGGGGGAACGTAGTCAAGAAAAGTAAGCAGGGCGGTGCCTGTATCACTCAGTTCTCCGTTCGTTCGTCGCATAAATTTTTTTACTTCATAGAGTGGGATGCCATTCGTCTTGAGTTGTGCCTTGATGTCTTCTGCGCTGATGTCTACAACATGCCGGATTACATATTTCACTAGTCTGTCTCCTAGTGGTTTATAGCACTGAACTTTGTAACCACAGATGTCAGTAATGTTGGAAATCTCCAGTTCCGCGCTGTGGTTGTGATCCACTGCGATCAGGTTCTTTAGTTTATTTGGTCTCATATCGTGCACGTCGATCCCGAATTTTTTGGGGATGGCATTATATAGGATGCTTTGTGCCCTACTATTTCGGAAAATACTCTCATCTTCGCCATCAAAAGCAATGATAAAGGTTTGTAACTCAGAAGAGCTTGGCCTACCTTGGTTAAGCGGTGGTTGTTGATACTGAGGCCGCGTGGCGTCGGCCTCATTTCTGTTTACCTCTGTTAAATGGCGGCGCCTTGCCTCCAATCTGTTCGCCTTACTATGGTATTTGCTGTCCAAGAATTCTCCTTCGGGCTCCTCTTCTATGACCGGGTGACGTTCAAGATCCAATGTTGTGGTATGCGGTAGTGGTTTTCCAATAGCTTCTACGGTATCGTCCATGGTTGTAGGAGAGACACCACGTGCGCCTCCAGCAGCCGCCATGACACCGGCCACCTCCGCGGGAACTCACTCACAACACACCCAATCGCGACCGCGTCCAACACGCAACTCGGCGCTCTCGCTCTATTCAGATCATTAAATAGGGGAAAAGTAACATCATTTCCTTTCTCCTGATGCTTCTGTTCACATATATGTTTTTTTTTTCCTTTCACTTAGACGGACAGCCCACCAGAAGATGGAAGACTAATGTCAATTTTCAGCCCCATCACTCTTACCCTTTATAATCTTGTAACGTAACGTGAGCAACATGCTATGCTAACATCGTTCTTTGCCCAAATATCATTTTAAGAGTAACGAGCAACTTTCTGTCCGATGTCTGAATAACAATATTGAAAATGTGATCCGTGTTTTGCCCTTACATTCCAAACAATAAAAATATTAGCACAAGCTTGTTTAGTGGAAAGACATAGTCTCACTACTATTATTAAATTGACTTGTTCATTATCCAGAGTTCAAGGTTGTCTCTAAGACCTACATTATCCAAATGTGAAACAGCAATCGATGAGAATAAGACCGGATGAGACGATAGTGAAATAGTTAGCTCTAGGTTATGACTATCATTACGTAACGGGGAAAACTTCTTTCTGTCTGATGATCAAATAGCATTTTTGAAAAATGACATCAGCTTGGTCTTATGTCATTAGGACTGTATTGCACTGTGCGCAACAGTAGACTCGTAATATCATAGCAAGACAATGTCTCAGAATGTTCAACGCTCTCATACTGAAGGAGTGAGTGAGGCACTTAGTAACGTAATGTGGAAATCATCTTTCTGTCCGATGTCCGAATATCATTATTGAAATGTGAGCCACGTTTAGCCAAACACATCACAATATCTCCATTACATCTCTTTCCATATAAATATTACTGTCTACAGTTTTAGCCCCTGTAACAGCTGTAACGTAACGTAACGCTGAAAACATCAACTTTCTGCAATCCAGAATATCATCTCTCTCTCTCTCTCTCTCTCTCTCTCTCTCTCTCTCTCTCTCTCTCTCTCTCTCTCTCTCGCTCTATTCAGATCATTAAATAGGGGAAAAGTAACATCATTTCCTTTCTCCTGATGCCGCTGTTCACGTATCTTTTTGTCTTCCTTTCACTTAGACGGATAGCTCACCAGAGGATAGAAAACTAATGTTAATTTTTCGAACTTCATTCTGTCTGTCTGATAATCAAATACCATTTGAAAAAAATGACGTTAGGTTGGTCTTATGCCATTAGGACTGTATGGCACTGCTGGCATCAGTATTAATATCATAGCAAGACAATGTCACAGAATGTTCAACGTTCTTATCCCATAACAACACATAATGTAGAGTTGCCATCCCATTCCTCACGTGATCAACAGAGGACATACCACGCTGGAAGACAAACAGAAAAGTTTGGGGAGACATGATCACCACCTACAAATTCTAATACAGAGACTGGTGTTAGCATAGTGGGTGAAAAAATAGTTTATCCTTCTCTCTCTCTCTTAATACGTTTTTATTCAATAACTAGTAGACATATCATAACATATTGCAGTTACATATTCATAATGCAGTTACATATTTATCATAACATAAGGCACTTACAAATTTATCATGGTAAAACATACATACATTAGCGAAACTGCCGTCCAAAATATACCACATGACTGAGGGAGCGAGCATTCGAGCAGTGTACCTCTCGATGTCTGTCTATCACATGACTGGGTTAATGACCACATTATCCCACACTATACCTGCTCCTGCTTACCCCTTACACTTAGTAACATAACGTGGAAATCAACTTTCTGTCTGATGTCCAAATAACATTATTGAAAATGTGAACCATGTTTTGCCATTACATCCAAACACAAATAAAATATTAACGCAGGCCTGTTCAGTTCTTGTAACACTTTATATCGTTACGTAACGTAACGTAACGTGGAAATCATCTTTCTCTTTGATGACCAAATAACATTTTTGAAAAATGTGAAGCTTTGTAGATTTAATTTTAAACAAAGGCGGCCACCAGTCCACGAACTAAGAGGGGAGAGTTAGGAAGAAAGACTTTGTGAAATATGCACAGAAGAGTTGGGGAGATGTGTTCACCACATACAAATTCTAATATTTTTTTTGTTAACTGCGTGATCACAACATATACCTCCTGATCTCTTGTCCTGCCTCGCACTAGTCAATAAGCACAATTTTGTGTCATTTCTTGACTAAAATAGCACTCCGAAACATCTTTGCACTTTTAATTTTTCATTGACACGTGCACAACCATCAAAGGGAATCTGACTACTGCACGGATGTCTTGTGTGTTAAATAATCGGTCATTACCTAGCTTATCATTTTCTTTGAGAAACTTATATGTGGTGATCATATCTCCAGAGTCCACACAATAACCCACATATCACCCATCTTCCGTTTTCAAATCACAGCTCGCATCTAATTTACTGTTATTTTTTTTGTTTGCAGAAACTATGTTTTGAGAATATGCACAATGTGACCAATTACTGTTCGTATCATCAAAGTCCTTTCAGTCATCAAAACAAGCAGAGGTGCAGCATAATCCACCAGAGATCTGATGTATGCAAGGTACATCATTTTGACAGTTCTGACACTGACCCGCCTTAGCGAGATGACTGTGCGCAACAGTAGCCCAGCGAAAACATAGACTTTTAATATCGTATCAAGACAATGACACAGAATGTTCAGCACTCTTAATAATTTTATTCAAGCACTGATAACATAGCATAATGTAAGATTTTTTTCACATTTCATATCGCGTGTGTGGATTTAGTTTTAACAAAAAAGTGAAGCACGAGAACATGAACTAATAGGGTTGAGATAGGAGGAAAGGCTTTGCAGAAGATCGAAGAGCTGAGGAGACATGTTCGCTACCTACATTACTATTATTTCTTGCAGACCTGCAGACCTGACCAGAAAAGCAGTCAGTCAGTCAAACATTTTATAGTTTATAGTTTTTCACTTTAAAAAACAGGGACTACTAGTCTTCAATTTTTTCTTCTATCAAATCAAATAGCCATGAGGGCTACTACTACATGACTGCAGGAGCGAGCATTTCGAGCGGTGTACCTATTGTTGTTGTCTTTCGCATGACTAGGTTAGGGAGCACAATATCCCACACCATACCTGCTACTAGTCAATAAACACAATTTTGTATCATTTCGTGACTAAAATAGCACTCTGAAACATCTTTGCACATTTTAATTTTACATTGTCACATGCACAGCCATCAAAGGGAAACCTCACTTCTGCATGGATGTATAGTGTGCTAAATAAAATGTCCTTACATAGCTTATCATTTTCTTTGAGAAACTTGTATGTGGTGATCATATCCCCGACTCCGCACAAATAACCCACACATCACCCAACTTCTGTTTTCAAATCTGAGCTCGCATCTAATTTGATGCTTTTTTCAGAAAACTAAGTTTTGAGAATATGCACAAAGTCAGCAATTACTATTCGTATCATCAAAGTTATTCTCAGAGTTTTTTTTTAGTTTAAAAAAATACTTCCACCATCCTACATCCATATTGAGAGAGAAGGTAAACATAACTTGGTTATTGCATCTAGTTTTTAGAAGGGTTTGAATAAAAAGTCATGTTCCATAAAAAAATAATATTTTACAGCGTCCATTATTTATGAGCAGTAAGAGGGAAACGGGATCCACACATACAATTTCCAAGCATTACAACGCAAACGAGGTAAACATAACATGAAAAACGACAATGATGTAGTATGCATTTAGTCAGCTAGTCAAAACTTAACATATGCGATATGATTTCACAGTTTTAACCTTTGCAAGTTTTTCAATGTTTTCTCTTCACTTGTGCTAAGTGAGCCAGACAAAATGTGGCATTGCATTCCCTCTGGAAGACAGAAGAGTTTGGGGAGACGCGATCACTACCCACACTACCTCCTCCTCTTTCTCTTATTAGTCAGTAAACATCCTTTGCATCATTTCTTGACTAAAATAGCACTCCAAAACATATGTGGCCATTTTTATTGTCATTGTTCCACTTATAGTCAACAATTTGTTTCACAGAGTGATGAGTTATGCATAGTGACGAGATTTCACGGTGAGCATAGTTTTAAGAGAGTTCACACTGTATTAATTACGGTCGTGGATATGTTATGTTATGTTTATGAAAATCATTGCTTCTTATTTTTAGCCATTTTCACTTCGCCCTGCTTTTCAGTCTTCTCATGTTCTTTCAAATAAAGTTTGCTTACTGTTTTTTTCCACTAGATGCTTCACACTACATATATTAATCAACTTTCAAATTCTTTACAACTTCAGTTCAGTTTCTTTTCAATATCACAGCTTTTTATTGTTTCCCCTGTCGGTATCTAGTTCAGGACATCATATTATCAATGTCATTACAGTTTGTCAACACGTGCACTTGACTTGACTTATTTATATTTTCTCATTCTTTTCAAATAATTTATATTCGGTAGCCATGTTCCCGTCTCCACTCCAAACCGGACCTGCGGTCCAAGTCGGGACCGTAGGTCCTGACTGGTTTGGAGTGGAGACGGGAACATGGCTACCGAATATAAATTATTTGAAAAGAATGAGAAAATATAAATAAGTCAAGTCAAGTGCACGTGTTGACAAACTGTAATGACATTGATAATATGATGTCCTGAACTAGATACCGACAGGGGAAACAATAAAAAGCTGTGATATTGAAAAGAAACTGAACTGAAGTTGTAAAGAATTTGAAAGTTGATTAATATATGTAGTGTGAAGCATCTAGTGGAAAAAAAACAGTAAGCAAACTTTATTTGAAAGAACATGAGAAGACTGAAAAGCAGGGCGAAGTGAAAATGGCTAAAAATAAGAAGCAATGATTTTCATAAACATAACATAACATATCCACGACCGTAATTAATACAGTGTGAACTCTCTTAAAACTATGCTCACCGTGAAATCTCGTCACTATGCATAACTCATCACTCTGTGAAACAAATTGTTGACTATAAGTGGAACAATGACAATAAAAATGGCCACATATGTTTTGGAGTGCTATTTTAGTCAAGAAATGATGCAAAGGATGTTTACTGACTAATAAGAGAAAGAGGAGGAGGTAGTGTGGGTAGTGATCGCGTCTCCCCAAACTCTTCTGTCTTCCAGAGGGAATGCAATGCCACATTTTGTCTGGCTCACTTAGCACAAGTGAAGAGAAAACATTGAAAAACTTGCAAAGGTTAAAACTGTGAAATCATATCGCATATGTTAAGTTTTGACTAGCTGACTAAATGCATACTACATCATTGTCGTTTTTCATGTTATGTTTACCTCGTTTGCGTTGTAATGCTTGGAAATTGTATGTGTGGATCCCGTTTCCCTCTTACTGCTCATAAATAATGGACGCTGTAAAATATTATTTTTTTATGGAACATGACTTTTTATTCAAACCCTTCTAAAAACTAGATGCAATAACCAAGTTATGTTTACCTTCTCTCTCAATATGGATGTAGGATGGTGGAAGTATTTTTTTATTTAACTAAAAAAAAACTCTGAGAATAACTTTGATGATACGAATAGTAATTGCTGACTTTGTGCATATTCTCAAAACTTAGTTTTCTGAAAAAAGCATCAAATTAGATGCGAGCTGTGATTTGAAAACGGAAGATGGGTGATAAGTGGGTTATTGTGTGGACTCTGGAGATATGATCACCACATATAAGTTTCTCAAAGAAAATGATAAGCTAGGTAATGACCGATTATTTAACACACAACATCCGTGCAGTAGTCAGATTCCCTTTGATGGTTGTGCACGTGTCAATGAAAAATTAAAAGTGCAAAGATGTTTCGGAGTGCTATTTTAGTCAAGAAATGACACAAAATTGTGCTTATTGACTAGTGCGAGGCAGGACAAGAGATCAGGAGGTATATGTTGTGATCACGCAGTTAACAAAAAAAATATTAGAATTTGTATGTGGTGAACACATCTCCCCAACTCTTCTGTGCATATTTCACAAAGTCTTTCTTCCTAACTCTCCCTCTTAGTTCGTGGACTGGTGGCCCGCCTTTGTTTAAAATTAAATCTACAAAGCTTCACATTTTTCAAAAATGTTATTTGGTCATCAAAGAGAAAGATGATTTCCACGTTACGTTACGTTACGTAACGATATAAAGTGTTACAAGAACTGAACAGGCCTGCGTTAATATTTATTTGTGTTTGGATGTAATGGCAAAACATGGTTCACATTTTCAATAATGTTATTGGACATCAGACAGAAAGTTGATTTCCACGTTATGTTACTAAGTGTAAGGGGTAAGCAGGAGCAGGTATAGTGTGGGATAATGTGGTCATTACCCATCATGTGATAGACAGACATCGAGAGGTACACTGCTCGAATGCTCGCTCCCTCAGTCATGTGGTATATTTTGGACGGCAGTTTATTCGCTAATGTATGTATGTTTTACCATGATAAATTGTAAGTGCCTTATGTTATGATAAAA
>WNGS01035432.1:64677-84677 GCA_020271785.1 Procambarus virginalis | reverse complement strand
GTAGTATTACTGGGGATGGTATGGCCAGTATACCCCAAAGGTTCACGAGTATGAACAAAAGTGTACCTTGATATTCCTTTCAATTCACTCCAAGGTTAACTACCTGTAACAGGATATACCTGATCTTTGTCAGTATACTCTTGGTATACTTACTGGAGCGTGTGTCAGGATACACGTGGTATGTTAGAGTATACTTCTGACTACACCAGAGAGGTGTTAGGATACACTTGAGGTGTGTAAGTATACACCAACTACACCTGCAGGAAGGTGTGTGTGTCAAGGTATAACTGGTATATCACAGTATACTCTAGCAACACCTCCTGGTAGGCCTAACAATGTAGGCTGAGCTGGTATGTGTGTGTACTCACCTACTGGTGCTTGCGGGGGTTGAGCTCTGGCTCTTTGGTCCCGCCTCTCAACTGTCAATCAACAGGTGTACAGATTCCTGAGCCTATTGGGCTCTATCATATCTACATTTAAAACTGTGTATGGAGTCAGCCTCCACCACATCACTGCCTAATGCAATCCATCTGTTAACTACTCTGACACTGAAAAAGTTCCTTCTAACGTCTCTGTGGCTCATGTGGGTACTCAGTTTCCACCTGTGTCCCCATGTTCGCGTCCCACCAGTGTTGAATAGTTTATCCTTGTCTACCCGGTCGATTCCCCTGAGGATTTTGTAGGTAGTGATCATGTCTCCCCTTACTCTTCTGTCTTCCAGTGTCGTAAGGTGCATTTACCGCAGCCTTTCCTCGTAACTCATGCCTCTTAGTTCTGGGACTAGTCTAGTGGCATACCTCTGGACTTTTTCCAGCATCGTCTTGTGCTTGACAAGGTACGGGCTCCATGCTGGGGCCGCATACTCCAGGATTGGTCTTACATATGTGGTGTACAAGATTCTGAATGATTCCTTACACAGGTTCCTGAACGCTGTTCTGATGTTAGCCAGCCTCACATATGCCGCTGACGTTATTCTTTTTATGTTGGCTTCAGGAGACAGGTTTGGTGTGATATCAACTCCTAGATCTTTCTCTCTGTTCGTTTCATGAAGTACTTCATCTCCTATTCTGTATCCTGTGTCTGGCCTCCTGTTTCCACTGCCTAGTTTCATTACTTTGCATTTACTCGGGTTGAACTTTAACAGCCATTTGTTGGACCATTCACTCAGTCTATCTAGGTCATCTTGTTGCCTCCTACTATCATCCTCTGTTTCAATCCTCCTCATAATTTTTGCATCATCAACAAACATTGAGAGAAACGAATCTATACCCTCTGGGAGATCATTTACATATACCAGAAACAGTATAGGTCCAAGGACTGACCCCTGCGGGACTCCACTTGTGACGTCTCGCCAATCTGAGACCTCACCCCTCACACTGACTCTTTGTCTTCTGTTGCTTAGATATTCCTTTATCCAGTGAAGTACCTTCCCATTCACTCCAGCCTGCATATCCAGCTTTTTCACTAGCCTCTTGTGTGGTACTGTATCAAAGGCTTTCTGACAACCCAAAAATATGCAGTCTGCCCACCCTTCTCTTTCTTGCCTGTGTGTGTGTGTGTGTTTGTGTGGTGGGTGTGTGTGTGTGGTGTGTGGTGGTGTGTGTGTGTGTGTGTGTGTGTACTCACCTAGTTGTGCTTGCGGGGGTTGAGCTCTGGCTCTTTGGTCCCGCCTCTCAACCGTCAATCAACAGGTGTACAGATTCCTGAGCCTAATGGGCTCTATCATATCTACACTTGAAACTGTGTATGGAGTCAGCCTCCACCACATCGCTTCCTAATGCATTCCATTTGTCAACCACTCTGACACTAAAAAAGTTCTTTCTAATATCTCTGTGGCTCATTTGGGCACTCAGTTTCCACCTGTGTCCCCTAGTGCGTGTGCCCCTTGTGTTAAATAGCCTGTCTTTATCACCCTGTCGATTCCCTGAGAATCTTGAATGTGGTGATCATCCCCCCTAACTCTTCTGTCTTCTACAACGAAGTGAGGTTAATCCCGTAGTCTCCTTTCAGCTCGGTACTAGTCTGGTGGCAAACCTTTGAACCTTTTCCAGTTTAGTCTTATGCTTGACTAGATATGGACTCCATGCTGGAGCCGCATACTCCAGGATTGGTCTGACATATGTGGTATATAATGTTCTGAAAGATTCCTTACACAAGTTTCTAAAGGCCGTTCTTATGTTAGCCAACCTGGCATATGCTGCTGATGTTATCTCTTGATATGAGCTTCAGGGGACAGGTCTGGCGTGATATCACCCCCAGGTCTTTCTCTCTCTCTGACTCTTGAAGTATTCATCTCCCAAATGATACCTTGTATCTGGTCTCCTGCTCCTACCCCTATCTTCATTACATTACATTTGCTTGGGTTAAACTCTAACAGCCATTTGTTCGACCATTCCTGCAGCTTGTCCAGGTCTTCTTGAAGTCTCAAGCTGTCCTCCTCTGTCTTAATCCTTTCATAATTTTGGCGTCGTCAGCAAACATTGAGAGGAATGAGTCTATACCCTTGGGAGATCATTTACGTATATCAGAAACAGGATAGGTCCAAGTACAGAGCCCTGTGGGACTCCACTGGTGACTTCACGCCAGTCTGAGGTCTCACCCCTCACTGTAACTCTCTGCTTCCTATTGCTTAGGTACTCCCTTATCCACTGGAGCGCCCTACCTGTTACTCCTGCCTGTTTCTCCAGCTTATGCATCAACCTTTTATGGGGTACTGTGTCAAAGGCTTTCCGACAGTCCAAAAAAATGCAGTCCGCCCACCCTTCTTTTTCTTGCTTAATTTTTGTCACCTGATCGTAGAATTCTATCAAGCCTGTAAGGCAAGATTTACCCTCCCTGAACCCATGTTGATGGGTTGTCACGAAGTCTCTTCTCTCCAGATGTGTTACTAGGTTTTTTCTCACAATCTTCTCCATCACCTTGCATGGTATACAAGTTAAGGACACTGGCCTGTAGTTCAGTGCCTCTTGTCTGTCACCCTTTTTGTATATTGGTACTACATTAGCAGTCTTCCATATTTCTGGTAGGTCCCCCGTTTCCAGTGACTTACTATACACTATGGAGAGTGGTAAGCAAAGTGCTCCTGCACACTCTTTCAATACCCATGGCGAGATTCCATCCGGCCCAACAGCTTTTCTCACATCCAGCTCCAATAGGTGCTTTTTGACCTCATCTCTTGTAATTTCGAACCTATCCAAGGTCACCTGGTTTGCTGCCACCTCTCCCAGCGCCGTGATATCTCCCTGTTCTATTGTAAAGACCTCCTGGAACCTTTTGTTGAGTTCTTCACACACCTCTTTGTCATTCTCTGTGTACCTGTCCTCGCCCACCCTAAGTTTAATCACCTGTTCCTTCACTGTTGTCTTCCTCCTGATGTGACTGTGTAGTAGCTTTGGTTCAGTCTTGGCTTTATTAGCTATATCATTTTCATACCTTTTCTCAGCTGCTCTTCTCACACTGACATACTCGTTCCTGGTTCTCTGGTATCTCTCTCTACTTTCTGGTGTTCTGTTATTACGGAAGTTCCTCCATGCCCTTTTGTTCAGCTCCTTTGCTTTCATACATTCCCTATTAAACCACGGATTCTTCCTTTGCTTCTCTGTTTTTTCCTGTTGGGCTGGGACAAACCTGCTTACAGCCTCCTGACATTTTTGGGTGACATAGTCCATCATGTCTTGTACGGACTTGGTTCCGAGTTCTGTGTCCCAATGTATATCCCATAGGAATTTATTCATCTCCTCATAGTTTCCCTTTCTGTACGCCAGCCCTTTGGTTCCCAGTTCTTTTTTGGGGGTGATAATTCCTAGCTCAACCAGGTACTCAAAGCTCAATACACTATGATCACTCATTCCCAAGGGGGCTTCCAACTTAACTTCCCTTATATCCGACTCATTTAGGGTAAATATCAGATCAAGCAAGGCTGGTTCATCCCCTCCTGTGTGTGAGTGTGTGTATTCACCTAGTTATATTCACCTGGTTGTGCTTGCGGGGGTTGAGCTTTGCTCTTTCGGCCCGCCTCTCAACTGTCAATCAACTGTTTACTAACTACTTTTATTTTTTTCACACCACACACACACCCCAGGAAGCAGCCCGTGACAGCTGACTAACTCCCAGGTACCTATTTACTACTAGGCAACAGGGGCATTAAGGGTGAAAGAAACTTTGCCCATTTGTTTCTGCCTGATGCGGGAAATGAACCCGCGCCACAGAATTACGAGCCCTGCGAGCTATCCACCAGGCTACCAGGCCCCCTATCCTGTGTGTGTGTGTGTGTAATTACCTAAGTGTAGTTACAGGATGAGAGCTACGCTCGTGGTGTCCCGTCTTCCCAGCACTCTTTGTCATATAACGCTTTGAAACTACTGACGGTCTTGGCCTCCACCACCTTCTCACCTAACTTGTTCCAACCGTCTACCACTCTGTTTGCGAAGGTGAATTTTCTTATGTTTCTTCGGCATCTGTGTTTAGCTAGTTTATATCTATGACCTCTTGTTCTTGAAGTTCCAGGTCTCAGGAAATCTTCCCTGTCGATTTTATCAATTCCTGTTACTATTTTGTACGTAGTGATCATATCGCCTCTTTTTCTTCTATCTTCTAGTTTTTGCATATTTAATGCCTCTAACCTCTCCTCATAGCTCTTGCCCTTCAGTTCTGGGAGCCACTTAGTAGCGTGTCTTTGCACCTTTTCCAGTTTGTTGATGTGCTTCTTAAGATATGGGCACCACACAACCGCTGCATATTCCAGCTTTGGTCTAATAAAAGTCGTGAACAATTTCTTTAGTATTTCTCCATCCATGTATTTAAAAGCAATTCTTAGGTTAGAAAGTGTAGCATAGGCTCCTCGCACAATGTTCTTGATGTGGTCCTCAGGTGACAGTTTTCTATCTAGAACCACCCCTAGATCCCTTTCTTTGTCAGAATTCTTTAAAGATTTCTCACATAATTTATAGGTTGTGTGGGGTCTATGTTCTCCAATTCCACATTCCATAACATGGCATTTATTCACATTAAATTCCATTTGCCAAGTGTTGCTCCATATACTTATTTTGTCCAGGTCTTCTTGAAGGGCATGACAATCATCTAGGTTTCTTATCTTCCCTATTATCTTAGCATCATCAGCAAACATGTTCATGTAATTCTGTAATCCCTCTGGTAGATCGTTTATGTAGACAATGAACATTACCGGTGCAAGAACTGAACCCTGTGGTACTCCACTCGTGACATTCCTCCAATCCGATACCTTGCCTCTGATTACGGCCCTCATTTTTCTGTCAGTTAGGAAATTTTTCATCCATGTTAGTAGCTTACCTGTCACCCCTCCAATATGTTCCAGTTTCCAGAACAACCTCTTATGGGGAACTCTGTCGAAAGCCTTTTTTAGGTCCAGATAGATGCAGTCAACCCAACCATCTCTTTCCTGTAAAATCTCTGTTGCTCGATCATAAAACTGAGTAAGTTCGTTACACAGGATCTTCCAGATCGAAAACCATACTGTCTGTCTGATATTATATCATTTCTCTCCAGGTGTTCTACCCATTTAGTTTTAATTATTTTTTCCAATATTTTGACTATTACACTTGTCAATGATACAGGTCTATAATTAAGGGGGTCTTCCCTGCTTCCACTTTTGTAGATTGGAACTATGTTAGCCTTTTTCCACACATCAGCTACAACTCCTGTAAACAGGGATGCCTGAAAAATCAGCTGAAGTGGAATGCTGAGCTCAGGTGCACACTCTCTCAGAACCCATGGTGAAACTCCATCTGGACCAACTGCTTGTTCTTACTTAGCTCCTTGAGCATTTTTTCCACTTCGTCTCTAGTCACCTCTATGTGCTCTATGTTGTTCTCTGGAATTCTTATTGTGTCTGGTTCCCTGAAGATTTCATTTTGTACAAACACACTTTGGAACTTTTCGTTTAGTGTTTCACACATTTCCTTTTCATTTTCCGTGAATCTATTTCCCATTATCAACCTCTGAATATTATCCTTTACCTGCAATTTGTTGTTTATGAATTTATAGAATAGACCTGGTTCTGTTTTACATTTGTCTGCAATCCCTTTTTCAAAATTTCTTTCTGCCTCTCTCCTCACTGCTGTGTAGTTGTTTCTTGCATCTTTGTATCGTTGTATGTTTGGGGGTTTGGCCTCTTCCTGTATTGATTCCATTTTTGTGTCTTTTGGTCTCTGGCCCTCTCGCAATTCCTATTGAACCAATCCTGTTTCCTAGTTCTGCATCTCTGTTTTGGTATAAATTTGTTTGTGCCTTTATCATATATTTCACAAAACTTGACATACATCTCATTCACTTCCTTGCCTAGCAACAAGTCTGTCCAATTATACTCACTAAAAAAATTTCTAAGGTTGCCATAATGTCCTCTCTTGAAGTCAGGTTTTTCAACTGCTTCATCCTCCTTATTTTCTTCCAGATTATAACGCATTGCATACTTTATTCCCAAAAAGACATGGTCACTTTTACCCAAGGGAGGAAGGTACTGAATGTCAAATACTTCTTCCTCCTTCCTGGTAAATATCAAATCTAGCATGGAGGGAACGTCCCCTTCCCTCATCCTCGTAGCTTGTTTAACATGTTGATACAAGAATGTTTCCAGGATGAGGTCTACAAATTTACAGGTC
This sequence comes from Procambarus virginalis, assembly GCA_020271785.1. Taxonomy (NCBI): domain Eukaryota; kingdom Metazoa; phylum Arthropoda; class Malacostraca; order Decapoda; family Cambaridae; genus Procambarus; species Procambarus virginalis. The sequence goes on along the minus strand of WNGS01035432.1, from coordinate 78,042 downwards.
CAAAAATCTTCTGTTTTAGCTTCATATGCTTCCCAGTCTATGGATTTCAAGTTGAAGTCACCGACTATCAACAGTCGTGATCTATCGTTATCCGCTCTCGCTATAATCTCTCTCATTATTGTTATAAGACCTTCTCGTTTACTATCTAGCTCCTCCTTGACCATGTGCTGCTTGGTGGTGGACTATATGCATTTATGATCATTAGTTTATCATCTCATGGCAGATCTCTAGTGCTATTATGTCAACTTCTTGTGGATTGGCAGTCATTATTTCCTTCACCTTTAGGTGTTCTTTCACCAGCACAGCAACGCCACCGCCTTTCCTAATTTTTCTGTCCCTTCTCCAAATTGAGTAGCCCCTTGGGAATATGACCTCATTTAAAATAACATCTTCAAGTTTTGTCTCCGTGAGTGCAACAATGTCTGGTGTCTGCAGCTGTATTACATCACTTAACTCCAATATCTTCGATCTTACTCCATCTATGTTGGTGTATGCAATCTTCAGGAACTTGTTCCCCCTCTCCTTATTCTTCACTCCCCCTCTCTCTATTGATTTTGTTGGTTTGCCTTTATGTACCACTTTACTGGTCTGCCTACCCCTAACACTTTGTAGAAAAAAGAATTGATTTCTTCTTCATTCCTGCTCTCATTTAAACGTTTTGCCTCAGCGAGGTTCAGTTTCAGCTTCTCTCTGTCTTCTCTTGAAAGATCTCATCTTAACGACCACATTTTCCCATCCTCATCACTTTGTAAGTTTCTAGCATTCCTTAGTACTTCTTCCATCTGTTTGGCACCGTTTAGGGTGATCCTCAAAGGTCGATCTTTCCCTTTTACATATCTGCCTATTCTCCTGTAGTCGCTCACATTCTCTATGGTTGTAAGACCTTCCACGAGGCCAACAATTTTATCTACTACTTTTGCTTCTTCTACAGCTCTTTCTGACCTAGATGTTATCTCCTTTTCTTTGCAGCCAAAAATGATCAGGGACTTACTCCGATCAACTGTGTTTTGCACCAACCTCGGGTTAGATGCCAATTCTTTCCTCACTTCCAGCCTAATGTTTGTTTTATCTTGGTTGCTGCATTGTTGGGCTTCCTTTACTGCTGCTTCCATTTTTTCCTTCTCCTTGGCCACTTGTGCATAGGTGAGTTGCATATCTTTCTTGCACTGTTCTATACCCTGTGTAACTTCCTCCATCTGTGCTGACAAAAGCTGTTTCTCCTGTTGAATTTCCTTACCTAGCCTATTGTAATCATTTATGTTTAAATTTACTTTAACTTCTTCCAAAGCTATTTTTAAGAGTTTATTTTCTTCTTCCATGGCTTTGCAATTTGTTTCCAATTGACTCTTTTTTCCTTGCGCAAGTCTTTCACTAAACTCTCAAGACCTAAAACTTTGCTATTCAAATGATCATTACTTTCTTTCAATTTACTAATTATTTCTACATGAGAGTTCACTATAGTATCTAATTTTACCAACTTGTTGTGTAGACTGCTAATATCAATGCTTTCTTCATTGAATCCCACAAAAACAAGCTCTGTTTTGTATTTCCTCTTGTCAGTGGCCATCTTGAATGTTCTTCTCTGCACTGTAAACACTATAGGGGCAACTTTTTCTCACCCAATTTTTCACTTCCCTTAGCACATTCCTGTTATCTCACCTATTTTTCAAGAGCACTATACCTTTATGTTCTCTGGGACACCACTCACTATCATCAACCTGTACTACAATACTTAGGATTGTTGAAATATGCTGGAGCTCCTCTGATGCAAGTGTTGACCCTAGGGGTGTCACTTTTTGTGGTGTGTGTGTGTGTGTGTGTGTGGTGTGTGTGTGTGTGTGTGTGTGTGTGTGTGTGTGTGTGTGTGTGTGTAATCCCTACATATTACCTCATCAAAGGGTTTAAGAATATGCATTTTTATGATTATTATTATTAGTCGTCATTGTAGCTTGTACCAAAATGGAAGAGTGAAGCACAATAAGTAAGGTGGACATGGCAGTAATGGCGGGGCTGGGTAGGGGGAGATGTACACGAGTGTCTCAACCATAGCTTAAGGTATAGTTGAGGTGTACCCAAGATGGCGCCTCTGTAGCTACATGGTGCACTGTATGTCACAGGTGGTTACCATACATCTGGCGGCTCAGTAGGCTAGTGTCCCTCATCATAGGCTAGCCCTTCCCAGACCTCTAAGATGACACAAGGACACACCTACAGCTGTAACTCGTTAATTATGCAGTGTTCAACCACCCTAACCAGCCACACCTCGTGCTGCAAGTCTCACTACTTCTCACTACTCCACTGGGGGACGGGGGGGGGGGGGAGGGAGGGGGGGAAGGGAGGGGGGAAGGGAGAGGGGGGGGCGGGGGAGGGAGGGAGGGAGGGGAACCATAGTCACTTTATCCATTGGGTAAATATTCCTAGACCTTGAAAAATATAAACAAATTATAATCTTGATTCACAAAATAGCTAACCTGCTTCTAAACCAACTGTCGCACACTCATGCATACATACATGTATACATACATCCATACACTTATAAATATACACATACATGAACTTATACATACATACACACATATATACATACAAAAACCATAACAAATGCAGTGTTTCCACAGAGCTACTAAGTAGTGAGGAAAGAGAGAGAAGGGAGAGGAGGAGGTGGTGTGGCTTTGCTACTAAGAGAAGGTTGGAGTTTCGAAGAGATGGTAATTCAGAACTGTGAAGGTTTCAGGGACTACATATCAGGCACCATTGCAACTGGAGGACAGAAAATTATAATAGTAGTCATATATAACCCCCCACCGAATGACAGAAGACCCAGACAGGAATATGATAGAAACAACATGGCCACCATCAATATAATAGAGAGAGCAGCTTCTGTGGCTAGCAGGAACGGATCCAGACATCTAATCATGGGAGACTTCAACCATGGGAAGATAGATTGGGGGAACAGAGACCCACATGGAGGCCCAGACACATGGAGAGCTAAGCTGCTGGATGTGGCAACAAGAAACTTTCTAAGTCAACACGTCAAGGGACCGACAAGAATGAGAGGAGGGGATGAACCAGCCTTGCTTGATCTGATATTTACCCTAAATGAGTCGGATATAAGGGAAGTTAAGTTGGAAGCCCCTTGGGAATGAGTGATCATCGTGTATTGAGCTTTGAGTACCTGGTTGAGCTAGGAATTATCACCCCCAAAAAAGAACTGGGAAACAAAGGGCTGGCGTACAGAAAAGGAAATTATGAGGAGATGAGAAAATTCCTAAGGGATATACATTGGGACACAGAACACAGAACCAAGTCCGTACAAGACATGATGGACTATGTCACCGAAAAGTGTCAGGAGGCTGTAAGCAGTTTATTCTGGCCCGACAGGAAAAAACCGAGAAGCAAAGGAAGAATCCGTGGTTTAATAGGGAATGTATGAAAGCAAAGGAGCTGAACAAAAGGGCATGGAGGAACTTCCGTAATAACAGAACACCAGAAAGTAGAGAGAGATACCAAAGAACCAGGAACGAGTATGTCAGTGTGAGAAGAGCAGCTGAGAAAAGGTATGAAAATGATATAGCTAATAAAGCCAAGACTGAACCAAAGCTACTACACAGTCACATCAGGAGGAAGACAACAGTGACGGAACAGGTGATGAAACTTAGGGTGGGCGAGGACAGGTACACAGAGAATGACAAAGAGGTGTGTGAAGAACTCAACAAAAGGTTCCAGGAGGTCTTCACAATAGAACAAGGAGAAGTCACGGCGCTAGGAGAGGTGGCAGCAAACCAGGTGACCTTGGAAGGGTTCGAAATTACTAGAGATGAGGTTAAGAGGCACCTATTGGATCTGGACGTGAGAAATGCTGTTGGGCCGGACGGAATCTCACCATGGGTATTGAAAGGTTCAGGAACACTTTGTCTATACCAGAGGGTATAGACTCATTCCTCTCAATGTTTGCTGACGACGCCAAAATTATGAGAAGGATTAAGACAGAGGAGGACAGCTTGAGGCTTCAAGAATACCTGGACAAGCTGCAGGAATGGTCGAACAAATGGTTGTTAGAGTTTAACCGAAACAAATGTAATGTAATGAAGATAAATGAAGGGAGCAGGAGACCAGATACAAGGTATCATTTGGGAGATGAAATACTTCAAGAGTCAGAGAGAGAGAAAGACCTGGGGGTTGATATCACGCCAGACCTGTCCCCTGAAGCTCGTATCAAGAGGATAACATCAGCAGCATATGCCATGTTGGCTAACATAAGAACGGTCTTTAGAAACTTGTGTAAGGAATCTTTCAGAACATTATATACCACATATGTCAGACCAATCCTGGAGTATGCGGCTCCAGCATGGAGTCCCTATCTAGTCAAGCATAAGACTAAACTGGAAAAAGTTCAAAGATTTGCCACCAGACTAGTACCCGAGCTGAGAGGTATGAGCTACGAGGAGAGACTACGAGAATTAACTACCCACCTAACTACTGCTGATGTAGTTTAGTAAGGGTGTTTATGTTGGGTTGAAACAAAACTCACCTTAAATAATACAAGTTATACTAAGATATACAAATAATTCATCACCATACACACAAAATGTCACACTTTTACATACACTAATAATACACAAAAATCAAAACATACAGCATAAAGCTCACACGTTTGTACTCAATATTTATGCATAAAGTATGAAATTTCTTCACAAATGTGACATTTACACACACAAAATTAAACATTTACATACAAAATATGCCATTTATACACGAAATAGATCATTTACACACACAAATATGCCATTTATACACGAAATAGATCATTTACACAGCAAATATGCTATTTATACACCCATATGACAAACACAAAGTGTAATATTTACACAAATATCACACATTGCATATACTCTTGCATGAATCAAAATGCACTTTCACAAAATTACACAATTTAATAACAACACTTTAAAAAATGCTTACGCCACACACAAAAATTACACTTTCACACTTGCTAGGAAGATCTATGTTTCAGATAACACATACAGACGTTAAACAAATACACAATTTATACAAAATACAACTGCACTTCAGCAGTAAGCAATATACTATTAATATATATACTATTAGCACAAATGCACCATTTACACAACTTCCACTAATATAATTAATACACAACCTGCAGAAATACATTCACACACAACTAGTATCAATACAATTACAAAACTAGGTAAGTTAATACAGCCTGGCATAATTAATACACCTCTTGCAGAATTCATACACGACTTGTACAATAATTTCACAACTTTCAAATGACAGTTAATACACAATTCGCACATAAACAATTACAATCAATAACACAATTTACACAGGCATTTTCCCTAGAAATTTGTACAGCATCATTTATAATATGTGACGTTTAAACAAAAAATTGCCCCATAAATGACATACAATTTTGTACCATATATTAGGCAGCGCTGTATTGATATATAGACATTGCACAATGGCGGTGTGTCCACTCACCTCGCCACTCATCCTGTGAGTGGACACACCGCCATAGTGACAGTATTGGGCAGCGCCACTCATCCTCTGAGTGGACACACCGCCATAGTGACAGTATTGGGCAGCGCCACTCATCCTGTGAGTGGACACACCACCATAGTGACAGTATTGGGCAGCGTCACTCATCCTGTGAGTGGACACACCACCATAGTGACAGTATTGGGCAGCGTCACTCATCCTGTGAGTGGACACACCGCCATAGTGACAGTAATGGGCAGCGCCACTCATCCTGTGAGTGAACACACCGCCATAGTGACAGTATTGGGCAGCGCCACTCATCCTGTGAGTGGACACACCGCCATAGTGACAGTATTGGGCAGCGTCACTCATCCTGTGAGTGAACACACCGCCATAGTGACAGTAATGGGCAGCGTCACTCATCCTGTGAGTGGACACACCACCATAGTGACAGTATTGGGCAGCGTCACTCATCCTGTGAGTGGACACACCGCCATAGTGACAGTAATGGGCAGCGCCACTCATCCTGTGAGTGGACACACCGCCATAGTGACAGTATTGGGCAGCGTCACTCATCCTGTGAGTGAACACACCGCCATAGTGACAGTATTGGGCAGCGTCACTCATCCTGTGAGTGAACACACCGCCATAGTGACAGTATTGGGCAGCGCCACTCATCCTGTGAGTGGACACACCGCCATAGTGACAGTAATGGGCAGCGTCACTCATCCTGTGAGTGGACACACCGCCATAGTGACAGTATTGGGCAGCGTCACTCATCCTGTGAGTGAACACACCGCCATAGTGACAGTAATGGGCAGCGCCACTCATCCTGTGAGTGAACACACCGCCATAGTGACAGTATTGGGCAGCGTCACTCATCCTGTGAGTGGACACACCGCCATAGTGACAGTAATGGGCAGCGTCACTCATCCTGTGAGTGGACACACCGCCATAGTGACAGTATTGGGCAGCGTCACTCATCCTGTGAGTGGACACACCACCATAGTGACAGTATTGGGCAGCGCCACTCATCCTGTGAGTGGACACACCGCCATAGTGACAGTAATGGGCAGCGCCACTCATCCTGTGAGTGGACACACCGCCATAGTGACAGTATTGGGCAGCGCCACTCATCCTGTGAGTGGACACACCGCCATAGTGACAGTATTGGGCAGCGTCACTCATCCTGTGAGTGGACACACCGCCATAGTGACAGTAATGGGCAGCGTCACTCATCCTGTGAGTGGACACACCGCCATAGTGACAGTATTGGGCAGCGTCACTCATCCTGTGAGTGGACATACCGCCATAGTGACAGTATTGGGCAGCGTCACTCATCCTGTGAGTGGACACACCGCCATAGTGACAGTATTGGGCAGCGCCACTCATCCTGTGAGTGGACACACCGCCATAGTGACAGTATTGGGCAGCGTCACTCATCCTGTGAGTGGACATACCGCCATAGTGACAGTATTGGGCAGCGCCACTCATCCTGTGAGTGGACACACCGCCATAGTGACAGTAATGGGCAGCGTCACTCATCCTGTGAGTGGACACACCGCCATAGTGACAGTATTGGGCAGCGTCACTCATCCTGTTTTTTTTCTACCACAGACGTAGCCACACATTTACAATGCTAACCAGCATATATACATTTTCTTCTGTCCTCCATGGACAGGGTTAGAGATGTGTTAAACATATAGTTCAAGGGTTTATTGAACAATCAACCACTGAAGGTGAGTCGGTGCTTTTAAAATGCTAAGCTAACCTACATACGTAAATACATAGATACACAGATTTACGTATGCCCTACATAAAGTGTTCGATGTGTCTTTTATATAGTGTCATTAATGTGCATTTACAAAGGTGAAATGTAATTCAGCTTACATATATACTTTATACACACACACACACATATATATATATATATATATATATATATATATATATATATATATATATATATATATATATATATATATATATATATATATATATATATATATAACTGAAAACTCACACCCCAGAAGTGACTCGAACCCATACTCCCAGGAGCAACGCAACTGGTATGTACAAGACGCCTTAAACCACTTGACCATCACGACCGGACAAAATGAGGTGATAGCCGAAGCTATTTGAACCACCTCACCGCCGGCACTCGGATGGTTATCTTGGGCATAGCATTTTACCAAATCACCTCATTCTTTGAGGTGATTTGTCCTGGGGACAAATTCAGGCTTGTTCGCATTTGTGTTCCTCACTTGTGAGAATACCTTCAGAACTTGTAAGAATACCTTCAGAACTTGTAAGAATACCTTCAGAACTTGTAAGAATACCTTCAGAACTTGTAAGAATAACTTCAGAACTTGTAAGAATACCTTCAGAACTTGTGAGAATACCTTCAGAACTTGTAAGAATAACATCAGAACTTGTAAGAATACCTTCAGAACTTGTAAGAATAACATCAGAACTTGTAAGAATACCTTCAGAACTTGTAAGAATACATCTAAAGTGAGTCAGAATTTCAGTAATAATATCTCAGAATTTCGTCAGAATTATAGGCACAAAAATATATATCAGCATTTTGTTATAATTTGTCAATCATTATAACTTTCTGCTATATCAGTATTTAGCAAAATAATAAAAATTTGTTAAGAATTTAAGTCTGAATTTAATACCAATTATGCCAATGTAGATCATAATTATCTTCATAAGGAAAATACTTAGAGTTGTTCTCAAGAATTGTGGTCAACATTCAAATGAGGTTTATTCAATACATCTAAAGCAACTTCATTGTATAACACCACCCGTGTTATATGACACATTAACACACCACCCCGTGTTATATGACACATTAAGACACCACCCCGTGTTATATGACACATTAACACACCACCCCGTGTTATATGACACATTAAGACACCACCCGTGTTATATGACACATTAAGACACCACCCGTGTTATACAGCACATTAACACACCACCCCGTGTTATATGACACATTAAGACACCACCCGTGTTATACAACACATTAAGACACCACCCGTGTTATATGACACATTAAGACACCACCCGTGTTATATGACACATTAACACACCACCCGTGTTATATGACACATTAAGACACCACCCCGTGTTATACAGCACATTAACACACCACCCGTGTTATATGACACATTAACACACCACCCCGTGTTATATGACACATTAAGACACCACCCCGTGTTATACAACACATTAACACACCACCCCGTGTTATACAACACATTAAGACACCACCCCGTGTTATATGACACATTAACACACCACCCGTGTTATATGACACATTAAGACACCACCCCGTGTTATATGACACATTAAGACACCACCCGTGTTATATGACACATTAAGACACCACCCGTGTTATATGACACATTAAGACACCACCCCGTGTTATATGACACATTAAGACACCACCCGTGTTATATGACACATTAAGACACCACCCCGTGTTATATGACACATTAAGACACCACCCGTGTTATATGACACATTAACACACCACCCCGTGTTATATGACACATTAACACACCACCCCGTGTTATATGACACATTAACACACCACCCGTGTTATATGACACATTAACACACCACCCGTGTTATATGACACATTAAGACACCACCCCGTGTTATATGACACATTAAGACACCACCCCGTGTTATATGACACATTAAGACACCACCCCGTGTTATACAACACATTAAGACACCACCCGTGTTATACAACACATTAAGACACCACCCCGTGTTATATGACACATTAACACACCACCCGTGTTATATGACACATTAAGACACCACCCGTGTTATATGACACATTAACACACCACCCGTGTTATATGACACATTAACACACCACCCCGTGTTATATGACACATTAACACACCACCCGTGTTATACAACACATTAAGACACCACCCGTGTTATATGACACATTAAGACACCACCCGTGTTATATGACACATTAACACACCACCCGTGTTATATGACACATTAAGACACCACCCCGTGTTATACAGCACATTAACACACCACCCGTGTTATATGACACATTAACACACCACCCCGTGTTATATGACACATTAAGACACCACCCCGTGTTATACAACACATTAACACACCACCCCGTGTTATACAACACATTAAGACACCACCCGTGTTATATGACACATTAAGACACCACCCCGTGTTATATGACACATTAACACACCACCCGTGTTATATGACACATTAAGACACCACCCCGTGTTATATGACACATTAACACACCACCCGTGTTATATGACACATTAACACACCACCCGTGTTATACAACACATTAACACACCACCCGTGTTATACAACACATTAAGACACCACCCCGTGTTATACAACACATTAACACACCACCCCGTGTTATATGACACATTAACACACCACCCGTGTTATATGACACATTAACACACCACCCCGTGTTATATGACACATTAACACACCACCCGTGTTATATGACACATTAACACACCACCCGTGTTATATGACACATTAACACACCACCCCGTGTTATATGACACATTAAGACACCACCCGTGTTATATGACACATTAACACACCACCCGTGTTATACAACACATTAACACACCACCCGTGTTATACAACACATTAACACACCACCCCGTGTTATACAACACATTAAGACACCACCCGTGTTATATGACACATTAAGACACCACCCGTGTTATATGACACATTAACACACCACCCGTGTTATATGACACATTAACACACCACCCGTGTTATACAACACATTAACACACCACCCGTGTTATATGACACATTAACACACCACCCGTGTATATGACACATTAAGACACCACCCGTGTTATATGACACATTAACACACCACCCGTGTTATATGACACATTAAGACACCACCCCGTGTTATACAACACATTAACACACCACCCGTGTTATATGACACATTAAGACACCACCCGTGTTATACAACACATTAAGACACCACCCCGTGTTATACACACATTAAGACACCACCCGTGTTATACAACACATCACACACCACCCCGTGTTATACAACACATTAACACACCACCCGTGTTATATGACACATTAACACACCACCCGTGTTATATGACACATTAACACCACCCCGTGTTATATGACACATTAACACACCACCCGTGTTATATGACACATTTACACACCACCCCGTGTTATACAACACATTAACACACCACCCGTGTTATATGACACATTAACACACCACCCCGTGTTATATGACACATTAACACACCACCCGTGTTATATGACACATTAAGACACCACCCGTGTTATATGACACATTAAACACCACCCCGTGTTATACAACACATTAACACACCACCCGTGTTATACAACACATTAAGACACCACCCGTGTTATACAACACATTAACACACCACCCGTGTTATACAACACATTAACACACCACCCGTGTTATACAACACATTAACACACCACCTCGTGTTATACAACACATTAACACACCACCCGTGTTATACAACACATTAAGACACCACCCCGTGTTATATGACACATTAACACACCACCCGTGTTATACAACACATTAAGACACCACCCGTGTTATACAACACATTAACACACCACCCCGTGTTATACAACACATTAGACACCACCCGTGTTATACAACACATTAACACACCACCCCGTGTTATACAACACATTAACACACCACCCGTGTTATACAACACATTAACACACCACCCGTGTTATACAACACATTAACACACCACCCGTGTTATACAACACATTAACACACCACCCGTGTTATACAACACATTAACACACCACCCGTGTTATACAACACATTAACACACCACCCGTGTTATACAACACATTAACACACCACCCGTGTTATACAACACATTAACACACCACCCCGTGTTATACAACACATTAACACACCACCCGTGTTATACAACACATTAACACACCACCCGTGTTATACAACACATTAACACACCACCCGTGTTATACAACACATTAACACACCACCCGTGTTATATTCATCAGGTACTCAAGATATTATTCATTAATTATTGTCCTCATTAACTCCTTGAACTGTTTGCTTAATGACTTAATTACCAGTTGAGCGTCCATCAAGTCGGTGCTGGTCGACTTGCATGTTGTTTATTGCACTAAAGTGCAGAGAGTTGCACTTTAGTGCAATATAGTCTTTATAATGCTTATTATAAATTGAGACAACGTTTCGAACCTACAAGGTTCATTCTCAAGTGAGGAGACAGTAGGGAGCGGTGACGTGTCCCGCTACAAGGTCGGGAACATGCAGATGAGGGGAAAGACTAAGGTAAGGAGTAAAGATAAGACGCGTGGGTCAGTAGGTAAGGAGTAAAGATAAGATGCGTGGGTCAGTAGGTAAGGAGTAAAGATAAGATGCGTGGGTCAGTAGGTAAGGAGTAAAGATAAGGCGCGTGGGTCAGTAGGTAAGGAGTAAAGATAAGATGCGTGGGTCAGTAGGTAAGGAGTAAAGATAAGACGCGTGGGTCAGTAGGTAAGGAGTAAAGATAAGATGCGTGGGTCAGTAGGTAAGGAGTAAAGATAAGATGCGTGGGTCAGTAGGTAAGGAGTAAAGATAAGGCGCGTGGGTCAGTAGGTAAGGAGTAAAGATAAGACGCGTGGGTCAGTAGGTAAGGAGTAAAGATAAGACGCATGGGTCAGTAGGTAAGGAGTAAAGATAAGACGCGTGGGTCAGTAAACGAAACATACAAATATTAGCCTCATTAGTCGTTGAGATGTATGTCTGGTCCTAATGACACATTCATCACTCATCACACAGTGCACAGAGCGGCATCACTCCTCACCGTCAGCTGAGTCCCCAGGTAGACACAATGTGTCCCTAACAGTATAAAGATAGGGCTACCCCCCCCCCCCCCCCAGATGGACACGCCTTTGGAAAGAGTGACATTGTAAAGATCCAAACAGACGGGGCCGGCACCACACCCACGGACATTAGTCAAGAAGGCGAGGATGTCTTGCTCTTCTTTTCATGTGTGGAGGACTTGGAACACCTCCTGGCCTACGAACTCCCACTTCGCACGGCGCACCACCTCTATCTTAACTACCCAAAGCGGTTCCCAGCAGAAAGAGCAGTTTTTGTCAGCAGGGTCAGCCAGTGGATAACTGCTGACCGAAAAGAAAGTAGATCATTCGCAACATCGAGAAGGAAAACCCATTCCCTGGGCGTGTTCAAATTGGTGTTCTGCAGTGTTCATAAAACAACAATTAAGGTAATTTTCACCCCATTAGGAGCGGCCACCCAGCCTCCCACACAAGGTTTCTACTGTTTGTGCCTAACGACACTACCTCGCCAAGTGAGAAAGTAACGACACCATGAGCTTCAACGGTGCTTCAAGTGCTACGAGCTCTCCCACCTCACCAACAAGTGTCAACACCCCGTCCCGAAGTGCAGCCTGTGCACACTGGACCATCACTACTCCATATGCAAGGCAACAACCCATCGCTGCTTGCTCTGCATGGCTGATTACCGGACAATTTCCTACCGCTGTCCTCGCAGACAGGTACACATCAAGGCCCAGGTTGAAGCCAAGAGAAACAACCCTTCTACCTCCGTGACCAGGGCCCCCCCCAGGCACTCAACCCTTCTACCACCGTGACCAGGCCCCCCCCAGGCACTCAACCCTTCTACCACCGTGACCAGGCCCCCCCCCCAGGCACTCAACCCTTCTACCTCCGTGACCAGGGCCCCCCCCCAGGCACTCAACCCTTCTACCTCCGTGACCAGGCCCC
>WNGS01035431.1:0-13801 GCA_020271785.1 Procambarus virginalis | reverse complement strand
CACAGTGGGCCAGCCAGAGGCTTAGGGCCCGCACAGTGGACCAGCCAGAGACTTAGGGCCCGCACAGTGGCCAGCCAGAGGCTTAGGGCCCGCACAGTGGGCCAGCCAGAGGCTTAGGGCCCGCACAGTGGGCCAGCCAGAGGCTTAGGGCCCGCACAGTGGGCCAGCCAGAGGCTTAGGGCCCGCACAGTGGGCCAGCCAGAGGCTTAGGGCCCGCACAGTGGGCCAGCCAGAGGCTTAGGGCCCGAACAGTGGGCCAGCCAGAGGCTTAGGGCCCGCACAGTGGGCCAGCCAGAGGCTTAGGGCCCGCACAGTGGACCAGCCAGAGGCTTAGGGCCCGCACAGTGGCCAGCCAGAGGCTTAGGGCCCGCACAGTGGGCCAGCCAGAGGCTTAGGGCCCGCACAGGGGCCAGCCAGAGCTTAGGGCCCGCACAGTGGGCCAGCCAGAGCTTAGGGCCCGCACAGTGGGCCAGCCAGAGGCTTAGGGCCCGCACAGTGGGCCAGCCAGAGGCTTAGGGCCCGCCAGTGGCCAGCCAGAGGCTTAGGCCCGCACAGTGGGCCAGCCAGAGGCTTAGGGCCGCACAGTGGGCCAGCCAGAGCTTAGGGCCCGCACAGTGGGCCAGCCAGAGGCTTAGGGCCCGCACAGTGGCCAGCCAGAGACTTAGGGCCCGCACAGTGGGCCAGCCAGAGGCTTAGGGCCCGCACAGGGCCAGCCAGAGGCTTAGGGCCCGCACAGTGGGCCAGCCAGAGGCTTAGGGCCCGCACAGTGGGCCAGCCAGAGGCTTAGGGCCCGCACAGTGGCCCAGCCAGAGACTTAGGGCCCGCACAGTGGGCCAGCCAGAGGCTTAGGGCCCGCACAGTGGGCCAGCCAGAGGCTTAGGGCCCGCACAGTGGGCCAGCCAGAGGCTTAGGGCCCGCACAGTGGGCCAGCCAGAGGCTTAGGGCCCGCACAGTGGCCAGCCAGAGGCTTAGGGCCCGCACAGTGGGCCAGCCAGAGACTTAGGGCCGCACAGGGGCCAGCCAGAGGCTTAGGGCCCGCACAGTGGGCCAGCCAGAGGCTTAGGGCCGCACAGTGGGCCAGCCAGAGGCTTAGGGCCCGCACAGTGGGCCAGCCAGAGGCTTAGGGCCCGCACAGTGGGCCAGCCAGAGGCTTAGGGCCCGCACAGTGGGCCAGCCAGAGGCTTAGGGCCCGCACAGTGGGCCAGCCAGAGGCTTAGGGCCCGCACAGTGGGCCAGCCAGAGGCTTAGGGCCCGCACAGTGGGCCAGCCAGAGGCTTAGGGCCCGCACAGTGGCCAGCCAGAGGCTTAGGGCCGCACAGTGGGCCAGCCAGAGGCTTAGGGCCCGCACAGTGGCCCAGCCAGAGGCTTAGGGCCCGCACAGTGGGCCAGCCAGAGGCTTAGGGCCCGCACAGTGGGCCAGCCAGAGGCTTAGGGCCCGCACAGTGGCCAGCCAGAGGCTTAGGGCCCGCACAGTGGGCCAGCCAGAGGCTTAGGCCCCGCACAGTGGGCCAGCCAGAGGCTTAGGGCCCGCACAGTGGGCCAGCCAGAGCTTAGGGCCCGCACAGTGGGCCAGCCAGAGGCTTAGGGCCCGCACAGTGGACCAGCCAGAGGCTTAGGGCCCGCACAGTGGGCCAGCCAGAGGCTTAGGGCCCGCACAGTGGGCCAGCCAGAGGCTTAGGGCCCGCACAGTGGGCCAGCCAGAGGCTTAGGGCCCGCACAGTGGGCCAGCCAGAGGCTTAGGGCCCCGCACAGTGGGCCAGCCAGAGACTTAGGGCCCGCACAGTGGGCCAGCCAGAGGCTTAGGGCCCGCACAGTGGGCCAGCCAGAGGCTTAGGGCCGCACAGTGGGCCAGCCAGAGGCTTAGGGCCCCGCACAGTGGGCCAGCCAGAGGCTTAGGGCCCGCACAGTGGGCCAGCCAGAGGCTTAGGGCCCGCACAGTGGTCCAGCCAGAGGCTTAGGGCCCGCACAGTGGGCCAGCCAGAGGCTTAGGGCCCGCACAGTGGGCCAGCCAGAGGCTTAGGGCCCGCACAGTGGGCCAGCCAGAGGCTTAGGGCCCGCACAGTGGCCAGCCAGAGGCTTAGGGCCCGCACAGTGGCCAGCCAGAGCTTAGGGCCCGCACAGTGGGCCAGCCAGAGACTTAGGGCCCGCACAGTGGGCCAGCCAGAGGCTTAGGCCCGCACAGTGGGCCAGCCAGAGGCTTAGGGCCCGCCACAGTGGGCCAGCCAGAGGCTTAGGGCCCGCACAGTGGGCCAGCCAGAGGCTTAGGGCCCGCACAGTGGGCCAGCCAGAGGCTTAGGGCCCGCACAGTGGGCCAGCCAGAGGCTTAGGGCCCGCACAGTGGGCCAGCCAGAGGCTTAGGGCCCGCACAGTGGGCCAGCCAGAGGCTTAGGGCCCGCACAGTGGGCCAGCCAGAGGCTTAGGGCCCGCACAGTGGGCCAGCCAGAGGCTTAGGGCCCGCACAGTGGGCCAGCCAGAGGCTTAGGGCCCGCACAGTGGGCCAGCCAGAGGCTTAGGGCCCGCACAGTGGGCCAGCCAGAGGCTTAGGGCCCGCACAGTGGGCCAGCCAGAGGCTTAGGGCCCGCACAGTGGGCCAGCCAGAGGCTTAGGGCCCGCACAGTGGGCAGCCAGAGGCTTAGGGCCCGCACAGTGGCCAGCCAGAGGCTTAGGGCCCGCACAGTGGGCCAGCCAGAGGCTTAGGGCCCGCACAGTGGGCCAGCCAGAGGCTTAGGGCCCCCACAGTGGGCCAGCCAGAGGCTTAGGGCCCGCACAGTGGGCCAGCCAGAGGCTTAGGGCCCGCACAGTGGCCAGCCAGAGGCTTAGGGCCCGCACAGTGGGCCAGCCAGAGGCTTAGGGCCCGCACAGTGGGCCAGCCAGAGGCTTAGGGCCCGCACAGTGGGCCAGCCAGAGGCTTAGGGCCCGCACAGTGGGCCAGCCAGAGGCTTAGGGCCCGCACAGTGGGCCAGCCAGAGGCTTAGGGCCCGCACAGTGGGCCAGCCAGAGGCTTAGGGCCCGCACAGTGGGCCAGCCAGAGGCTTAGGGCCCGCACAGTGGGCCAGCCAGAGGCTTAGGGCCCGCACAGTGGGCCAGCCAGAGGCTTAGGGCCCGCACAGTGGGCCAGCCAGAGGCTTAGGCCCGCACAGTGGGCCAGCCAGAGGCTTAGGGCCCGCACAGTGGACCAGCCAGAGGCTTAGGCTTAGGGCCCGCACAGTGGGCCAGCCAGAGGCTTAGGGCCCGCACAGTGGGCCAGCCAGAGGCTTAGGGCCCGCACAGTGGGCCAGCCAGAGGCTTAGGGCCCGCACAGTGGGCCAGCCAGAGGCTTAGGGCCCGCACAGTGGGCCAGCCAGAGGCTTAGGGCCCGCACAGTGGGCCAGCCAGAGGCTTAGGGCCCGCACAGTGGGCCAGCCAGAGGCTTAGGGCCCGCACAGTGGGCCAGCCAGAGGCTTAGGGCCCGCACAGTGGGCCAGCCAGAGGCTTAGGGCCCGCACAGTGGGCCAGCCAGAGGCTTAGGGCCCGCACAGTGGGCCAGCCAGAGGCTTAGGGCCCGCACAGTGGCCAGCCAGAGGCTTAGGGCCCGCACAGGGGCCAGCCAGAGGCTTAGGGCCCGCACAGTGGGCCAGCCAGAGGCTTAGGGCCCGCACAGTGGGCCAGCCAGAGGCTTAGGGCCCGCCACAGTGGGCCAGCCAGAGGCTTAGGGCCGCACAGTGGGCCAGCCAGAGGCTTAGGGCCCGCACAGTGGGCCAGCCAGAGGCTTAGGGCCCGCACAGTGGGCCAGCCAGAGCTTAGGGCCCGCACAGTGGGCCAGCCAGAGGCTTAGGGCCCGCACAGTGGGCCAGCCAGAGGCTTAGGGCCCGCACAGTGGGCCAGCCAGAGGCTTAGGGCCCGCACAGTGGGCCAGCCAGAGGCTTAGGGCCCGCACAGTGGGCCAGCCAGAGGCTTAGGGCCCGCACAGTGGGCCAGCCAGAGGCTTAGGGCCCGCACAGTGGGCCAGCCAGAGGCTTAGGGCCCGCACAGTGGGCCAGCCAGAGGCTTAGGGCCCGCACAGTGGGCCAGCCAGAGGCTTAGGGCCCGCACAGTGGGCCAGCCAGAGGCTTAGGGCCCGCACAGTGGGCCAGCCAGAGGCTTAGGGCCCGCACAGTGGGCCAGCCAGAGGCTTAGGGCCCGCACAGTGGGCCAGCCAGAGGCTTAGGGCCGCACAGTGGGCCAGCCAGAGGCTTAGGGCCCGCACAGTGGGCCAGCCAGAGGCTTAGGGCCCGCACAGTGGGCCAGCCAGAGGCTTAGGGCCCGCACAGTGGGCCAGCCAGAGGCTTAGGGCCCGCACAGTGGGCCAGCCAGAGGCTTAGGGCCCGCACAGTGGGCCAGCCAGAGGCTTAGGGCCCGCACAGGGGCCAGCCAGAGGCTTAGGGCCCGCACAGTGGGCCAGCCAGAGGCTTAGGGCCCGCACAGTGGGCCAGCCAGAGGCTTAGGGCCCGCACAGTGGGCCAGCCAGAGGCTTAGGGCCCGCACAGTGGGCCAGCCAGAGGCTTAGGGCCCGCACAGTGGGCCAGCCAGAGGCTTAGGGCCGCACAGTGGGCCAGCCAGAGGCTTAGGGCCCGCACAGTGGGCCAGCCAGAGGCTTAGGGCCCGCACAGTGGGCCAGCCAGAGGCTTAGGGCCCGCACAGTGGGCCAGCCAGAGGCTTAGGGCCCGCACAGTGGGCCAGCCAGAGGCTTAGGGCCCGCACAGTGGGCCAGCCAGAGGCTTAGGGCCCGCACAGTGGGCCAGCCAGAGGCTTAGGGCCGCACAGTGGGCCAGCCAGAGGCTTAGGGCCCGCACAGTGGGCCAGCCAGAGGCTTAGGGCCCGCACAGTGGGCCAGCCAGAGGCTTAGGGCCCGCACAGTGGGCCAGCCAGAGGCTTAGGGCCCGCACAGTGGGCCAGCCAGAGGCTTAGGGCCCGCACAGTGGGCCAGCCAGAGGCTTAGGGCCCGCACAGTGGGCCAGCCAGAGGCTTAGGGCCCGCACAGTGGGCCAGCCAGAGGCTTAGGGCCCGCACAGTGGGCCAGCCAGAGGCTTAGGGCCCGCACAGTGGGCCAGCCAGAGGCTTAGGGCCCGCACAGTGGGCCAGCCAGAGGCTTAGGGCCCGCACAGTGGGCCAGCCAGAGGCTTAGGGCCCGCACAGTGGGCCAGCCAGAGGCTTAGGGCCCGCACAGTGGCCAGCCAGAGGCTTAGGGCCCGCACAGTGGGCCAGCCAGAGGCTTAGGGCCCGCACAGTGGGCCAGCCAGAGGCTTAGGGCCCGCACAGTGGGCCAGCCAGAGGCTTAGGGCCCGCACAGTGGGCCAGCCAGAGGCTTAGGGCCCGCACAGTGGGCCAGCCAGAGGCTTAGGGCCCGCACAGTGGGCCAGCCAGAGGCTTAGGGCCCGCACAGTGGGCCAGCCAGAGGCTTAGGGCCCGCACAGTGGCCAGCCAGAGGCTTAGGGCCCGCACAGTGGGCCAGCCAGAGGCTTAGGGCCCGCACAGTGGGCCAGCCAGAGGCTTAGGGCCCGCACAGTGGGCCAGCCAGAGGCTTAGGGCCCGCACAGTGGGCCAGCCAGAGGCTTAGGGCCCGCACAGTGGGCCAGCCAGAGGCTTAGGGCCCGCACAGTGGGCCAGCCAGAGGCTTAGGGCCCGCACAGTGGGCCAGCCAGAGGCTTAGGGCCCGCACAGTGGGCCAGCCAGAGGCTTAGGGCCCGCACAGTGGGCCAGCCAGAGGCTTAGGGCCCGCACAGTGGGCCAGCCAGAGGCTTAGGGCCCGCACAGTGGGCCAGCCAGAGGCTTAGGGCCCGCACAGTGGGCCAGCCAGAGGCTTAGGGCCCGCACAGTGGCCAGCCAGAGGCTTAGGGCCCGCACAGTGGGCCAGCCAGAGGCTTAGGGCCCGCACAGTGGGCCAGCCAGAGGCTTAGGGCCCGCACAGTGGGCAGCCAGAGGCTTAGGGCCCGCACAGTGGGCCAGCCAGAGGCTTAGGGCCCGCACAGTGGGCCAGCCAGAGGCTTAGGGCCCGCACAGTGGGCCAGCCAGAGGCTTAGGGCCCGCACAGTGGGCCAGCCAGAGGCTTAGGGCCCGCACAGTGGGCCAGCCAGAGGCTTAGGGCCCGCACAGTGGGCCAGCCAGAGGCTTAGGGCCCGCACAGTGGTCCAGCCAGAGGCTTAGGGCCCGCACAGTGGGCCAGCCAGAGGCTTAGGGCCCGCACAGTGGGCCAGCCAGAGGCTTAGGGCCCGCACAGTGGGTCCAGCCAGAGGCTTAGGGCCGCACAGTGGGCCAGCCAGAGGCTTAGGGCCCGCACAGTGGGCCAGCCAGAGGCTTAGGGCCCGCACAGTGGGCCAGCCAGAGGCTTAGGCCCGCACAGTGGGCCAGCCAGAGCTTAGGGCCCGCACAGTGGTCCAGCCAGAGGCTTAGGGCCCGCACAGTGGGCCAGCCAGAGGCTTAGGGCCCGCACAGTGGTCCAGCCAGAGGCTTAGGGCCCGCACAGTGGACCAGCCAGAGGCTTAGGGCCCGCACAGTGGACCAGCCAGAGGCTTAGGGCCCGACGCAGTGGGCCAGCCAGAGGCTTAGGGCCCGCGCAGGAATATCCCTATGATAAGTGGCGGCTGTATACCATTATACACCCCGTGTATGTGTGTGTATCAGTGTATGTGGTGCTAGGAGAGTGTATGTCATTTAACACCCAAATACACTGGCATGCAAATCACACGCCGACGCTGATTGGTCGTGGCATTCCAAGAAGGTGATTGGTATTCCAGGAGCCAATGAGGGGTCGTCACTACGTAGTGACTGTGGCTCACTGACTTCCTTATCTTATTGACCAAGGTCAGGATCTGTCAAACATTTACATGTCCGCTGGCGAAACCTCTACATCTTTCCTCGCTCATGGATGATCTGTTGACTTTATGAAATAGTTTCTGAGCTCGGAGCACAACGAGAGGGTTCTGCGGGACCAAAGAGACAAAACTCAACCCACGCAAGCACAATTAGGTGAGTACACAGCCTGTCCTCGTAAAAAATGGCCAAAGTCCATTCCATGCAGCGGCCAAACCCCCTGTTTATGAATGATAAAAGGTTTACACACGACTCACAACTGATGACGTCCGAACACTTCCGGAACAAGTGCTTCGCTCACCTCCTCTGTTCGAACCACAACGCTGTAAATGCTTCACCTAATTACTTCAAATACGACTAATTACCAACAGAACCTAAAACACCTTACCTAACCTTCCTCAAACTATACATACAATTTTTATGTATAATTATATTAATTTATATATGAGAAACATTTTTATGTATAATAATATAATTATATATGAGAACATTTTTATGTATAATAATATTAATTTATATATGAGAACAAATCTAATCAGTCCCTAAATATGCACAATATGCTAATATATAACAATATTAATTATATTGAGAAAATTATGAAAAAAACAGCATGTTAAAATTGTTAGTGCATCTTTGGGGTCGACCGCTGGATGGAATGGCCTAGATCTGAGGACGGGTTGGGTGGGAGAGACGGGTAGAGGGGTAGTAGAGACGGGTGGAGGTAGAGAGGAGGGAGGTAGAGACAAGTGAGAGAGAGAGAGAGAGAGTGGTGAGGTATGGTTGCAGGAACACGCCCCAACCTGACCACACACCAACCTCGTGCCTACACCATAAACAATAGCCCGCTCCTGACTTCACCACTAACTCTCCATTGTCCAGCTCCTCACAATGACTTATTGCCTTATATCTAAATCTATAAATTACAATGCCAGTCTCTAAAGCTTGAGGCCAGACGCTTGGGTCTAACCTCATTCGGATTTTAACAGGAATTACTGTAGGGTACATGCACAACATGAATATCTTGGGGTTGGCATCAGCCAAACGAGTGCACACACAACATGCTGCCAATGCTACCCCCCCCCCCCCCCACAACGTATACCCCAATATACCTCTGCTATAGCATATTGTGGCTCGAAGCTGATTTGTTACCACATTGAAAGTCATTATGCACTGATGATGGTAAAATGACAAAATATTAATCATATCATTTGATATCCGAGTCACGCGTCACACAAGGAAGAAACTTTCGGCCTTTCGGTCCTCTACTGAACCATTGTGGGAGTGTGTGAGTCGTGTGGCCATGTCTTGTTAACTTTACGGACCTAGTTGTCTGTTACATCTTTAGGGACCTAAGTTGACTGTTAACTCTTTAGGGGCCTAAGTTGACGTTAACATCTTTAGGGGCCTAAGTTGACTGTTAAATCTTTAGGGGCCTAAGTTGACTGTTAACATCTTTAAGGACCTAAGTTGACTGTAACATCTTTAGGGGCCTAAGTTGACTGTTAACATCTTTAAGGACCTAAGTTGACTGTTCATCTTTAGGGGCCTAAGTTGACTTTAACATCTTAAGGACCTAAGTTGACTGTTAACATCTTTAGGGGATAAGTTGACTGTTAACATCTTTAAGGACCTAAGTTGACTGTTAACATCTTTAGGGGCCTAAGCTGACTGTTAACATCTTTAAGGACCTAAGTTGACTGTTAACATCTTTAGGGACCTAAGTTGACTGTTAACATCTTTAGGGACCTAAGTTGACTGTTAACATCTTTAGGGACCTAAGTTGACTGTTAACATCTTTAAGGACTAAGTTGACTGTTAACATCTTTAGGGGCCTAAGTTGACTGTTAACATCTTTAAGGACCTAAGTTGACTGTTAACATCTTTAGGGGCCTAATAGTTGACTGTTAACATCTTTAAGGACCTAAGTGACTGTTAACATCTTTAGGGGCTAAGTTGACTGTTAACATCTTTAAGGACCTAATTGACTGTTAACATCTTTAGGGGCCTAAGTGACTGTTAACATCTTTAAGGACCTAAGTTGACTGTTAACATCTTTAGGGGGCTAAGTTGACTGTTAACATCTTTAGGGGCCTAAGTTGACTGTTAACATCTTTAGGGGCTAAGTTGACTGTTAACAACTTTAGGGGCCTAAGTTGACTGTAACATCTTTAAGGACCTAAGTTGACTGTTAACAACTTTAAGGACCTAAGTTGACTGTTAACAACTTTAAGGCCTAAGTTGACCGTTAACAACTTTAGGGACCTAAGTTGACTGTTAACAACTTTAAGAAGCAACTTTGCAACATCTCTCTAACTACAGAGTAATCCACATGATATAAACTTTATTGACAAGTATCAGATGACTTGGCAACACTGGAACTAGGGGAAGGGGGGGGGGGGAGGGGAGTAAAACTTAATATCTTGCGCGTTGTAAAACCACTTACGAAACCTGTACATCGTCCATAATCATGTTGCCTGTGTTTACATTTACTAAACAGTTTACGAGATTGTCAACTTAACAACCCGAGGTGGTATTGTTATAAACAACAATATAAATATATTAAACATATATATATATATATATATATATATATATATATATATATATATATATATATATAGTACAACAAAAATTATTATAAAAACAAAATTGTAATAAATGTGTAAACACAGCCGCCGCCATCACTGACTACCGTCCACTTGGGTGGAGGTAGAGCGACGGTCTCGCTTCATGCAGGTCTGCGTTCAATCCCGACCGTCCACAAAGTGTTGGGCACCATTCCTTACCCGTGGAAATTGAGTGCGCCAAATGAGCCACAGAGACACAGTAATTAGTAATGGAATGCATTAGGCAGTGATAGGTGGAGGCTGACTCCTACACAGTTCAAGTGTAGATATGATAGAGCCAGTAGGCTCAGGAACGTACACCAGTTGATGGACGGTTGAGAGGCGGGACCAAAGAGCCAGAGCTCAACCCCCAAGCACAACTAGGTGAGTACAACTAGGTGAGTACACAGGGAAATGAAGGTCTAACAACCTCTGGAGAGATATTAATGACTCCAAAATAATATACCTTAATGACCAAACTACATTATTCAGGACTAACACAAAAACTGTGTAAATACACCCTGAAGCTGGGTATACACCTCCTCCAGTCGTTATATATCACCCAGAAGCGGGTAGTACACCTCTCAGTGTATACACCCTGAAGCTGGGTTATACACCTGCTGATCGTACTATACACCCCATTTGATTAGCTGGGTATACACCCCTCCTCAGTGTATATACACTCCATTGTTACAGCCCCACCAGTCGTGGCCATACACAGTGAGGTACTATACATTCCCAAGATGGGGCTAAACCCTCGGGTCTGTATATCTACCCACCCATAGAAGCAGGCTACCACCCCCTTGGGTATCGTATACTACCACCAAGAATGCAGGCTACACCTCCCGATGTTGGTGTAATACCACCTACACTCACAGAAGCCAGGCTACCCCCTGGGTGTATTAACACCTCAAGAAGCCTTATTCGGCTACACCCTGGGTGTACTTAAATTCAACACCAAGACAGCAGGCTACCACCCTGGGTTGTACATTCCACACCACAGAACGACCAGGCTTATACACCCTGGGTGTGTATATACACCAAGAAGCTGGCTAAACCCTGGGTGTATATACACCAAGAAGTGGGCTAAACCCTGGGTGTATATACACCAAGAAGTGGGCTAAACCCTGGGTGTATATACACCAAGAAGTGGGCTAAACCCTGGGTGTATATACACCAAGAATCAGGCTACACCCTGGGTGTATATATACACCAAGAAGTGGGCTAAACCCTGGGTGTATATACACCAAGAAGTGGGCTACACCCTGAGTGTATATACACCCAAGAAGCAGGCTACACCCTGGGTGTATATACACAAAGAAGCAGGCTACACCCTGGTGTATATACACCAAGAAGTGGGCTACACCCTGGGTGTATATACACCAAGAAGCAGGCTACACCCTGGGTGTATATACACCAAGAAGCAGGCTACACCCTGGTGTATATACACCAAGACGCAGGCTACACCCTGGGTGTATATACACCAAGAAGCAGGCTACACCCTGGGTGTATATACACCAAGAAGCGGGCTACACGCTGGGTGTATATACACCAAGAAGCAGGCTACACCCTGGGTGTATGTACACCAAGAAGCGGGCTACACCGTGGGTGTATATACACCAAGAAGCGGGCTACACCCTGGGGTGTATATACACCAAGAAGCAGGCTACACCCTGGGTGTATGTACACCAAGAAGCAGGCTACACCCTAGGGTGTATATACACCAAGAAGCAGGCCACACCCTGGGTGTATATACACCAAGAAGCGGGCTACACCCTGGGTGTATATACACCAAGAAGCGGGCTACACCCTGGGTGTATATACACCAAGAAGCGAGCTACACCCTGGGTGTATATACACCAAGAAGCAGGCTACACCCTGGGGTGTATATACACCAAGAAGCAGGCTACACCCTGGGTGTATGTACACCAAGAAGCGGCTACACCCTGGGTGTATATACACCAAGAAGCTGGCTACACCCTGGGTGTATATACACCAAGAAGTGGGCTAAACCCTGGGTGTATATACACCAAGAAGCTGGGCATACACCCCGGGAGTATATACACCAAGAAGCTGGCTACACCCTGGGTGTATCTACACCAAGAAGCTGGCTACACCCTGGGTGTATATACACCAAGAAGCAGGCTACACCCTGGGTGTAGATACACCAGAAGCGGGCTACACCCCGGGAGTATCTACACCAAGAAGCTGGCTACACCCTGGGTGTATATACACCAAGAAGCTGGCTACACCCTGGGTGTATATACACCAAGAAGCTGGCTACACCCTGGGTGTATATACACAAGAAGCGGGCTACACCCTGGAGTGTATATACACCAAGAAGCTGGCTACACCCTGGGTGTATATACACCAGAAGCTGGCTACACCCTGGGTGTATATACACCAAAAAGCGGGCTACACCCTGGGTGTACATACACCAAGAAGCGGGCTACACCCTGGGTGTAGGAGCAGGAGAAAGGGTGTCAGTCCGAGACTCAGACATCAAGGACACGGCCGCCACGTGTGGACGCGCTACAGTTCCCCAGAGTGGGGTCCAAAACCTGTCCCAGCGGAGCCTTGTGACGTCATAGTGACGTCACACATAGAGGACAACCCCTATTCAAAACTGAAAATACAATATTTTTTGTCCTTTGTTCGGGTTGGTTAAGGTGATTGGGTCATTATGGGGTTAGGTTGGGTTAGAATGAATGTTAGGTTGGGTGAGAATAGGTTAGGTTTCCTATTGTTTATGGAGTACCGATGACGTAGAGTGTTGCATACTTTTATCAGGTTTTGGACCGTTTTCGTTCCGCAGACATTGAGTCTCGCGTCCATCCATCAGCCTATCCTTAATCCTCCTCGATTGCGCCCCATCCACGTCCAGCCAAAGACGCATTAGTGGAGTTACGGGACGCACTTCTCTGGACGTTTCCTGGAACTAATGTACTCACCTAGATGTGCTTGTGAAGGTTGAGCCTCGGCTCTTTGGTCCCGCCTCTCAACTGTCCCTTGGGCTTGATTGTAAGTGGTTAAGTAAATGTTTCATGAATCCTGTACCCTCACCCCACAAGTGGAGGCAGGTACAGTACCCTCACCCCACAAGTGGGGGCAGGGTACAGTACCCTCACCCCACAAGTGGAGGCAGGTACAGTACCCTCACCCCACAAGTGGTGGCAGGGTACAGTACCCTCACCCCACAAGTGGAGGCAGGTACAGTACCCTCACCCCACAAGTGGAGGCAGGGTACAGTACCCTCACCCCACAAGTGGAGGCAGGTACAGTACCCTCACCCCACAAGTGGTGGCAGGGTACAGTACCCTCACCCACAAGTGGAGGCAGGGTACAGTACCCTCACCCCACAAGTGGGTGCAGGGTACAGTATCCTCACCCCACAAGGGAGGCAGGTACAGTACCCTCACCCCACAAGTGGAGGCAGGTACAGTACCCTCACCCCACAGTGGAGGCAGGGTACAGTATCCTCACCCCAGAAGTGGAGGCAGGTACAGTACCCTCACCCCACAATTGGAGGCAGGTACGTACCCTCACCCCACCAGTGGTGGCAGGGTACAGTACCCTCACCCACACGTGGGGGCAGGGGACAGTACCCTCACCCCAACAAGTGGAGGCAGGTACAGTACCCTCACCCCACAAGTGGAGGCAGGGTACAGTACCCTCACCCCACAAGTGGAGGCAGGTACAGTACCCTCACCCCACAAAGTGGTGGCAGGGTACAGTACCCTCACCCCACAGTGGAGGCAGGTACAGTACCCTCACCCCACAAGTGGAGGCAGGGTACAGTACCCCTCACCCCACAAGTGGTGGCAGTACAGTACCCTCACCCCACAAGTGGGGGCAGGGTACAGTACCCTCACCCCACAAGTGTGGCAGGGAACAGTATCCTCACCCCACAGTGGAGCAGGTACAGTACCCTCACCCCACAAGTGGTGCAGGGTACAGTACCCTCACCCCACAAGTGGAGGCCAGGGTACAGTACCCTCACCCCACAATTGGAGGAGGCAGGTACAGTACCCTCACCCCACAAGTTGGGGGCAGGTACAGTACCCTCACCCCACAAGTGGGGGCAGGGTACAGTACCCTCACCCCACAAGTGGGTGCAGGGTACAGTACCCTCACCCACAAGTGGAGGCAGGGTACAGTACCCCTCACCCCCAAAGTGGTGGCAGGGTACAGTACCCTCACCCCACAAGTGGGGGCAGGGTACAGTACCCCCACCCCACAAGTGGTGCAGGGTACAGTAACCCTCACCCCAGAAGTGGAGGCAGGGTACAGTATCCTCACCCCAGAAGTGGGGGCAGGGTACAGTATCCTCACCCCAGAAGTGGAGGCAGGTACAGTATCCTCACCCC
>WNGS01035426.1:0-11175 GCA_020271785.1 Procambarus virginalis | reverse complement strand
AACTCAAAAATATTAGCTATCTATTGTTAGGTAGGCAAATTAACCTCTAAACGAGGTATTAGTCTATCAATAATTAGGCTATTATATTAGTATTGAGCTCCATTGAATGAGCCAATATCCCAGTACATCAGTAACAACTAATTTACTATCAACCATTTCTACCAGCAAGATGGAAACGGCTGACAAAATGAAAAGGACCCTTACCGGTCTAAAAGGTCACTTGACCGACAGATTACCAAGTGTCAAAATCTGTCACAACAGTCACCTGTTGACTACATTGAATTAGAAGACTTACTTCAAGTTGCTGAAGGCAAATTCGAGCATATTAAACAGCATATGAATCTGTACTTGACAGAACTTTACCAACCTCAATAGGTGAAACTGAACTTGAGGACATTGTAAATGATTTAGCCCAGTACGAAGATGATGTACAGGCTAAACTTCAACCCTTCAAAAGCAAATTGCTAAAAACAAATTAACAACAGCCTCTACTGCACATCCAGATCCTGATGTCAAATTACCTCAGATCAATATACCCACATTCTCTGGTAACGAGAATGAGAGTTGGGATGATTTCTGGAGTAAATTCGTGGATGCAGTAGACTCTAAAACTAACATCCCTCAAACAACCAAGTTCACTTATTTACAAGGCTTGTTACGAATGAAGCCTTGAAGGTAATATCTAACATAACACTGACCAGTGATGGTTACGACCTAGCTGTTCAATTGCTTAAAAGCAACTACGATAACAAGGAAAGAACTGTTACTATCTTAGTTCAAAAATTGCTGGATTTACCATCTGCTAATAATTCTACAGATTCTCTCCAAACTTTCAGACTAGAGCTAGAGTCTTTACTCAAGGCCTTAAGCCTTAAAGTCCAAATTCAGACTGCTGAATGGATGACAAAAGTAGTTGTAAGGCGCAAATTACCAGAGAGACTTTAGATAAATTGTGTACTATGTACAATAAAACCTCTCTGTCCATGAATGAAATTACAGAAGGTTTACATACCCTAGTCGAAAGACAAAGAGCCAACCAAGATGGAAGAGTGTTTCAAACTTCTCTACTAACTCTCATCATAAACCCCAACGTACTGCAACTACTGTAGTAAAACCAGATCTCAATAAATCATCTCCGAAATGGAAATCTGGAAATGTAGGTACATACACAGTGAACCCTATAAACCCCGTAGTGAGCACCACTCCTACGACTTCTCCTACAGTGAAGAAGTGTTTGTTCTGCAATAATGAACATCTTACTTATAAGTGTAGTACTTATCCAGACCATAACACCCGAATTCATCGTTTGCAAGAATTACACAGATGCACAAGGTGCACGGGTCCTCATGACCCCAATAGCTGTACTGTCTCCTTACGTATGTGCAACAAGTGCCACAAGGGTAGACACCATTATTCCTTGTGTGGTAGTGATCAATCAAGATCAACCAATCCTCATAAGAAAACTGCAAATTTACTTCTGTACAGTATTGCAAAGTGCATCAAGACATAAGTGTACTTGCAACAGAGTCGACTAACACAACTACGTTACCAACAGCTCAATTAAAATTAATTAATAAGGGATCTAGGATTTCCACTCGTGGTCTCTTTGACCAAGGTTCGCAGAAAACCTTTATTTCTCAACAGCTAGTTGATCAGTTGAAACTGAAGCCTATTGCTCGAGTGAATTTGAATATCTCTGGATTCCTAACCAATAGTGGACCTCGTGACTACCAGGTTGTTAAAGTCTTGGTACGTTTAGGAGGCTGCACCAGCCCAATTCAAGCCATAGTCGTTGACAAGATCCCCTCAGATTTACATGTTACAGGTCTTGCTCAAACAGTCAAATTTCTTAAACGCAGCGGTATTAGGCTAGCAGATCATAAAATAAATACAGACTGTCTCAACGATGTAGGTATTCTTATTGGAGCTGACTTTTATTATAGATTTATTACTGGATGCACCAGGCAACGAGGTGTAAACTTGTTACTGTCAGCTGGGGGTAAACTACTCACAGGACCGGTGTTGATCCAACAACATTCTAAATCTACTAGTAATCAACCAACTAATTCAATAGTTGCATGACTAGGCCTAGAGCAGTCACCACTACATGTCAGAGACGAAACCGAGGATGATGAGTCCAATCCCCCTGTTCATAAATTATGGGATTTGGACACCTTAGGCATAGTCCCTGATCAACCCAGTCCAGATGACACATGGACGTATCAACAATATCTTGATACTGTGATTTTCCAAGATAATCAATATTGGGTGAGACTCCCATGGAAGCTGAACCACCCACAGCTTCCAGTAAATTATTTCATGGCCTCAACCCAATTAAATTCTCAATTAGCTAGGCTATGGAAGCAACCAAATAAATTGCAACTGTATCATGCTTTAATACAGCAACAACTTGCTAACAAATTTATAGAAGTTGTTGAAGAAGACAACCATAAGACAGGCCATTATTTGCCACATCATGCTGTCCTGAAAGATTCAGTTACAACACCAATCAGGATTGTATTTAATTGTAGTGCCAAATTAAAGGCAGACAGCGTGTCACTAAATGATTGTCTACAAACTGGACCTAGCCTAACCCAAAGACTACAAGATGTCTTATTACGATTTCGCTCTGGTGTTTTCGCCTATACGGCCGACATTAGTAAGGCCTTTTTAAGAGTAGGCTTACAAGAGACAGATCGTGATTTTACTAAATTTCTATGGGTGAAAGATCCACAGGATCCTAATAGCAAAATCATTACTTATAGATTTGCCTCAGTACTGTTTGGAGCGACATCTTCACCATTCTTACTCCAGGCTACTCTGGATACACATCTCAAGAAGTCTAATAGCTCCTACAAGACTGAGATTAGCAACAATTTATATGTTGACAATTTTCAAGGAACCACTAATGATGAGAATAAACTAGTGGAAATCTACCATGAGGCTAATCGTGAACTGTTAGGAGCTAACATGCCCCTACAGTCGTGGGCCTCCAATAATAAACAACTCAACCAAATAATCGAGGAAGAATTCCCTGATTATAAAGTACCTCACAAATTGAAAGTCTTAGGTATGGAGTGGAATACTTCCACAGACAAATTGAATATCAAGTCAGTGGAGATCAAACATTCACCTCTAACCATGAGAAAACTACTCTCCCATGTCAGCAAGCCATTTGACCCTTTAGGCCTACTCAGTCCTATTCTAATTAAGGGTAAACTCCTTATGCAGGAGTGCTGGCAATGGAATTTGAGGTGGGATGAAACGTTGCCGGAGGACCACCAAGAAAAATGGCAGCAGTTGATTCCTGATTATAACAAACTTAGTATTCTCCAGTTTCCTCGAAATACCTTAGGACTAAATTTACCCACAAATTTACATGTATTCTGCGATGCTTCAGGCAAAGCATATGGCTCAGTAGCCTATCTAGTTAATACTCAACAATCATTTTTGCTTACATCTAAGGCAAGGGTAGCCCCGATTAAAAGGAGGTCACTACCCCAAATGGAATTAACTGCCTTATTAGTAGGTGTGAGACTTGCTCATTGCCTGATCAAAACCCTCAGTAATGTTCACCTTGGTGAAATAGTAGTGTGGTCAGACAATGAGGCAGTATTGCAGTGGGTAGAAAATGACAACAACAAAACTCCCTATGTCAGCAATCGAGTAAGGGAAATTCGTGAATTGTCTGATGGTTATAAATTAAGACATGTCCCAACCAAGGACAATCCAGCTGACTATTTATCTAGAGGTTTAACTTTAAAGCAATTAGTTAACACCGAGATGTGGTTTAATGGACCCCAATAGCTAGTTAGTGGTCAGTGGCCCCAACAGAAGCCGCAAGTCATTGTGACCAATATCACTATCCCTGTTGTGGATCCAGAACCCCCTCGTACTTTAGCTATCAATACTCATCGCTATTCCAGTTTAAGCAAATTACTAAGAGTTAAAGAAATGGTATTTGATTTCATCAACAAGATGGGGATCAAGTATCGATTTCCTAGTTCCATCAAATATTGGGTCAAACAAGCTCAACAAGAGACTTATGGGAAGGAATATGAACATCTCCCAGAAAGGTTGAGTAAGGCTCTGGGCATCTGCTTGACTCAGACAATTATAACATTTTGAGATGCGGCGGACGTCTGCTTCATGCAGAAATAAATTTAGATACGAAGAATCCTATACTTCTTCCACGTCACCACATCATTACTAAACTCATAGTTTTACATTACCATGAGCATAATACATTGCATGGTGGAGTATTAGATACTCTTACTGAAATCAGACAGCGTTTTTGGCTTCCCCAAGGTCGCCAAACTGTTAAATCTTTAATCAAGTCTTGTGTAATTTGCAAGAGATATGATGCTCGAGTGTGTCCTTATCCAGGTCCACCGCCCCTACCTAAGGAGCGAGTCGTTCACCTTCGTCCCTTTGAAACCACAGGTGTCGACTATACAGGAGCACTAATTTTAACAAGCACACCGGACAAGATTCCAGTGAAAGCCTACATTTGCCTTTTCACGTGTGCTACCACACGCGGAGTACATTTAGAAGTCACTTCTGACATGAGTGCAGAAGCCGTTCTGCAAGCATTTCGCAGATTTGCTGCACGAAGATCTTGCCCAAAATTAATGATCTCAGATAATGGATCTAACTTCGTGGCAGGAGAAGCTTGCTTACAAGAAATTTGGAACCATCCCGAAGTACACTCTGTGCTCAAACAGAGACAATGCTATTGGAAATTTATTCCTCCAAGAGCACCATGGCATGGCGGTTTTTACGAAAGAATGG
Organism: Procambarus virginalis; assembly: GCA_020271785.1. Lineage (NCBI taxonomy): Eukaryota > Metazoa > Arthropoda > Malacostraca > Decapoda > Cambaridae > Procambarus > Procambarus virginalis. The sequence goes on along the minus strand of WNGS01035426.1, from coordinate 6,384 downwards.
TGGGAACTGTTAAGAAATGCCTAAGAAAAACCTTACACCGACAGAAAATTAATCTCACCGAGTTACAGACCCTTGTCGTGGAAATTGAAGCACGAGTCAACAACAGACCTCTAACCTATTTAACGGAAGATTTCTCTCAAAGAGAACCCCTAAGCCCCTCTCATTTGATTCATGGTGGTCTTCTGAGCCCTCTAATATCTCTAGGAGACGAGGATCCAGCTGACCCTTCGTGTGTCAAAGCAAGTGACTTGGTGGAGAGTTATAGACACCTTTCAAGAGTAATAGAGAAATGGAATGAGGTCTGGACACGTGAATATTTAACTGCTTTAAGAGAATATCATTATGGAGCTGCAAGCCCATACAATAAAGTTCAACTTAAACCAGGTGATCTTGTCCTAGTAGACAGTGATGGACCCAGGTCAGATTGGCCTATAGGTAAAATTGTTGATATCCATCCTGACCGCCATGGTATATTACGAATTGTTAAAGTTCAGTGTCGAGGCACTACTACCTTGAAAACACTAGAGAAATTTGTACCTTTAGAGTTAGCAGAACACGAGTGTTCTACAGATATACCTGTAATCCAAGTTTCAGAGAACAATGATTCTACTCAACCGAGCACAAGACCAACAAGAGTCGCTGCTCAGAACTGCAAACAAAAACTTAAACAATATTTTGATTCTATTCAAGAGTAGATAACTTATCATTTAAACTTGAGGTGATCTGTGACAATAATCTCTTCCCAGAGATTTAGCCTGCTCTTTCTGCTAGCATCCCGTTCACCACAATATTCAAGATACGTTATTCAGTGGCTTAAACGTATATATCAAGACAGCCACATGCACCTACAACTCCCTCCTCCCCCCCACTCCAGCACCTGCTGCACACCTGGTCGACGCGCCGAACCCTTCAACTGCATAACTACCGACTTGCAGCCGTCCTGCATTCTCATTGGCCATGCAGAAACACGACACTACAGCCCTTCTCCAACCAAGTTCCTCGCTGAAGCAACGACGACGCCAGCAAGCTGCACCATCCTCAGAATATCTTGTGCTCTCACGCTATGAACACCTAAGTTGACTCACCTCGTGTGATCAAATAGAGGTTTATAGCTAGCGCATATATTCCCAGCACTAATATTAATTTTGTTTGTTATTGTATGTCACCTCTCCTCCCTTTAACGTAATCTAGTTTTATGTTCAGTTATTTTTCCCCTTGTTGTTTTGCACCCTTAAGCCAAGATTTTTGCCTTTATTTCAATTTGTTTTCTAATGTCATTAAAGAACATTGTTTATTATTGTGTTTTATGTCTCTTCCCTTACCTTACCACAGATTACCAAACACGCAGTCATTTTTTTTTCTTTTTTTTTTTACTTTAAATTCTTATACGTGGCCCGGCCTTAACATCTGCCAGTGGAAGACTGCCGACCAGCATACTCCACTACTTTACCGTCACAGTCTGGACACGTGAATATTTAACTGCTTTAAGAGAATATCATTATGGAGCTGCAAGCCCATACAATGAAGTTCAACTTAAACCAGGTGATCTTGTCCTAGTAGACAGTGATGGACCCAGGTCAGATTGGCCTATAGGTAAAATTGTTGATATCCATCCTGACCGCCATGGTATATTACGAATTGTTAAAGTTCAGTGTCGAGGCACTACTACCTTGAAAACACTAGAGAAATTAGTACCTTTAGAGTTAGCAGAACACGAGTGTTCTACAGATATACCTGTAATCCAAGTTTCAGAGAACAATGATTCTACTCAACCGAGCACAAGACCAACAAGAGTCGCTGCTCAGAATTGCAAACAGAAACTTAAACAATATTTTGATTCTATTCAAGAGTAGATAACTTATCATTTAAACTTGAGGTGATCATACTGATGCAGTGATGAGTTGATGTCCAGTAATTAGTTACGAGTCATAGTGACCTTGGACAGTAGCCTCACTGTATTGATGAGGTCTCCTTAATCTTAAATGAACCAATTATTCATAATTTATTTTGTTAATATCCTTCTGTATCTTACAAAGGAATTATTCAATAATTTTCAATGTTTATTTACGTCCCCTTGTTGACTTAGTCATCTACCACAGATTCGGGACATTCGTTAGGTACGTACTAACCTACTAACCCATGAATATAACTTCAGGATAGAGAAACAGGTGTACGTTAGTACTAATACCTGAACTACGACCCGAGTTTTCTCTCCCCGGAGTTATGTTGGAAATAACCAACAGTTTTATACATCATTGTATTTATACAACCTTTGAATTAACCAAAGTAGTTACTAAAATTACTAACTTATAGATTTAATCATTATCATGATTTATTCATTGCCAAATTCTTCCTAGTCTGAGGAACAACAGGCAGTAACATGAATTTTCTCCACATTTAGTTGAATTTATAACAAGAGTCCAGTTTATCATTTCTTTTAGTAAAAATAGTTAAGTTTGATTTCGTAGTATACTATTCCTTACTGGAGCTCCCTTATTTAATTAATATTAAATATTCTAGAGGAAATTACTTTGATGCAAATGATTTTACTTTAATTTCCTCGATTGGCTGCACAACTTTTAGTAAGCCAATTTATGTTACTAGAAATTCTATTTTATCACAGAAGAATTTAATGTGATATTAATACTTGTTATTACCTCTTCCTTCCTTAGTCAATTGCGATAAATACATATTCATTTACGCTCGAGAGCCGCGCATGCGCAATAAGAAAGAGGAGGAAGACGGCAGAGCGTCACTTGACTCAACACGAGAGCACGGCTTGGACGCCATTAACAGCGTGTAGCAGAGCTGTGTTTCGACCTATTTATTTCGCTCCCACGATCAGTTGAGCGGTGCCACGTTATCTGGTACAACATAGCCGTGTCATAGACTAGTATATGAGCAGCTCCAAAGTCAACGTCTTTCAAGCAGCAGCAGGGGGACGAAGAAGTGCTTAAGTCTCTACATCAACGACACGCGGCTCGGCAGCTAGGTTTACCTTTTTGTTATTATGTGGCCACAATTAACATTTAGGCTAGCAGTCGTTAGGCCGAATGCAAACCAACAAAAGCTAGTACGTGTCTTAATTAAATTTACCATATAATTAGATGTTTATCAGTTTATTTCTTCGGAAAGAATTTATAGTGCTTGGATATAAATTATTCAGACATTAGCTGATAATTTATTACAGTTATCCTCATGATTTAGGATGTAAATGTAATTACCTATTATGTAGAAGATATCTACAATGTAATTGCCTTTCAGTACCAAGGCGACTTCAACCGAGGTGCTAGGCTTCCCCACCGTTCTGAGCAACAATTTACCCTATGCAACAAGTCGTCGGTGGAGTGTAGCAACCGATCACTTCTCCCTAAATACACAGCTAAGCTGTCCATTTTTCCATCAGTAGCAATAACTCCATAGTTACAGTAGTGATCTCCTAAAGAGATCAATTATACTAATCCATTGATTTACTGATGCTGTTCAACATTTCAGTAGTATATTGAGGTGCATTTACCTCCATCAATATTATATATTCTACATTTATTTACGTTCATATTTGATTTACTCTGGTGAAGAATCAGAACCAGAATAATGCTAGGGATGTATTAATCTTTTAGCATGTAACCCCCCAATTTTGTGTAGTTAATTTGACTCCATTCATAAAAGAATTACAGTTTTTACCAAGATCCATAGGACACTAGTTCCAAGGATCAGTTTTTTCCATTGTCTCTTTGTTTTCCACTTTTTCTCAAAAAGTGGTGGTCCTTCATAGCTATCGAAGTATATATATATATTTATTTAATTATTAGTTACTGGGTCTCAGAACCCAAAACAAGTTATTAGTTATTGGAGTCAGGTTTCCCCACAAGAAACCCTGATTTTATTGCGTATTTCGACGTTTCAGCCGCATTAGAGCTGTTTTTGCAGTACATCTTCTTTCTGTAACATACACGGAAAATCTGGAACATTTTAGTTAATTCTAATGAAAACACATTGATTTGTGTGATTTTAACGAATAATGGACTATCTCGTCGTTTTTCCCACGTTTTTAAGGATTGCCAGTTTATTGTTATTAATTCATTACATATGCAACAAATTTGATGTATACGCGTAATTAATTGCAAATTCACAGTAAATACATTATTTTCAATCAACCATTCGTACCTCGTTACAATAGCGACTAAGATATTGATTAGGAGAGAAACCCTGTTTTTATTGCATATTTCGACGTTTCAGCCGCATTAGAGCTGATGCGGAGGAGGCAACGGCAACTTGTCTGATTAGAGCTAAAACAACTCTAATGCGGCTGAAACGTCGAAATATGCAATAAAAACAGGGTTTCTCTCCTAATCAATATCTTACTCGCTAATTTAACGAGGTACGAATGGTTGATTGAAATAATGTATTTAATGTGAATTTGCAATCAATTACGCGTATACATCAGATTTGTCGCATATGTAATGAATTATTAACAATAAACTGACAATCCGTATCCAAGGAGAGAAACCCTGATCTTATTGCATATTTCGACGTTTCAGCCGCATTAGAGCTGTTTTGCAGTACATCTTCTTTCTGTAACATACACAGAAAATCTGGAACATTTTAGTTAATTCTAATGAAAACACATTGATTTGTGTGATTTGAACGAATAATGGACTATCTCGTCGTTTTCCCACGTTTTTAGGGATTGCCAGTTTATTGTTATTAATTCATTACATATGCGACAAATCTGATGTATACGCGTAATTAATTGCAAATTCACATTAAATACAATATTTTCAATCAACCATTCGTAGCTCGTTAAATTAGCGAGTAAGAAATTGATTAGGAGAGAAATCTTGTTTTTATTGCATATTTCGACGTTTCAGCCGCATTAGAGCTGATGCGGAGGAGGCAACAGCAACTTGTCTGATTACAGCTAAAACAGCTCTAATGCGGCTGAAACGTCGAAATATGCAATAAAAACAAGGTTTCTCGGCTAATCAATGTCCTACTCGCTACTTTACCGAGATGCAAATGGTGATTGAAAATAATGTATTTAATGTGCATATGCAATTAAATACGAGTTTGCATCATAGTATCGTATATGTAGTGAATTCGTTCACTACATGCGAGAGTGGGGGCTTACTCCCGCCGTTTACCCGTTGGACCTCCTCCAGTCTCCGGCAATGTTCTGGCACAGATAAAGCTCCAACGGGTAAACGGCGGGAGAAAGCCCCCGCTCTCGCATGTAGTGAACGAATTCACTACATATATTCAATCAAGCAATCGTACCTAGTTAAAATAGCGAGTAATATATGATCCTGAGAGAAACCCTGTTTTTATTGCATATTTCGACGTTTCAGCCGCATTAGAGCTGATGCGGAGGAGGCAACGAATTCGTTCATTACATGCGAGAGTGGGGTTTACTCCCGCCGTTTACCCGTTGGACCTCCTCCAGTCTCCAGCAATGTTCTGGTACAGAGAAAGCTCCAACGGGTAAACGGCGGGAAAAAGCCCCTGCTATCGCATGTAGTGAACGAATTCACTACATATATTCAATCAACCAATCGTACCTCGTTAAAATAGCGAGTAATATATTGATCATGAGAGAAACCCTTTTTTTTTGCATATTTCGACGTTTCAGCCGCATTAGAGCTGATGCGGTGGAGGCAACGGCAACTTGTCTGATTAGAGCTAAAACCGCTCTAATCCGGCTGAAACGTCGAAATATGCAATAAAAACAGGGTTTCTCTCCTATTATATATCTTACTCGCTAATTTAACGAGGTACGAATGGTTGATTGAAAATAATGTATTTAATGTGAATTTGCAATTAATTACGCGTATACATCAGATTTGACGCATATGTAAAGAATTAATAACAAAAAACTGACAATCCGTATCCAAGGAGAAAACCCTGATTTTATTGCATATTTCGACGTTTCAGCCGCATTAGAGCTGTTTTTGCAGTACATAATCTTTCTGTAACATACACGGAAAATCTGGAACATTTTAGTTAATTCTAATGAAAACACATTGATTTGTGTGATTTGAACGAATAATGGACTATCTCGTCATTTTTCCCACGATTTTAAGGATTGCCAGTTTATTGTTAATAATTCATTAAATATGCAACAAATTTGATGTATACGCGTAATTAATTGCATATTCACATTAAATACAATATCCATACAATATAGTCCACCATTCGTACCTCGTTAATTAGTACGAGGTACGAATGTTCGAGGTACATCCCAAATAAGGGTCGATTTGGGATGTTGGGATATTTTGAGAACTGCAGGGGGGGGGGGGGGTTAGGCAAAATGTGACCCATCGCTGCTCTCAGTAATTGGCATATTTTCGTCATAAAAAGTCGTAATTTCAAACTGCGAATACGTGC
>WNGS01035422.1:0-12553 GCA_020271785.1 Procambarus virginalis | reverse complement strand
AGCAAAGCACAGCCCCCAGAACCCTCATGGGGTGGGGGGGAGAACGCCAAAACCCAGAACGATCAAAAACCTAAGGGACAAGGTGTGGGAGCAAGCATAACAGACAGGGACACTGAGCACAAACCCTAGGGCCCAGACCCAAAACAGACAAATGGAAAACCCGGTTAAAATCAATACTCAAACGGTCCCAGAGGAACAGAAGAGGGCAGAAAACACCAGAAAAGCAAAAAACGACAACAGGAGAATAAAAACCCTGAAAAAGGTGAAAAAACTCACCAAACTCGCTCGCTCGCACACTTAGGCGCATGTAAGAAACCTCAATGCCACCCTGGTGGCCACACCGGGTAACTGGCAGAAGAAAATGGCCACCAGAACAGGGGGCTGTGACCGACGCAAAAGATACGAAAACACGCCAGCAAAAGTGAGAAGAGCAGACTGGATGGGCGAAATCGCCCAGAAGCAGAAAACCCTGGCAGGGGCAAACAGCCCCAGAACTGCTAGCAGGCACCCCACAGCCCCGGGAACCCGCAACGGAGGTCCCGGAGCAGAACCGCCTCCAAGTCCTCCGCCCTTAACCCTTTAACTGCGCAACGCGCCTGCAGGCTCGCTCTGGTTTGCGCAACGCGCCTCCGGGTATTTGTATTTTTCACGTTCCATTCAAATCTCCCGCGGCTACATGGGGTTCACATCAGCTTCCTCAGGGCTCTTGTAAACAGACGCCATCTTTAAAAAAAATCGTGGTCCACATTCCCGGGTGTGGGAGCCTCAGTAGTGTGTGAGCAACCAAGGCTGGCGCTCGCAGCATGAGCGCACCACTGCTGTTCAGCGTGACCACAGCATCGCCTAATAATGTCAAAATATATATATAAACTTGTATCATTTAGCCATGATAGTGTTATAGAAGAGCCTGAGTGTGATAATGACTGGGTACAATGTTCAATTATCAGTGATTCAATGCTGTTCACGATGTTCACAGCACCACAGCATTATTTCGTCCATCTAGGAATTTTCAAATGATTTCTTAGGTTCCTTTTCAAAATAAACGTGTGGTCAATTATTCATTTACAGGAATTAGTGACCAGGATTGTGATAATAGCAGGATTGTGGTTATAATTAGCGTTGTGCGTAGTATTGTGGAAGGAGGAAAGTTTGTGAGGGAGGGAGGGCGAGAATTGAGGTAGCCTCATTGTGTGTGTGTGGCTGCCACTCTTGTTTTGCTCACCATAATAGCTTAGTGGTTCGCTATGGGCAACACATATGTACATGGGTATATATAGTGTGTGTATATAGTGTAAGAACAGTAACAGGAGAATGTTGAGAGGAGCTATTTTGGTGAGGGAGGTGACGTAATCGTAGCGTCGTCTGTCTGTCTGTGTGATTTTTCATGCAGTGTATGGTGGCCACTGTACTGTTTGGACACAATACCGGCTTACTTGCATAGTTCTGGTAAATAAAACATGTAGATAGGTATATAGAACATGTGTAATAAGAACTATAACAGTATGGTGGGAGGAGCAATGTTGGCGAGTAAGATGTTGGAGTGAGGGAGACTGGCTGGGTGTGGCTGCTCTCACTCGAGGTGTTCCGAGTGTGTTGATGGTGAATGTATATAGTGTGTGACAGTGTGTAGTGTGTAAATAGATTATATGTATACATAAATTAGCATGATACATAGTAAATATGTGCAGCATATGTGTACACAAGTGTCATGCATGTAACACAGTGTCTTCGGACAGTACGGTTGTTTTACTGCCATAATATAGTGTACGTGTTCACTATACATAGGATTAGTACGTAAAAACAAATAAAATGTATTTAGAACTGTGCGAAAAAAATGAACGAAAATATATTCGCGGCAACTTGCGCGCCCCGCCCCGAGCGCCCCACCCGCCCCGGGAGCTTACAGCACGGGAGCACGGGGAATGATGACGTCACGCCCCAACTTACGGACCCCATAGCAGCCAAAGTAAGTACAATTTCGACTTTTTTTTACATACCCATACTGAGGGAAGGGTTTTTGACACTTTAAAAAGAAAAAAGAATTTTTTCCAGAGAATTATTTCCTGCGCACCACGGGGGTGTCATATTTGGAGGCAACGCAGTTAAGAGGTTAAAGAAAAGGAAGAGTCCATGGGAAAGGCAGCAAGAAAGGGCTGCTGGTAAGACCCAGAAGCCTTGGCAGAAGGAACAGGCTCGAAAACCTCCATCCTCACCCAAACGGGGCAGCCCCCGAAACCGCCCAAGTCTCGGCTCCAACTAAACCCGAAAACAGTCAGGAGCCGGGAACAGGGAGGGAAAGAGGCGAACAGCACCTAACCAAAATGGGACGGCCCCGGGGCATTTGAATGGGAAACCAACCTTGCATGTTGCAGCAACCTAAGCCAGCTTGCAACATGGATGCCGCCTGTACTCTGAACAGTAATAACATCAGGAGAGTACTAGAGAACAAGCAGAGAATCTCTCTCGTAAGACTCTGGGTCAAGATGTCAGTCACCCAACAGGCAACATGACGGAGGTAAAAGTGGCGACTGTCACCCAGAGACAAGGGCACAGCAACCAACGATCCTGTACAAGATGGGCTGGAACCCAAAAGACACATTCAATGGTCCACAGAGCCCCGACAGGGGTTCCAGGGCCCGTAGGATAACAACTACGGGAAGCCCGGGCAAGGTGTTGCTAACCGGTTAAAACCCAAAACTAACAAGGGGGTAGAGGACAACACTGAAAACCCCTGCGACGTGTACAATCATGGGGGCCTAGCAAAGGGCCACCAAACACTACAGCAGAACTATAGCCACATTAGGCAGACCCCCCCCCCCAGGTAAATGAAAATAAAAACAAAAGAAAAGCCCTGCAAAAGGACACCATCCCCACAGGCAACAGGAACCGATCGCCTAGTGGGTAGCAGGTCACGCAACACCTTGACACCCCCAACCAGCACAATAACAGTCCCTACCCAAGGCAAAACAAGGGCCCCAAGCCCCAGCTGGCCCCAAGGACGAGGCAAATGCCGAGCAGCATGAACCTCTACGGGAATGTTTTCTGAACGCCCCAGGGAAGATAACCGTCACCCAGTGGAAGTACTCACAGGGCGCTTAGGGAAGGACTCCCCTAAGTGCATGCAGACCTCGGTACTGATGAGGAACACCTGGCCACAAAACAACACAAAACACGGCAGTGAGCGCCACGAAGGCAAACACCGCCAAGGAAACTGAGGCCAGAGAAGCGTCTGTCCCGGTTGACATTAGCTTATGAACTAAAGTGCTATGCAGACGGCACGGTGAGGTCCAGGGGGGGCCCCTCCCCCTCTTGGGGAGGGGAGGGCTGCACGGTGATAGTAGTTTGTTACGTTTGCTTGTTTCCTTGGGATTGTAGGGAGTTTTACCTCTCTGTTCGGTTTTTGTTGTTAGTTTCTTACCATGTGGGATTTGTTTTGTTATGCGTACCTTTCTGGGTGCCTAACCCTGGTCGATTGCAGATAAGGAAAACCCTCAACCACAGGGAGGGAGGGGCTTTCCAGGGCCATTGCTCCCTGAAACCTCTCTGAAGGGGTCCAGGTTCTGGCTCATGGTCTCTGGTAGGTCTCAACTCCATAGCTAATATCCCGGTCTAATATTACATACATTAGCCCGATAAGATCCAGAGAGCCGTAGGGGCTCCCCTCAGAAAAGCCCTAATCTGGTCCTAAATCATCAAAACAACCTAAAGAAACAAGGAAAATAGAGTTTGAAATCTGTGAAAAAATTAGCGAAAAAATATTCCAAGTCCCAAATTCTGAAAGTTTTGACTGACTTATTTGTTGACTAATTTAATTCTGTCTTTACATAGTTAGGGATGGATATACACTCTCCAGGATGTAAAGGTTATAACAAATTCAAATAATAAACAAAGTAGGAAAAAACTCAAAAACAACAAAATTCCCCTAAAAAAATATTTTTTGGACATTGTTGAAAGTAACTGATAATAACTTTATACAATTTATTTATATGATATATAACAAAATAGAGAATATTACCATACTTACTCATAATTTTTTGTATTATGTTGTATTACTCACATATGCTATAAAGGCACCAGCTGCATATCCACCTTGTGTACACTTTTTACTACTATTCTTCTTTGTGCATCGGACAGGTGCTCACATCTCTTATTATTGCATTATCCATCAGTTCTAGTTAAACACTTTCGCGCGCGCGGCACTCAGGGGAAAAAAAAAGCACATTGTGCGTGTGGCGTTCTGGGCGCTCAAGTGTAAAGACAAAGAAGTGTATAAACTTTTCACGCTCCTAACATCAATTCTCGAGCTACGTATTTCATTTTGGTATCAATGTGTTGGCAATAAAATTCTCTACAAGATCATATGCATAAAATGTCACCAAAGCATTTGCTATCCCACCACGAAATAAATAAACACGAAGATGACTCGCCGTGACACCCAAACAGGAAGTAAATGTTCATACTTTTTCGTTTGTTGCCAGCTCCACAGTGATCCTACAGCATTGATTTTGATATCACTGAACTCGCAATAAATTCCCACCCAGACATATGCCTATCAATGTATAATTATGATACGGGGTGACCCGCACGAGTGTGGGAAGTAGCCGAAGAGTTAGCCGTGATTTCAGCATCGACGACACTGTTGTGATGCAGCGCTTTGAAAGTTTATACAGTACAACCTCGATTCAACATACTATATGGGACCAACCCCAGTTCGTTGGAGCGTTGGATTCGTTGCAAGAGGTGACCTTCAGGAGGCGTTTGTGTCAGTGTCTTTTTTTTTTTTTTGTACACAATAAAAATGCATTATCATATTACATACTATACCTATATATTACTTCTCTACTAAAAAAATACTGTAATTCATAAATTTACCTTATTGTTGAAGTTATGTCCATCTTGAAGTTTCGTGAAGTTGTGAATGCTCTACAGTAAATACGTACTGCAGTGCATTATGCCGTTAGCACTGTGTTGATTAAAAGTAGTTCTGCTGTATGTTGAGTACTACAATACAGTTTATGAAAACTATTGTACACAAAAATTACTGCAACTTTAATTTTAACACTGAGTACACACTTAAATTTAACACTTGTTCTAACTGTTCATGCTGCACACGATGTTTTTAGATGTTTGCATCAGCTTTGCTGGTGCTCGCTGCTGCTGTGAGTTCAGCTGCTTCTGAGCTGGTGCTGGCTGCTGTTGTACCAGTGCTGGGTACAACTGTGCTCATGCTGGGTACGGCTGTTCTTGTGCTGGGTACGGCTGTTCTCATGCTGGGTACGGCTGTTCTCGTGCTGGGTTCGGCTGTTCTCGTGCTTGGTACGGCTGTTCTCTTGCTGGGTACGGCTGTTCTCGTGCTTGGTACAGCTGTTCTCCTGCTGGGTACGGCTGTTCTCGTGCTGGGTATGGCTGTTCTCGTGTTGGGTACGGCTGTTCTCGTGCTGGTTGATTTTCTGCTACTAGTTCTTGCAAAATATTGCTTCGTTTTTGGCATTAATAAGGCACTATTAGTAAGCCCCTGAGACATTTTGTTTTATAACCAAAGAGCTGTAGTAAAAAAATGGTCAATTCCACAATTATTCTTCCATCGGCAGATAAATGCTGTACATCAATCGCAGACAAAGCTAAGGGCACTGGGTGCATACTGTACGAACGCAGGCTAAGTCTATACGCACACCCTTCAGTTGGCTGGTGTTTAAGCCTGATCCAGTAACATAAATTTCTCTTAAATATTCGATTTACATCAAATTATATATTTTTGTGTTATGTATTTAGTTTAGCAACATTATTACGATAATAAGAGCTATAAAAAATACTTATTTTGAAACTGATTTATTTATTTCATTATTTCGAAGCCATAGGTCACTGAACTGTGGCGACGAAATCGAACAAAACACCGCCTGGTGTTGTGTTCGATTTCCAGTAACATATATTTCTCTCAAATATTCAATTTACATCAAATTATATATTTTTGGGTTACATATTTAGTTTAGCAACATTATTTCGGTAATAAGAGCTATAAAAAATACTTACTTTGGAACTAATTTATTAATTTTATTATTTCGAAGCCGTAGATCGCTGAACTGTGGCGACGAAATCGAACACAACACAACAAGCATGGTGTATGGACAGGGATTAGACCCGTCTACTCGTGCTGGAGTTGTGCTGCCAATAATGTGAACAATTTCTCAAATAGGAGATATCTACCTTATTACAGTATATTTTGGTCTTATTTAGTTTGGTTTAATTAGGATAATAAAGAGTTATTAAAACACCAGTTTTAGAAATGATTTATTAATGTGAAACGTTCAAAGCCATGGGTCACTGAACTATGACAACACAGACGAAAGTGAGTGAAACCTCACTGTAAAGGGAAGTTTACTGTACAGTATTCCCTTATCTGTCCACCCTCACTCGTCTTGTTTCATCACAGAAAATGTATAAGAAGATTTCAACATATTAGCTAGCTATTCATGCTTCAGCCTTTAAATTAATTTACAAAGATACGTGTGCCACAAATCGGTGAACGAAAATCATTGAAACTCAGTCGTTCACTTCTGTGGACCACTCTGGCTGGTGTTTGGTTAATATGCGTCACTTCTTGTGGACCATTCTGGCTGGTGTTTGGTTCATATGATTCACTTGTTGTGTGGTCCACTTGTGTGATCCAACTTGTCTTATGAAGGAATTATTAATTGTAATCTGTGATAGAATGAGACAGTTTTCCACCACTGTGAACTCTGTCCCAACATCGTAAGCTTGTGGACCACTTGTGGTCCACTTGTGTGGTCCACTTGTGTGGTCCATTTGTGTGATCCATTTGTGTGATCTAACTTGTCATATGAAGGAATTATTAAATGTAATCTGTGATGGGATGGTAAAGTTTTCTACCACTGTGAACTCTGTCCCAACATCGTAAGCTTGTGGACCACTTGTGGACCACATGTGCGGTCCACTTGTGTGGTCCACTTGTGTGATCGAACTTGTCATATGAAGGAATTAATAATTGTAATCTGTGATAGAATGTGAAACTTTTCCACCAGTCTGTGAACTCTGTCTCGACGTCGTAAGCAAATCCGAACATCCCCCGCTTCGGCGAACCATTGTTCGTCGAACCGGGTGAGTAAGTCCGGCCTGAAAAGTGTGCGAACTAGCCGGAGATTCGTTGAATCGGGGTACGTTGAATCGAGGTTGTACTGTACTTATTTCACTGTCCTGACATTATTCCTGGAAGCTACGTATTTTTCATTTTTATAGCATGTGTTCGCAATAGAAAGTTCTATAAGAACATGGGTAGAATTGGTCAACAGAGTGTCAAATAAATTTGCGGCAAATAAAATCTTACTCGTGTTTGTACCCGTGAACGTAAAAAGTTCTTACTTTGTTCATGTTTTTCAAGTTTATACTTGTTCACACCGTTTTTTTTTTTTTGTATAGTGTTCGGAATAAAATTCCCTACACAGACATATGCCTATCAAGTACAATTCTTGGGAATTCACAGCTGTAGAGACGGCCAAACACACACAACCGGAACCCGCTCTGGATACTCCAACTCACACCCGCAACACCCGCAACACCCACAAAAAAAGTTTCTGGTGTTTCGTGTATACTTACTTTAGTTTTCGTGCTACAGTTGTCATTTAGGTATCAAAATATTCCTAAGAAAATAGACTACAATACTACAACAACCTATGACAATTATGTGTACTTACCAAAGGAAAGACGATTGTAGAAAAATAAGTTGAGCATTTTCTCTCCACTCCACCTCCTTCAGGTACCGATTCCTGAAGTTGCTCAACAGATGTTCATAGGTGGAGTGAAGCTGGTGCGGGTGGTTACTTCTTCTCCACCCAATACACCCTTTTCCTGTGATAAGTGGTGTAGCACGGTATGACACAAAGTGGAACATCGTGTGTCTTGCATGCTATACCAGTTTCCTTCCTAATACCCAACTTTGAACACACTTGACATCTGCGACGTTTGGGGAGTTTTACAAGTTCATGCTTCAATTTGTAGTTTAGGCGAGTCTCTGATAAAACAACACGTCCCTGTTGTCTCTGTGTTGGTTGTACACTACAGTCTGAATCGTCGCTCTCACCATTGTCTTCAAACAACAGTGTAGCAGATGAAATATCTTCATCAGATTCATGGTCGGCTTCAGCACGAGGTGTAGATGTGAAGAGAGGGCGCCTCACACCCGACGGGCCAGTGTTGACGGGTTAGCAGCAGGATACACAGGACCAGTGTCATCATTTATGTCTGGAGCATGAACTAAATGGTGTTGATGTTGCAGGCCACTCTTCCTTGTCAAATTTCAATAAAGCCCAAATAGCAACCTCGTGAAACTGGAGCAGAGTTAGTTTCTTTCGGTCATCTGTGTTGGCCTTGTATAATGCATAAGCGTTTTGCAAAGCCATTTGCAGGAAATAAAAGGTTATTTTCTTTGTTCACTTGTGACATTTCCTGGCGAAATGGTAACACTTTACCATTTGATCAAAGTGGTCAACACCCTTCATGAACTTATTGTAGTCAATAATTGCCTTTGGTTTGTTCACCACAACCTGCTGTAATCCTGTTGTTCCATCTGGCCTACGAACTCGTTTGCATTTTTGAACTCTATTTGTGTCTGCATTGTGGAGGTTGGTAATCATAGAGACAACTCGCTTATCTTTCCACAGCAGAATGAAGGTGTTGTCCTTGCGGCGGTAGACTGTGGTATCCACATCAATCTTGGTCTTCGCTATATGTTGCAGGTCTTTTCGGGCGCCACGTACGAGTCTAATTGTTCCACACGTGTAGACCCCAATGGTAGAATATTGTCCTCAAGCCACACAACACTGGCCCCAGGCTGGCGAGTACGTACCGGACATGTACGCTTGCGAGGAGGCTGGGGTGCCTCATTTTCCTCGCTCGGTTCATCCTCACCTGATAATTCATAGCTTGAATCACTCCCACTATCAACAAATGGGGTTATTTTCAAACGACGAGTAGGAGGTCGTTTCCTTAGCTGGATTTTAGGCATGCACGCACCACGTGTGCGCCTTGTGGTGAGAGGCGGCGGTGCTGGTGCCCCCTCCTCCTCCTCCTCCTCCTCTGTTAGGCCTTCAGTGTCCTCCTCCGTCGATTCAGCCCCATGGGCTCCAGGCCCCCCCAAATTCACATTCTTCTTCTAAATCCTCACCTTCTGCCTCACTTCCATCCAAATCCACTTGATCAAAGGCATCCAAGAGATTGGGAATCTTGGTGGGAGTGAGCCTCAATCCAGAGAACCTCCTATAGATGTCGGTAATCTTGTCTTTTCCAGATGAATCGGAGGCTCCTGTAGCTGAAACACCGCTTGGGCCTGGTGCTGGATCCATTATTGATGAATGTAGTTGGTTACAAACACAAACGGGTAAAAATCCTTAAAACCATGCGAGTTTGGCGCGCGAGGGGGAGAGATGCGATCGCTCCACGTGACAACAAAACAATGGGCCTGTCACGTGACCCAGTAGGCCGACGTGACATTCGACCTACCCGAGAGAACGAGAATTTCATGGCGCGCAGTTTGAAACAAACCCCAATTAAATCAGATATAAGCTGGATTTTTTACAATTATTTTAATACGGACCGTAAACGTACGACGCGACCGCACAACCGACAAAAATATAGCAGTCGTATATGTACGGGATGGGCGCGCGAAAGTGTTAAGAAAATGTGTGCAGCATGGGAAGAATGGCAAACCTTTGCTGAAACGATTCGCCCAAACCAAGCTGCAGTAGGCCGTTGCCTTAACCTATTCAATGACACTGTGATACATCATTACAGACAAATGTTAAAACGAAGGGAAAAACAAATGTCTCTTGACAAATTTGTAGCGAGACAAACAAACACTGAACCACAACCAGGTCCTAGTGGTATTCAGGCAAAACGTAGGAGAGAGAGTACCCCAGAGAAAACATCACTGCCTGATGTGATAATGGAAGGGGACTCCCCTTCTAAACAGTAACAACTCTCCTCCTCCCCCCTCATCACCATCTTCCATACGCCATTAAGAGCCTTCCACAAAGGTAAGATCAACTTAGGTACTGTATTGTAGTTAGAAAAAAACATTGTACAGTATCCACTCAATTTAACGGCCTCTTTTATACCGATCTGCCGGTATTAACGACCGGTTTGGGAGATCGGTGTCTGGAGCCTTGTATACCGGTCTGGTGGTCGATATTACCGACGGTCGGTATTGGGTTTGTTTTGGCATCGGCAGCCCCTCACATGGCGACCAGGCAATCATCCAGAGTGGTATATTAAATCTTAACTTTCTTTCAAAATGGTTCAGTTTTATGAAGAAAATTCTAAATTATTATTAATAAAATATTTTAAAACAATTGTTATTAAACAAAATTCTTTGTTTTCTTATTAAATACCTTTTATAGTATACGCAATAGGTATTTTTTCTGGGGGGAGCCCCGTCGGCTCCCCGGAGCTATCCCAGGCTGATATGCTAATTTCAGACTTTGGCATCAGTCATGTGTATGGAGTTCTTAGGCCTACCGGAGACCACGGCCAGAACCGGGCCCCCTCAGAGAGGCACGGGGAGCAATGGCCTATAGAAGCCCCCGTGTGGTTGGAAGCATTCTATGTCTGCCATCGACCGGGACAGGCACCCAGAAAGGTAAGCGCCCCAAAACAAACCCCTATTCTGGTTAAAATTGCTACCAAAATCCGAACTAGTGGATAGAACTCCCAAACAGAAAAACAAGCAAACTAGTGTGACGTCACACGTCACCGCGCCGCTGTCTGCGCAGCTCCCCCCTCCCCGGGAGGGGGAAGGTGGAGCCCCAGACCTCCCACGCCGGCTATCCACCCATCAGTTCTTCGGCTGATGCTATAGGCACCGGTTATGTGCTCCGGCTCCAGTGGTTGTTTCAGCACTGCACCTAGAGTGTGGTGTCTGTTTTCTAGGTGGTGCGCGAGCCGGGAGTGATTCTCCAGTACTCGGGCTGCATGCGCCTAGGGTTCCCTTCCCTAGGTGCCCTGTAAGTACTGCCCTTGGGACTTGGGGCCACCTTCCACAAGTTCCTTGGGGTCTGCCCCTGCTAGGCCGTTTACTGCTTGGTTTTCGGCCGCTCTTTGTGTGCTCGGGTGTTCTGTCTCCCTTGTTCGCCTTAGAGTAAGGGGCAGTTTTGCACTGGTGGGGCGCAGGGTACTGTGCAGCTTGTCTTTTCCCAATCATAGCGGCCGGCTCTGTTCCGCTTGGGTACGCTGTCCTCTTGCGGGGTTTTCTTTTTCTTTTTGTTTATCTACCTGGTGGGGGGTCTGCCTTCGTTCTTGCCCCTGGTGTCCCTTGTGTTCTGAGTTTTCTGGTGGTACCCCCTGCTAGGTCCCCGTGAGTGTACACGTCCCGGGGGTTCAGCTCTTAGAAAGTTGTTTGGTAGTTTTGGGTGCCGGTTAGCAGTACCCTGCCTGGGATTACCTGAGCGCGAGTCCTCTTATAGTAAACGCTCGGGACCCTGGGAAACCCCTGGGGCGCGTGGGTCCGATGGATGTGACCCCAGAGCCCCCCCCTCGCTTCCAGCGAGTTTGAGGGTTGCTCACCCCTTGTCTCTGGGTGACTCTCTGTTTTGCCTCCGTCTGCTGCCTGTGGGGTCGGTGACACCTTCGACCCGGAGCCCTGCGAGTTTGTTGCTCGTTATGGCTCGGTTACCCAGTTGTGCTCAGCTGGTGCGGGCAGCAGAGGCGTTGCACTTGAGCCTTGGTGGTGGCAACGCTCTCGTGGTAACTCCCCGGGAGCCCCGGGGCTGCCCCGTTTTGGTTCTTGTTTTTTCCCCTGGATTCCCCTTCCTGCCTGCATCCGGTTCCTTACCGTCTGTAGGTTCAGGGCGGGGTTTGGTGGTGTTGAGACTCGGGCAGTCTCGGGGAATCCCCTTCCGGGGTAGTGACGGGGGCATTCGAGCCTGTTCCTCCAGCCGTGTTGTAAGAGTCTGCCAGTGGGCTCCCTTCCTTAGTGTTTTCACGGCTGTCCCGGTTTTCTGGTACGGCCGGGGCTTTAGGGGGACGGCTCGGCCCCGGGGCCTGTTGTGTGGGTTCCCGGGGCTGCGGAGGGGCTGACTTGGGGGCCTTGGCCCCATAGGACCCCGTGGGGTTTTTTATCCCCCTCTCGGCGGGGCTTGTGGTTACGCGGAGTGGGGTTTTCCTCTCCACTCGCCGTACGTGCTGTTGGGCGTCGGCCCCTCCCCGGGCTCGGTTCCTTGGCCTTCGAGTCGTTGGTTCCGTCCTGTGGGTGGATGTTTCCCCCCACCCCTTTTTTTGGGGGACGGTGTTTTCGTCATGTTCCCCGTTTTGGGGTTCTCCATGACTACTGTCTCGGGTGCGCATGCGCCTTTGTGTGCCTTCGGGACTGGTTTTGGCTTCCGTGTTCTCGAGGGTTCGGGAAGGTTTTTCCTCCTTCCCGCGTTATTGGAACGTCTGTCGGCTCCTCGTCCTTGTTGGCGAGTTTTGGGCTACTTGTAGCCCTGTTGGGCTACTTGTAGCCGTGGTTGGGCTGCTTGTGGCCCGGCTGCGTGCTATGAGCTCTGTT
>WNGS01035418.1:0-14471 GCA_020271785.1 Procambarus virginalis | reverse complement strand
TTACATAATTCACATCTCTATTTGATATGGAGAAAACTCAGACCGTAACCAATCATATCGAAATTCGAAGTAAATATGTAGCAGTGACGCCATAGGAACGACGGTCCAAGCGACAAAATTGTGGAGCGACTTTCCAAGATATATGGTCGCCTGGAGAGTGTTTGCTGCCATATCAGCTTCCTGTACACAGTGATTCCAGTCGTCGCACTTCTTTGCTCAAATTGTCGCAAATTAATTAATGATATTAACAAGTAGAATGGGTATTTGTAATAATATCTTTCATAAATACCCACAAAACATTTAATATTTATTTAAAAAAATGTGTCTGGAAGTTAAATCAACTCCACAGGACAATAATTTTGTTATATAGATACTAACGTTATTCGTTTGTATGCGTTCGCTACTTAAACTACCCATGTCCTTTTCGTTCATAGAACACCGAACCCTACACGCTCTCTGATATATTGCTTAATTAATAGAGATTCACAAATAAAACTTAGATTTGTATATGTTATCAGAAAGGCAGAGATAAAATAGTTTTTGTGAATCCATCACAGAGATTATATCTTATTAGACAGGAAAGATATTCATATTTTAAACAAGGTTTCTTGGCCGACGCTCTCCCTATCGATGGGATCTATGATCTTTCGAAGATCAATGTTAATTTAATCTAAATATTGTAATAAACGAAGTTTTCTATGTCATAATAAAGATAGAAATATAAGCTGAAGATATATGCCTTTTTACAGTTACGTGATGGCTATCTCAGGGAGTGTGAAGGCCTGCAAACAAGTGAATTAATTGTGTAATTCATTTGCATATGTGCAAAGTAACATCAAAGGTCTATATGTCAGCATAAACAAAGATGTAGACGATAATGTGACTACATTTCAAGTAAAATATATCTTAAATGAAAGCCAAGACATGGTTAAATAAATAGCCAATACCACACCATCGTCGGTGTCCGGACACATGAAAACTTCCAATGCATCAGTGTCCTTTTTTTTCCAAAGCTTAAGGGTTTGACATTATTGATAGTGTATGAACTGAATATGGCAAAGTGATCACTAACTAATTCATGAACAATTGATCCTCCGACAGCATTATCAATGAGACCGTGACCAATGACATAATCAAGCCTGCCACCCATGAGGTGTGTGACGTTAGAGGAGTCAAAGTTGAATACGGACATGTTATTATCTCTTAAGTATTTTACAAAGACTCATCAGTGTCCTGCCAGGCGGGCAATACAGGCTTCACAATTCAGAAAAAATTAGTAATTAAATACAGATATAAACTTTGTTTTCAAACGTTTATTGTAACAATATCTCGAGTATAAGAATCAAGATATATTTTGGACTTAACAATTTCCTATAAAGTTGCAATGCTACCTTAATTGTATATGATCATCATCATATACAGACAGAAATTAACTTATAAAATGTTGAGGTTAAGATAGACGTATGTTAATTATGACGCATAATCACTCTTCAGAACTTAATTATAAACCATAATATTATAATTATAATAATTCATTTTTTAGGGGAACTGGAAGCCACAGTATATTCATACACGATAGGCTTTTATCAAGGTCATCCTTAAGGTCGAATTACTGACCCCGCCTAGGATGCAACCCCACAACAAGCTGACTAATTCCTGAGTACCTACTTACTGCTAGGTGAACAGTTGCATTACGTGAAAGGAAATTTACTCAACCATTTCTGTCCCGCCCAGGATTCGAACACGGAATTCTCGATTGTGCGTCGAGAACGAACAAGACTAATACTGGGACCCCTATACATATGATGATATGTTTTATATTATCAGAAAATCGGAAACAAAATTTATTTGTAAATATTGGTCATTAAAGTATTTTGGAAACAGAGGTGTAATTTTTAGTTATCTTAATATAGAGCACGAATATCATACTCATCCTGTGAATGGGAGTTTATTGTGCACCCCATACTCATCCTGTGAATGGTAGTTTATTGTGCACCCCATACTCATCCTGTGAGTCCTGTTTACGTGCACCCTATACTCATCCTCTGTGCGGTAATTTATTGTGCAACCCATACTCATCCTGTTACCAGTAGTTTGTTTACCCCATACCCATCCTGTGACCTGTAATTTATTGTGTAACCCATACTCATCCTGTTACCAGTAGTTTGTGCACCCCATACTCATCCTCTGTGCGGTAATTTATTGTGCATCCCATACTCATCCTGTTACCAGTAGTTTGTGCAACCCATACCCATCCTGTTACCTGTAATTTATTGTGCAACCCATACTCATCCTGTTACCAGTTGTTTGTGCACCCCATACCCATCCTGTGACCTGTAAATTATTGTGCAACCCATACTTATCCTGTTACCTGTAGTTTATTGTGCACCTTATACTCATTCTGTGAGTCATAGGACATCGTACAACCCTTTCTCATCGTGTGAATCTTTGTTTACTTTGCTCTCCATACTCATCCTCTGTGCGATAGTTTCTTATGCATCCCATACCCATCGTGTGAGTGGTAGTTCATTGTGTACCCTATATACTCATCATGTGAGCATAGGGTACACAATGAGTCCATTTGTACTCCATAGTCATCATCAAGAAGTGTATTTTACCAGCATTGTAATACAAATTAAGAATAAAGTCTTAACTGGAGTACGGACCCATAATCAAAATAAGAGCCATCACTAATTATCATGACAAACGGCCTAGGCTACACTTCCGCCTTCGACAAGCTGCCGCCGGAGGTGGGTAGTTTATTGTACACCCCCGCACCCCCAGCCCTGGGAGCGGGCATTGGAATGTGGACATGTAAACCATTACCCCCCCCCCTCACTCCTCCTGTTAACAATAATACAAATAATAACAAAAAAAACTAATAATATTAATAAAAATAATAATGAAGAAACTTACTGTAATACCCTTGTGCTTGAATGAAGGTGAAGGAAAGACTCAATAAATGTGTAAGTGTATTAAAAACTAAATTTTCAAATCTAACCTTCATTCCTTCTCAATGTGCTGTATACCATGAAATGATTATACATTGTTCTATTGTGAACATTGTATACAGGGCCTCAGGATATACATCCCCACAACAATGAACTACCTCCCAGGTATCTAATTACTGCTAGGTGAACAGCAGGTCATCTAGCAGTGAACACCACCTGCCAGCTCACCTAGTAATGAACACCACCTGCACATCGCACCGCACCACCTGCCAGCAGGTGCAGAAGTACGATGGAGAGAGCAAAGTATACAATATTTCAAGTATAGGAATAGAGATATATTTAGGATTTAACGTTTTCCTATAAAGTTTCAATAATACCTTTATTTGATGGTGCTACATAGCCTTCCCGGCTTGGTGCCTTCTTTGATAATTACTTACAATTATTGAAGTTTATCATCATCTTTTACAAAAAGAAATTAACATAAAAATGTAGTCATTTTAATACACAACAGGCATAACTGTGGCGTGCTTATCTCTGAAGCTAGACACAGGTATAATGAAATAATCAATGATGGAGTCAGAGTTTGTCTCCTGTGGATTCCTTCCCATATTGGTCTCCGAATGCATGATGGAACTGATGAGTTGGCCAAGACATTTGCTCGTAAAGAGGGAATTGATTACCAACTTGGACTGCCTTTGAGCAGCCTGAGGGCAGTAATATCCCGGGAACATCAACTAAATTTCGGAGACTTGAGGCAAAGTGAAACTCACACCAGTTACTCCATCTATCATTATTCTATTATGCAGGAAGAACCGCACGTCTATGGGTCATCCAATAATGTTAGCAGACTTCTTGATGTTACCACTGCTAGGCTTAAGCTCGGCTACAAGTACCTCTGGGAGTTTGTAACATCTGCTGATGTAGATCTGACTAAATATAAACTCTGTCAGCAGAACTATTCGCATACTTTGCGTCATTATATAATGGAATGTGAAAAAAATCACGGAACTTAGAGATAACACCATCAATGGTTTCCAAGAAATGTGTAAGCACTTCATTCATAATGATGTGCTGCCCGAAATCTTAGCGAAGTATCCAAAATTTGCTTACTGTAAGTAATGCATGCACATGACTGTAAAGCTGCCGCCCAGTTGGGTGGGTGTGGAGTACATGACTGTAAAGCTGCCGCCCAGTTGGGTGGGTGTGGAGTACATGACTGTAAAGCTGCCGCCCAGTTGGGTGGGTGTGGAGACATGACTGTAAAGCTGCCGCCCAGTTGGGTGGGTGTGGAGCACATGACTGTAAAGCTGCCGCCCAGTTGGGTGGGTGTGGAGCACATGACTGTAAAGCTGCCGCCCAGTTGGGTGGGTGTGGAGCACATGACTGTAAAGCTGCCGCCCAGTTGGGTGGGTGTGCAGCAAGACTAGTAACTGTGTGACTCACCATAGATGTAAAGTGCCTTGTATAGTGACTGTTGTGAGCCTCTTGTTGATCACTTGTGACACAAAAGATTATTTGTGTGGGGGTGATTAAATATGTATGTGTATGTATACATGTATATGTATGTACATGTATGCATGAGTATATGTATATATAACATTAATAATTTTGTAACTAGCGTCAAAAGATTGTTATTTGCTTAGTTAAACGAACTAGAGGGTTCAGTTCCTGAACCGATTATGTGCCTCTGTAATCCTTTACACAACCGCCCACGGGGTGGGTATGGGGTGCATAATAAAGAAAGAAATTGAAAAACAGAACTCGATATGTATGTAAATTATGATACCGGATAAGATCACTATTAAGAAATTAATTATAAACCACAATATGTTCTGTATCATCAAAAATTCGGAAACATATCATATATTTTCAAATATTTGTAATTAAAGTATTTATTTAGGAAATATGTATTTTAGTTTCCCTAGTTAGCTCTGAGAACACATATTCTTGCAGCAAGAATTTCTTTCCACCAATTTGAGAGGTGCTAATGAGACTATAGTCTCGACCCACTGGACAGGTCATGAACAACAATCAACTATAGCACCATCTATGTCAGAAGATATTCAAAATGTTCTTGATATCATTCAAATTGTCAATACGAGAGCAGAATACATAAGTTGAGTGATGTCAAAGGAATCATATTGACTGACCGAGCCCTATTGTAAATATTTGTGGCTTCCTGACCATAAAGTTACCGCCACGGTCTAGGGTAAGAGACCGGATGTACCCAGTATACAAGCCACGCTAGCTATTAGTTCATATAAGCTGACAACTTACCCAGATAAACAAAACTTCCTAATAATATATATTCAATTAATACAAATGAAATGTTTAAATCGTGATTATATATGTATCACGTGGACAATTTTTAATGTAATTTTTTCCCCAGATATTCGGGCTCCTTATTATGCTTCGTCTTGAGGCAAAGCCCAATACCTTACGCCATATTTGATGCTCTGTCCACAGATCATTCTCTCTCTCAAATCATATACACTGATGGTTTCCTACACCGCCCCACGGGTGCAGGTGCAGTTGCCTCTACCCATCAGACAGAACTATTTGCCTTCCTTCTTACACTAAAATGTGTACAAGTCTCTAAACTTGATGCATTAATTGTAAGTGATTTTCTATCATCCTTAGTTACGCTTAACACTCTCAGACACAATTGTAACATGACCGGGTCTGAAGCTAGACAGAGAAAACACAACATTATTAACGATAGTCACAAAATCCATTTCATGTGAATTCCATCTTCGTTGGCCTGCGAAACTTAAGGAATAGTCCAGAAAATATCTACTAAAGTTTATCTCAAGTGTGAAGATACTTCAGCTGATACTTAGATATTTCCAGTAAGTGTAAAGATAAGTGCTGACGATACTACCTTCATCTATTCAGACCCCAACCCAAACGCACTAAATAATAATGTAAATAACAAAGTTAAAAAGTCCACTCACGGAAGTAAACCAACAAAATCCAACTAAACATAAAATAGACCGACTACATTTTAATTGGAAGTAAATCCTCAAACCAAATTAAATTTCAGATAGACAATGTTAACATTAGCAATAAAAATTATGGAAAGTTCCTTGACCTATACATAGACAAGAAACTGAACTTCAGCATCCACATACAACACATATGTGGGTGCTGAGAGAGAGAGAGAGAGAGAGAGAGAGAGAGAGAGAGAGAGAGAGAGAGAGAGAGAGAGAGAGAGAGAGAGAGAGAGAGAGAGAGAGAGAGAGAGAGAGAGAGAGAATGAGAGAGAATGAGAGAGAATGAGCGAAAATGAGCGAGAATGTAAAAATATACACTGAGGACAGGCAGCTTGTGCATGTCTATTCGTTAGGCGTGTATCGAGGTCCACCTCCAAGGTCGATCTACTGACCTTCTCCACATTCACCTGGGCACTAGGAGTCTCGAACCACCAACCCCAGGAGCAGGAGACAGTAACTCTATTAACTGCTTTACCTACAGCATAAAGAAGGATTACAGAAACAAGAAATCGCAGTGGTTAACTGCTTCTGGAATCCTTCCTCGAATGTAGATGTTACTGGTTCTTTGAGTATGTAAGTGAACAATAAAGAACTAATGATACAAATTAAATGCGTGGTATAAAATATGTGTATGTGACGTATATTCATATAAGCACAAACGTTGCGGTGTTCAGAGTGGGGACAGTTTCCACAGACCCTTGCCCACAGTTCCTAAAAACCAGTTTAGCAATCATGTGTCCATTTTGAACAAATCATTTACAAATTTCTTGAACGTTTGTTAAAGAATTGTCTCTGAACATAGTGACGGAGGGTGTGCAAATACTTTTGTTGACAGTTTACATTTGGTTAGGTTTACATTAAGGTTCCTGCAAATGTTGAATTTTCGGAGGACAAGACGGCTGCAGAAATCTTTAAAATTTGTGGAGGAATAACGATCAACAGCCGTATGCCAGTTAGTGTTAAAGGTGATGACAATTGTATATTCAGTGCTCTCTCACTTGCTGTGTGTGGGGACGAAACGAGATCAGGAGAAATTAGAGCAAGAACAACTATTGAGATAATAGACCAATGGGACTGGAAATATAGCACAGCGTGATAACACGGATTTAAACCTAGTTTCTCCCGATTTCAAGGAAGTTTGTCTCCATTCTGCCTTGCCTGTAAAAGATTCATCAGTTATGACAATGTATGCAGCAAGTTCTGTTGTAAACAGAGAAATAATATCTGTATATCCGTCTGTCAACGGCTTCCTTGACAGCTGTGTACCTATTCTCAATACAAAATTTATGCTCGGTGTGAAGTGAAGCAGGCTCCCATTTATATTATGTGGAGCGGCAATCTCAAGCAAGGGGATAAAACATGGACACTTAACCATTTTGTTCCATTAATGTCCTTGCCTCCACTGGGTCACATATCCATAAACAGTACCCAAAGCACTATGACATCCGCATCTCTGAGTTTGTGTCGATCACTATTAATTATCTGTACCACCCATGTACACATCAACTCCAATCGGAAAGGATTTTACTCATTTTGTGTCCAAAATACAATATGACTTTAAGGAGACACACCATTTTAAAGAAGCTTTTTAAATAAGCAATTATCAAAGAAGACACCAAGCCGGGAAGGCTATGTAGAACCATCAAATAAAGGTATTATTGAAACTTGTAGGAAAACGTTAAATCCTAAATATATCTCTATTCCTATACTTGAAATATTGTATACTTTGCTCTCTCCATCGTACTTCTGCACCTGCTGGCAGGTGGTGCGGTGCGATGTGCAGGTGGTGTTCATTACTAGGTGAGCTGGCAGGTGGTGTTCACTGCTAGATGACCTGCTGTTCACCTAGCAGTAATTAGGTACCTGGGAGCTAGTTCATTGTTGTGGGGATGTATATCCTGAGGCCCTGTATACAATGTTCACAACAGAACAATGTATAATCATTTCATGGTATACAGCACATTGAGAAAGAATGAAGGTTAGATCGAAAATTTTGTTTATAACACGCTTACACATTTATTGGGTCTTTCCTTCATCTTCATTCAAGCACAAGGTATTACAGTAATATTTTATTTTTATGCACAATATTTTTATTAATCTTATTAGTTTAAGTTTTTATTATTATTAGTATTATTGTTAACAAGATGAGTGAGGGGGGGGGTTTAGTTAGTTTAGTTCATTTATTATGCACCCCATACCCATCCCGTGGGCGGTAGTGGAAAGGGTTACAGAGGCACATAATGGGCTCAGGGACTGAACCCCACAATTCATTTAGCTAAGCAAGTTACAATCTTGATGAGCTAGTTACAAAATTCAATATAAGTCGTCACATCAACCATGGGTTCGAGATCGACCTCAAGTACAGGTTCTAAATTAAGCAACTGACATATGTGGAGAGTTAGTTCATTTATTATGCACCCCATACCCATCTTGTGGGCGGTAGTGGAAAGGTTACAGAGGCACATAATGGGCTCAGGGACTGAACCCCACAATTCATTTAGCTAAGCAAATTACAATCTTGATGAGCTAGTTACAAAATTCAATATAAGTCGTCACATCAACAATGGGTTCGAGATCGACCTCAAGTACAGGTTCTAAATTAAGCAACTGACATATGTGAGAGATAGTGTCAAAATTGGGAGCTAGTGTCACAATTTATATGTTTGTCCTGCACACCGCCCCCATCCAGTGGGCAGCGGTGGATAGGTTACAAATCACTCAGTTACTACCTACAGTTAGAAAACTGGGGATATGTGGCTAAAATTTCTGGTAGCAGATCATTTTGAATGAAATATTTACACATCGCTGGAACATTGGTTATAGAATTGTCTCTAAATTCACGTATATTTTCGCACTCCATCACATAGTGACGGAGGGTGTGGGAATAATTTTGTTGACACAGTTTACATTTGGTCAGGTCTACATCAGCAGATAATGAGAATTCCCAGAGATACTTGTAACCGAGTCTAAGCCGAGCAGTAGTAACATCTAGAAGGGGGGGGGGGTAATGGTTTACATGTTCACATTCCAATGCCCGCTCCCCAGGGCTGGGGGTGCGGGGTGCACAATAAACTACCCACCTCCGGCGGCAGCTTGTCGAAGGCGGAAGTGGAGCCTAGGCCGTTTGTCATGATAATTAGTGATGGCTCTTATTTTGATTATGAGTCCGTAATCCAGTTAAGCCTTTATTCTTAATTTATATTACAATGCTGGTAAAATACGCTTCTTGATGATGAGTATAAAGTACAAATGAACTTATGGTGTACCCTATACTCACAAGATGAGGATAGGGTACACAATGAACTACCACTCACACGTTGTACTCACCTAGTTGTGTTTGCGGGAGTTGAGCTCTGGCTCTTAGGTCCCGCTCTCAACTGTCAATCAACTGGTGTACAGATTCGTGAACCTATTGGGCTCTATCATATCTACATTTGAAACTGTGTATGGAGTCAGCCTCCACCACAACACTACTTAAGGGAGCATTTTTTCAAAAAAATCCGAAGAAAAATGGAATATTTACGAAAAATTACGAAAAATACTACAACGTTGTGGCAACACTGTGCTGCAAACCGTTTTATGTTATCTTGATAAATAACGTAATTAGAGTCATATTTCCTGCTGCAAGTTTCCCCAATCCGGTCCTCGCGGCCTGGGTGCGCCGTGCGGTATTGTGTCTTACGTTGTAGAAGTCTAATATTTCGTAATAGCGTGGAAAATAGCGTTATATGCATGAAACTAATATAAACTCACTTATTGGCAACTGTCTCGGTTGAGGGAGATGTGTTGGGTCTGGTAGCTCAGTCACTCTGTGTGTCCCTGAGGGAGTGGGTGTATAGTTGACGCGCTCTCCCAGAACAGCGCTCCCAAAATAGTTATTTGGGCTATTTGTACTGCAATATGACATACCAAACGAACAAGAGGAAAGCGCTGAAGGCTAGATGCATGCGAGCTCTCCGTAGAAGGTACTAGCTGGCCGCAATGCGTAGATCACGCACTGTGAGGAGTGAGGAGTGTGGTGGCGTCTCCGCCAGCAGTGTGAGGGAGCTTCTCGCAGCTCGCGCGCCTCCCTCCCCCACAATCCCACCTTCTGCTGCCTCACTTCTTGCACCAGCTACTCCTCATGCTGGACATACGGGACTGGTACTTTAGTAAGAAGGACAAGGAGATGCAGAAACCAACGAGACGCACCACCAAACCAAGCAAGGCCCCTGAGGGAGCTGACCCCGGGTATGGGGCAGGGCCCTACTATAGTGCCACTGCAGTGCCACCTTCAGGACCCATATTTCTGACCAATTATATTAGGTTAGTATCTTTTAGTGTTATATTGTGGTATTACTTCATAAATATTTGTACATATATAACTGGTGGCAAATATTTAATTAATTTTTATTATTTTTTTTTTTTTTTTTAATATTTTTTTTTCTTTTATTAATCAGACGATCTTCATGGAACTTGCACACCATATTGAACCCATGCCTATCTACAAGGCTGCAAATTTTGAATGAAATTGGTCGGCATCAACCTCGCCCAAAGGTAGGTGAACTTTGACCTTCGTTTGTGGAGGTAAGTATTTTACAACTATATCTCACTTCACAGCCTTTATTTATTATTCAATTTACATGAAACTTGCACAGTATATGTAGAGTTTATGCCTCTAAAAAATGATATAGCGTTTCTTATCTATGTAGATTTATTGATTTTATAAATATTGGTATACATCATTTTGTTGCATACTTTTTTGGGAAATTTTAAAAATCTGTATTATTGCACTAAATACATCTGGGATAAAAATCCTTTAACAAATTCTTTATTATATAGTAAGGTCATAGCTAAGTGTCATAAAAATGATTTTGGTTCACAATTGTGGGCTGTGAAATTATTTGAATATTGTTGAAAAAATTTCTAATTTTTTTTTTTTTTTCTCCCTCTCTATTTAGGCTGAGATGCTGAAACTTGGCCCAGTTGCAGCATCTTTCACATGTATCAGGATAATAAATTTTGAATGCCCTACAACAACTTTTATATTTACAAAGTAATGTTCCCTTAATGCATTTAATTTGTTAACTACCCTGACACTGAAAAAATTCTTTCTAACGTCTCTGTGGCTCATCTGGGTACTAAGTTTTCACCTGTGTCCCCTTGTTCGTGTTCCACCTGTGCTAAAGAGTTTGTCTTTGTCCACCTTCTCAATTACCCTGAGAATTTTGTAGGTGGTTATCATGTCTCCCTTACTCTTTGTTTTCCAGGGTTGTGAGGTTCAGCTCCCTTAGCCTTTCCTCGTAGCTCATTCCTCTCAGTTCCGGGACCAGTCTGGTGGCATACTTCTGAATCTTCTCTAACTTCGTCTTGTGTTTAACTAGGTATGGACTCCAGGCTGGAGCTGCATACTCCAGGATTGGTCTTACATAAGTGGTGTACAGGGTCCTGAACGATTCCTTACACACGTTTCTAAAGGCAGTTCTTATATTGGCCAGTCTAGCATATGCTGCTGATGATATCCTTTTGATGCGGGCCTCTGGGGACAGGTTCGGTGTGATATCGACCTCCAGATCTTTCTCTCTATTTAACTCTTGCAGGATTTCACCTCCCAGATGGTACCTTATGTTCAGCCTTCTGCTCCCTTCACCTAATTTCATTACTTTACACTTTCCTGAGTTGAACTTTAGCAGCCATTTTCTAGACCATTCCTCCAGCTTGTCCTGTAGTCTCTGTCTATCTTCATCTGTTTTGATTCTTCTCATAATTGTTGCATCATCAGCAAACATTGAGAGGAATGAGTCTATACCCTCTGGAAGGTCGTTTACATATACTAGAAACAGGATGGGTCCGAGTACAGAGCCGTGTGGAACCCTGCTGGTGACATCTCGCTACTCGGATCCCTTCCCCTTCACTGTTACTCGCTGTTTCCTATTACTTAGATACTATCCCTTATCCACTGGAGCACCTTACCTTTTACTCCTGCCTGTTGCTCCAACTTTTGTAACAGCCTTTTGTGAGGTACTGTGTCAAAGGCTTTCTGACAGTCCAAGAAAATGCAGTCTGCCCACCCTTCTCTTCCCTGCCTAATTTGTGTTGCATAGTCATAGAATTCTATTAGGCCTGTGAGGCACGATTTACTATCTCTGAACCCATGCTGGTGGAGAGTTACAAAGCTGTTTCCCTCCACATGCTCTACGAGCCTTTTCCTCGCAATCTTCTCCATTACCTTCCGTGGTATACAAGTTAGGGAAACTGGCCTGTAGTTCAGTGCCTCTTGCCTGTCACCCTTTTTGTAAATTGGGACTACATTAGCTGTCTTTCCGGAAGGTCTCCCGTTTCCAGTGACATGATATGGGTATGGGTTGCACAAGAAACTATCGCGCAGAGGATGAGTATGGAGAGCAAAGTAAACAAAGATTCACACGATGAGAAAAGGTTGCACAATGTCCTATGACTTACAGGATGAGTATGAGGTGCACAATAAACTACAGGTCACAGGATAAGTATGGGTTGCACAATAATTTACAGGTCACAGGATGGGTATGGGGTGCACAAACAACTGGTAACAGGATGAGTATGGGTTGCACAATAAATTACAGGTCACAGGATGAGTATGGGTTGCACAAACTACTGGCAACAGGATGAGTATGGGTTCACGTAATGCGACTGTTCACCAAGCAGTAAGTAGGTACTCAGGAGTTAGTCAGCTTGTTGTGGGGTTGCATCCTAGGCGGGGTCAGTAATTCGACCTTAAGGATGACCTTGATAAAAGCCTATCGTGTATGAATATACTGTGGTTTCCTGTCCCCAACACAGTGAATTGTTATAGTTATAATATTATGGTTTATAATTAAGTTCTTATAAGAGCGATCCTGTGTCATAATTAACATACGTGTATCTTTACCTCAACATTTTATAAGTTAATTTATGTCTGCATATGATGATGATCATATACAATTAAGGTAGCATTGCAACTTTATAGGAAATTGTTAAATCCAAAATATATCATGGTTCTTATACTTGAGATTGTGTTACAATAAACGTTTGAAAACAAAGTTTGTATCTGTATTTAAAATATAAAACATTTTGTGTTTATCAACGCATCTCTCCGAATTACAATTTTTTTCTGAATTGTGAAGCCTGTATTGGCCGCCTGGCAGGACACTGATGCAATGGAAGTTTTCATGTGTCCGGACACCGGCGATGGTGTGGTATTGGCTATATATTTAACCATATCTTGGGTTTCATTTAAGATATATTTACCTTGAAATGTAGTCACATTATCGTTTAGATCTGTGTTTATGCTGACATATAGACCTTTAATGTTACTTTGCATATATGCAAATGAATTACACAATTGATTCACTTGTTTGCAGGCCTTCGCATTCCCTGAGATAGCCATCACGTAACTATAAAAGGCATATATCTTCACTTTCACTTCAGTTATATTTATGCTAAAGTATTAACATACAGCTTATATGTCTGTCTTTGTTATGACAGAAAACTTCGTTTATTACAGTATCTAGATTAAATTAACATTGATCTTTGAAAGGTCATAGTTCCCATCGATAGGGAGAGCGTCGGCCAAGAAACCTTGTTTAAAATATGAATATCTTTCCTGTCTAATAAGATATAATCTTTGTGATGGATTCACAAGAATTATTTGATCTCTGCCTTTCTGATAACTTATAAAAATATAAGTTTTATTTGTGAATCTCTATTAATTAAATAATATATCAGAGAGCGTGTTGGGTTCGGTGTTCTATGAACGAAAACGACATGGGTAGTTTAAGTAGCGAACGCATACAAACGAATAACGATAGTATCTATATAACAAAATCATTGTCCTGTGGTGTTGATTTAACTTCCAGACACAATTTTTAAAATTAAATATTAAATGTTTTGTGGCTGTTTATGAAAGATATTATTACAAATACCCATTCTACTTGTTAATATCTTTAATTAAATTTGCGACAATTTGAGCAAAGAAGTGCGACGACTGGATCACTGTGTACAGGAGGCTGCTATGGCAGCAAACACTCTCCAGGCGACCATATATCTTGGATAAGTCGCTCCACAATTTTGTCGCTTGGACCGTCGACTTCCTATGGCGTCACCTGCTACATATTTACTTCGAATTTCGATATGAAATTACATTATTTCAGAGTGAAAATAGGTTTGATCATGTTCTACGTGCAGCACCAACATTACAGTAAGTAAATATATCATATTTCTTCATTACTTACGTAATGCAAGGAGGATTTGGGTACATTTGGGTAGATTTGGGTAGATTTGGGTAATTCTACGGACCGCTCCCAAGCTCTGCCTGCCTCCCTCCCTGCCTCTCCCTCACAAGCTCTGTGCTGCCTGCCTGCCTGCTGCTGCCTCCCTCCCCCTCCCTCCTGCCTGCCTGCTGCTGCCTGCCTGCCTGCTGCCTCCCTCCCTCCTGCCTGCCTGCCTTGCCTGCCTGCTGCCTGCCTGCCTGCCGCCTGCCTGCCTGCTCCCTCCCTCCCTGCCTGCCTGCCTGCCTGCCTCCCTCCCTGCC
>WNGS01035414.1:0-25021 GCA_020271785.1 Procambarus virginalis | reverse complement strand
CCTTAAAATTCTTGTCAAAGTCGTAAGTTACCCAAGTCTGCTTGGAGTACTATTTTATCATTATCACATACAGACAAGGTTAGAAAAGACTCCCTGGCTTCATGTTTTCACTCAGCTGATGCCGTTGATGGGTTCTGTCAATTCGGTGCTTGCTGCACGGTATTGGCTGGGTGGCCCCGGTCAGAAAAAGTACATCATTTGGTCTAGTTTCCCTTTGATCTTGTGAACGAATAGACAAATAACAGACAAACAAATACCTAAACCAAAGATAATTCCTTACACAAGTAATGTTTGTCTGTTTCATGTCATGGCAAAGTACCAGGAGGTTTGGAGACCTGCCTTAACATGTGAGTGAACCCTTCTGTCCTGGGAGCACGAAACCCTCTGCAGGCGGAGTCACAATAACGTGGCTGAAGTATGTTGACCAGACCACACACTAGAAGGTGAAGGGACGACGACGTTTCGGTCCATCCTGGACCATTCTCAAGTCGATTGGGTTGATTGATTTCTAACAATCGACTTGGGAATGGTCTAGGACGGACCGAAACGTCGTCGTCCCTTCACCTTCTAGTGTGGTCGGGTCAACAACTAACCCTCTGTTGTATCTCTGACTGGAACCACAGAGTTCCACTGACTTGTATAATCCAGCCTGGTGATAGACATTGCAACGACTCTTGGAATATCCTTGGCCATCCCAGCCAGAGGGCTGCCCATAGATACCCAGCAAAGCAGACTTTGATCCCAGACCAAAGGATAAAAGTGTGCACGAATGGAAATGCTCTTCTGGAGATTCCACGCTGATATACATCTGGTCATACTCACTCGCACAACGTAACATAGTCGTGAAATTCCATTCTCTTCTACTAGGACAAGATTGTTATCTCCTTACCCGTCTGGGTGATGCAGTCAATCATGTTTGTGCAGCCTTTATCCTTGAGATTTACTACCTATGGTATTTATATTATAAATTTTGTTTCCTTGTAATTTCCCTTTCGGTATGCCAGGCTTTGGCCTTCTGGTCATGTGTAAGTTCTGGTACCATGAGTAAGTTATCCCTACTACCACCATATATTCAAACGTCAATAGTAATCACTCATTTCCCTGGGATAAAGTCAGGCAGGTTCATCATTACCTTTAGTCACGTGGGTCCTCTTACATGTTGGCTTGAAAAGTTTCTTGTTGCCATGTCCAATAGTTTAGCTTGCGTTGTACCACTATACGGTTCTTTTTTCTGTGCATGGTTGAAGTCCCCATTATTATTACCCGATAGATTTCTAACAGGCGACAGTCTGCCCTTTCAGTTATAGTAGGTACTGCTATGTTTGTCATAATCTTGCCGGGGTCTGTGTCGTTTAATGTAGGGTTATATATTACGGCTGCTATTTTTGGTCCTCCCTTCGTCATGGTGCCTGTTATGTAGTCTCTGAACTCCTCGCACACCAGGATATCCATCTCCTTGAAACACCAGTCCTTATCAGCAGGGCCGCCACTCCTCCCCATCCTTCCCTCTGCAGTGTGTGGTGTAATGTTGGCGCGAGTACACAGCCTTCTGGCACTCCAGAATAACGGACAAAACAGTCAATGTGGTATTGGAGGAATCTTTCATTTTGTAGTCAGAAATATTTTGTCAGAAGTGGAAGGTCATTCCTAATTTTTTTTCTGGTAAAGCCAATGTGTCGAGGAATTTTCGTCTACTAACAGGTGTTACCTTGATATATTGTGTGGTTAAAGTGCAGCTTCTCAGTATGTTAAGAACGTATTGTTCAGACCGGTTGGGGCTGACTGAGATTTTCCGTAGTGTCACAACCTGGAGGACGTTTTGTGCTGTCCTTATACATAGGTTCGGATCTAAACAAATCACAGGTTTTATACCGGTGTTTTCAGGCCGTTCGAAGTTCTAGTTGGATCTTAAATTTTGACGAGGCAATTATTTAAAGTGTGACGGCTTTGGAAAGAGCAGGATTCTAATTAACCATCTTAGTGGCGGTTGTATATGGGTACTTGGATGTGTGTGTGTACAGATGGAGATATATCAGTGACAGGAATATTGCATTAAAAGGATGTTCAGTTTCATGAGATTGTAGACATTTTTACTCGCCATTTATCATACAAGGAGTGAGGTGGTATGTTGCATCACTTAATAGTGTGTTAACGGCACATAATAATTTGTCTCCGACCAATGCTGGGGATGTTGGGTCTCCCATGACCTGAAGGGAAAAGGTAGTGTTGACTTGGATGATTCTCTCTAGTATGGTTGGAAGCTTCAGTTCTTTCCTCATGTTAATTCTTGTGCTTCTTGGAGCACCAAGAATTACCCTCATGGCTTCGTTCTATTCTAGTTTGTTCAAAACAGAGGCGGGGAAGCTAAGTGCAAGGCATGATAATAAAGTAAGGATCTAACAAACATGTTGAATAATCTAGCATATTTAACATGTATACCAATATTCTTACTAGTAAGTATTTTCAGTGATTTGAATTTTAACCTACGCTGTAGGTCGTTTACAATGTCACTGATACCTACTCAGGTATTTGTGCTGCCCACATGTTTGTATGGTTTGGTTGGTATCTTTGAAAGCAAGAGGCGCATTGGTTGTTTTCTGGGAGAAAGAGCGATGGATAAAGTTAAAGACCGAATTCACTGCTTTTAGCAGCGAGTGAATCAAGTAGAGATTGCAGTCTTGTTTTGTTTCAAATATCCAAACTAATGTCGTCGAGATAACAGATGACAGCTTTATCAGCAAGTGTGCAAATACCAGTTTTTGTGCATTAGGATATTGAACTGTTGGACAAAACGCCCTACTCTGGGGTGTACACAAATCAAAGGGTGCAGAATGTTTACTTTTGACTCCCTTGAAAGACCTGAGTCAGTTCTGATACTCGTGTACCCCTTGAGCAATGTCAAGTCTTCCCTAAACTCCAAAAGAAGCCAATTCTAAGATTTCTCTCAATTTTTTGCTGTATGAAAAGGAGTTCAAGGTCAATAAATGCCACCTAAGAGCATGGGTTCTGTCTAACAAAATATTCAGCAAATCAAATTTGAATGCTTCTTCAAAGAAGGAAACCATACAGGTTAGGAGCAAGTTGGGGGATAATATGAAACATTAACCTGTCGAGTATAATTCTCTCGAACTTTACACATACAGGATGTCAGACATGGGTCTGAAGACAAAGAAATCACATAATGTGTTGTATGAGAAAATGAGAAGGAGCTTGTGAGTAGGATTCGATCATCTGCTCTGGGTACTCCCAAAGCATCCCAGGTTGGAATCCTTTTGACCATGTCGTGGTACAGTTGTCTAAGGTGTTTACTTGGGAGTCCCTAGAGCTTAGGTTCGACTCCTCCTCATGGCTCCTAATTATTTTATCGTATGGGTCAGAATGTTTGTGAATTTGGCCTGGGTATGGGTATTATTAGTCGGTATCCAGCGGTCAGGCAAGATACCATGCTACAGACTTTGATTAAATAGTTCTAGCAGAGGACTATAGTAGGGGAATTGAGGATGTGGCAGATACCTTTTGTCCTGGGTTGCAAAACAATTGCAAGGATTGAAAACGTGGATGAGTCACGTTGCAATGGTGTTACATACAAAGTTGCAAGTTTAGTAAACGGAAATTGATTGAGTTGCAAAATAAAATAGTAGTTAAGGGCCTAAGTTGTGAAAGAAGTTAAAAGGGAAAACCAAATGATTCGTGTAGTTTTTCGAAATGTTTCATACATTAGGTAGTGGAAGTATGGATGTTCAACTGTAATTTTCATTGCAACATTCTTGGGAATGATGGGAAAGGGAAAAATAGATGAGAATTAAAAAAGTTTAAAATTGATACGTACAGTATATAATTTTGTATAATGAAATTAAGGATTAGCAAGAAAGATACTGCAAGCATTATGCTTGTTTCGGGAGGAGAAACGTTTAGGGAAGTTTCAAATTGTCAGTTTCAGTGAAGCAAATAAGGATTTACAAAGGAAAAGAATGTAAAGTTTACTTCAAGGAAAGTTTCAAATTGATTCTAAGAAACAATTAAGGTTTACAGATAGTAGATATGCATGTGGAGATTAGTGCAAGCATGAACGACCGTTTAGGGTGTGAGAAATACAATAACTGTTAGCAATGAATTCTTTCCCGTACAAGTGTACAACCCAGTCGTGGCTGTCTCCCCCTCTCATCCGTCAGCTGACAGTCGTGGCTGTCTCCCCCTCTCATCCGTCAGCTGACAGTCGTGACTGTCTTCCCCTCTCATCCGTCAGCTGACAGTCGTGGCTGTCTCCCCCTCTCATCCGCCAGCTGACAGTCGTGGCTGTCTCCCCCTCTCATCCGTCAGCTGACAGTCGTGACTGTCTGCCCCTCTCATCCGTCAGCTGACAGTCGTGACTGTCTCCCCCTCTCATCCGTCAGCTGACAGTCGTGACTGTCTTCCCCTCTCATCCGTCAGCTGACAGTCGTGACTGTCACCCCCCTCTCATCCGTCAGCTGACAGTTGTGACTGTCTCCCCCTCTCATCCGTCAGCTGACAGTTGTGACTGTCTCCCCCTCTCATCCATCAGCTGACAGTCGTGACTGTCTCCCCCTCTCATCCGTCAGCAGACAGTCGTGACTGTCTCCCCCTCTCATCCGTCAGCTGACAGTCGTGACACTCCCCTTCCATTCACCAGCTGACAGTCGTGACTCTTCCTTTCCATTCATCAGCTGACAGTTGTGACTGTCTCCCCCTCTCATCCGTCAGCTGACAGTTGTGACTGTCTCCCCCTCTCATCCGTCAGCTGACAGTTGTGACTGTCTCCCCCTCTCATCCGTCAGCTGACAGTTGTGACTGTCTCCCCCTCTCATCCGTCAGCTGACAGTTGTGACTGTCTCCCCTTCCATTCATCAGCTGACAGTCGTGACACTACCATTCATCAGCTGATAAATGGCCCGCCCCCCCCCCCCACTCTACACATTTAGTGTATGTCTATTCATCACTATCCTTACCTAACCTAAATAGTCATATTGTATGTACAAGAGTGAATTAAGTGTGATACTAACACAAGTATCTCTTAGTTCACCCTGTTAAAGCATCATCCACCTACCAGTGATCCATCGTCCTGTTAATCCACCATTCATCTAACGGTTCATGCCGTTATCCACCATCTACCAGTGATCCATCGTCCTGTTAATCCACCATTCATCTAACGGTTCATGCCGTTATCCACCACCTACCAGTGATCCATCGTCCTGTTAATCCACCATTCATCTAACGGTTCATGCCGTTATCCACCATCTACCAGTGATCCATCGTCCTGTTAATCCACCATTCATCTAACGGTTCATGCCGTTATCCACCACCTACCAGTGATCCATCGTCCTGTTAATCCACCATTCATCTAACGGTTCATGCCGTTATCCACCACCTACCAGTGATCCATCGTCCTGTTAATCCACCATTCATCTAACGGTTCATGCCGTTATCCACCACCTACCAGTGATCCATCGACCTGTTAATACACCATTCATCTAACGGTTCATGCCGTTATCCACCACCTACCAGTGATCCATCGACCTGTTAATACACCATTCATCTAACGGTTCATGCCGTTATCCACCACCTACTAGTGATCCATCGACCTGTTAATACACCATTCATCTAACGGTTCATGCCGTTATCCACCACCTACCAGCGCCTCCATCTAACAGTGACCCATAGTGTTAGCTCCTCTGGCTGCTGCTTCTAAGAGTGTAGAGAATCGTACATTAGCGATCCAACTGTGTAAGGTGTTTCTCATTCAGTATATTAAGCATAATGTATTATACAACATATTCTAATAAGATAAAGGTTATTCAGAAGTTATTTCCGCTGATAGCACGTATTAAGGATGTCGATTATACAGTGTGCTTAAACATAATACTATACTGTAGTATAGTGTTATGCAGGAAGCAGTGGCGATTACTTGATTACTAACATAATAATGCGTGTTTTAGCTCGCACAATGAAAAATGTCAGTTAAAAAACAATGGTGCGGTGAGGCAACCTATGCGCTGGTTATCAGAAACATTCCCCAGGCGTGTTTGAAAATGGTGTCACCTTGTTGTCTGGGGCGTGTGCCTGGGAATGTTGTCACCTTGTTGTCTGGGGCGTGTGTCTGGGAATGTTGTCACCTTGTTGTCTGGGGCGTGTGTCTGGGAATGTTGTCACCTTGTTGTCTGGGGCGTGTGTCTGGGAATGTTGTCACCTTGTTGTCTGGGGCGTGTGTCTGGGAATGTTGTCACCTTGTTGTCTGGGGCGTGTGTCTGGGAATGTTGTCACCTTGTTGTCTGGGGCGTGTGTCTGGGAATGTTGTCACCTTGTTGTCTGGGGCGTGTGTCTGGGAATGTTGTCACCTTGTTGTCTGGGGCGTGTGTCTGGGAATGTTGTCACCTTGTTGTCTGGGGCGTGTGCCTGGGAATGTTGTCACCTTGTTGTCTGGGGCGTGTGTCTGGGAATGTTGTCACCTTGTTGTCTGGGGCGTGTGTCTGGGAATGCATAGTGCATAGGTTCAAATTCTCATCACGTCTCCCACGGATTTTCTCATTGATACATCACGTTAGTGTGATTGCTCTGTGTATCAGAGGTACCTATCAATCCAACTAAATGGGTACACGACCCTCTCGAGGTGAACCTTTTCTTAACACTTTGACTTGCCTCACTAATATGGCTTATCTCTTCCCAAATGTCAACGATTTACTAAAGTTCCAGTCAAAATACTGACATAAACTATGCATAACAAAGAACATTTAATATTCGATACAAAGTGTTAAAATGTGCGTTGATAAATATGATATTTCCGCTATACTTACCGACTCTCGTGAGGACAACTGGCTCAGTGTAGGACACGCCAGGGATGGGTCAGGTAATCTTCGTCTCCAAGACTCGGCCTTCACCTGTTCAGGCACTGACAGGCAAATCAATGTGGACTATGATGCATGGACAAGTCACAGGGGAAGACGATTCAACACACAAATAGTACGTTCTTGAAAATCAAATCCACATCCACGTGTCCTTATTTACACAAGATGGTGGCTGTGACCACAGATGGGTGGCCACTGCGGTCAAGCACTTACAGCTGCCTGAGGTTCAGGAATCACCAGGAGGAGGATGATAGTAACGTTCGTACCTGTAGTACTGAAGCTTGAAGCTGCTAGAGATTGTTGGTGGCGTACACAGTCGGGGACAAGTGTACGAATATGGGATTTAGCTTCCCTCGCTACTCTGGTGGACAATTCATGCATAGCATCTGTTCGTAATGTTCTTTTATTAAATGTTCTCAGACGAATCATTCTGCGTTTGCAGTAAACTACAGTGATACGGAGGAGGATTACCACAGCTGTTGATGCTGTTTGTTGACTGTGTGTCCGGCCGGCCAGGAGTGCGTGCGGCCAGGAGGGCATGTCCTATCATCTTTAACAATTGGGAGGGATCAAACATGTTTGGTGTCTGCGTTAAGGCCAAGACGCTAATAAAATTATTACATAATGGCTTGATCTATCCATTAAGAATTGAATGAAGATATAATAAAATTAAGAGTAGTGAAGCGTCAGGCGAGAGGTAGTCGTAACTAAGAACTATTGGCTATGGAGAAAGCTCATAATGGCCTACATTACTAGGATGAGCCGATCACCAGTCATGAGACTCGCCGCCGGCGCCTCTGGACAGCAGGCCGCACACGGGTTTGTTCTCTGGAAAACTTCAGATTTTCAGCAATCATCAGCTCAAATCCTCGCCGTTTTGTGAGGAACAACCCACCAATACCCAGACTCGGTGCTGTTGATGTAACATGTTGACTGTGCTCGCGTGTGCCCGCCCGTCTACCAAGAGTGCGTGCCGCACTATTGTTTGAAAGGAACGTTGCAGATTTCTTCTGTACTTCTAGGACACAGTTGTTAAGTATCTGTTGTCCAACTGTCTAGATTTGTGCACACCCCAGTATGCAGGCGACTCTCACTGTTACGACAGTGGTCACGTCCCCCGGCTACTAATGATCTTGTACTCGTGTGTGTGAGGGCCGCATCACTGAGCAGGTAGAGACCCTGTGGGCAGTGCCACAATGAGAACTTAAAAGGTGTACTGAACTTGACAGGGAAAGGTATACCAAACTACTCAACTAGGTGTTAGGTATCCCTGATTCCATCTGGGAAAATCATTTTATGACTTCCGTTGAAGAGAAATAAATTTATCCAGACCTAGGAGTGTGTCGAGCATTATATAGGAATGTGAATCGGCTCTCACTACTGGGAGACTTCAAAAGGAAGTCGAGGAGAAAGAGGAAATGGAAGCAGTTTACAGACGAGGAAGAACAGTTCATAGGAAGAGTAAAAATAGGATACGCTATCGAGGCTACACCAAGTACTTTTCACAGCAAGAATTCAGACATAATGTACATAGAAGGGACAGAACCAGTCATACACCAGCCAGTGTCAGACTCTGCACTTGTTCCCAAATTGCAGACTTACAATTGCAAAATTTCAAAACCCATAATGCAGACAGACTACTTTCCTACAGCATATGGCATAGTAACTAAAATGGAAGAGAGGTAGAGTTCAAACTTTCCATCACTGTCAACGTGAAAGGAGAAATTGACACAATACCATCTCAAGCAGGGATGGCGGTTACCAAACCAACTATCTGTTTTCACAGCTGAATTATATGCCTTATATCAAGCTCTCCAAAGATTCACAACATTACCAATCGGGACATATAAAATCTGAAGTGACTCCAAGAGTGCGATTCAAACAATTACGTACTCTTCAACAACGTGCAAGGAGTTTGTTTACCCATGTCTTCAACTTCTTCATGAACATAGATTAAACGGTTATGATACCTCTATCCAATGGGTCCCAGCGCATTGTGGTATTCTCCATAATGAACTAGTAGATCAACTAGCCAAAGCAATGCACAACAAACCTCACATTACCCGTCATCCAATTCCCCATGTTGCACGTAAAGGAGCCTTCAAAAATACCATCACCCAAGATTTTGCGACGAAATGGAAAACGTCATGCTCACCTTTGCACTTTGGGACCAATAAAAAGAAATGGGAAACTTGGAAACATGTCAGATATAAAAGCAGATAAATTGATATAGCGATGACCAGATTAAGGCTGGGACACACCAAACTAGCAGCACACAGCTCTAAGTACAGGACAAACATCAACGACCTCTGCATCCACTGCCTGAAACAGTCGAACACTATATTTCACTTAAAATACCCTTTACTATCGAGCGTATATTAGGAGGCGGTGACCACTCGTTACAAGAAAAATACCAAATAGTCAAAGCACTGGCTAAATATCTCCAGTCGACCAACAAATTGGGTCACATCTGACCCACGCCACATTTATACCTGGCGCCACCAACAGTTAAAGACAGAAAACAACTGCCTCGTCCCAGTACCAAGGATCAGCTGACGCCCTAATCACAACACACCGCCCTACGGTGCGGCAAGTCTCCCTCTAACATACACCTCTGTTTTAGTCGCCGCACCTCTGTCTACAGCACAACGCAACAAGCACTTTTGAAACTCTTATCATCTTCACCATAAACGCCTCTACCAACATCTGTACATTTTTATTTTTATTTTTACATGCAAGCATGCGAGTTAAATTACAATAAAACATCAAATTAGAAACATAACAGAACAAAACAAGAAACCGCCGGCCAGAAGGACCTACAGAACAACAATTACCAAAACTGGAAAGGGTACAGGAAATGCAGAATAAAAACACAAAAGGATACAAAACAGAGAACAAAACAGAAAACAATCACAAACAAGCATGCAATACAAGCAAAACAAGAACATAGCAACAATTTAAAACCTTTTAGCAGTATGAAACAAAACAGACAGAAGCGCCGGCCTGAAGGACCGACAACAAAGCACAACAGTGTGAACAAAATGAAATATAATAAATACAATAAGAAAGCACACCACACAACAAG
Source organism: Procambarus virginalis (assembly GCA_020271785.1). Lineage (NCBI taxonomy): Eukaryota > Metazoa > Arthropoda > Malacostraca > Decapoda > Cambaridae > Procambarus > Procambarus virginalis. The sequence goes on along the minus strand of WNGS01035414.1, from coordinate 15,076 downwards.
CCAATAACAAACAAAAAATAAAAATAAAAATAAAAGACAAACACAACACGTAAGCATAAAATAAAACACATAGGGCAGGGTTATCTTGAGGTTATCTTGAGATGATTTCGGGGCTTTTAGTGTCCCCGCAGCCCGGTCCTCGACCAGGCCTCCACCCCCAGGAAGCAGCCCGTGACAGCTGACTAACACCCAGGTACCTATTTTACTGCTAGGTAACAGGGGCATAGGGTGAAAGAAACTCTGCCCATTGTTTCTCGCCGGCACCTGGGATCAAACCCCAGGACCACAGGATCACAAGTCCAGCGTGCTGTCCGCTCGGCCGACCGGCTCCCAACACCAACGTCATGCTGTTGTTACCCTCCCAACAGGGTAACAACAAAATAAATACATGAAGACTAACACACACACCAAACCACCCGCCTCGCCACAAACAAAGGGAGAGGCATGGGCACAAACTACCAGATGGCAAACAAACAACCAGAAGGGCACACAGCACAAAAGTAAGCACAAAAGTAGAAAATCACCTGACATACTTGCCCGGAAACACGTCCCGAGGGAATCGTACATGGAACGCCTCCCATCGTAACCACTGCCAAGGGCCCTGACCATCCACCAGGGACGCCATATCATCCAGGACATTGGCAACAAACACCCGCAAACAGGGCACCCAAATGGTATCACTCCTGATCCGAGTGACCGGCACACGCTCCCACACCAATGGAACTGCCCCACCCTGAAAGTCCAGCGCCTCCTCACAGATCAGTAACGCAGCAATCCGCGACCAGTGACCCAACGGCATCACAGACTCCGGTAACACGTTCCCTAAGTCCCCAACGGACGTCCTCAGAGGAGTGAGCCGGACAGAAGGCACCACCACAGGGGCACCAGCGTCCACGGGCACACCACCGGACGACTGCCGGGAAACCGAACTGCGCACATCCTTCTGCAAGGTCACCACCAGGCCACACCCAACCCCCATCATCCCCACCATCCCTAGCAGCGGAGGCCACCACTCCCCACCGCGGAGAGGCCACCACTCCCCACCGCAGAGAGGCCCCCGGAGGAGGAGGAACAGCAGGCACACCCGAGACATGAACACCAACGTCAGCAGGCACATGGACTTCCGCCACCACTAACTGCGGAGCCAGCGACGCATCCGGAACCACTCCAGCCACACCCGAAGACCCACAGTCACTAAATTCCCCAACATCGGCCCAGGCAGACGACGAACGCCTGGAACGTTTGTGCACCGGCCTGAGATCGTCAGAGCCAGAAGCGGTCCCAGAAACATGGGCACCACCAGCCGGACGAACAGGCGCGCGCCGCAGAACGGCAGCAGCCTCGACCACAGAGGGAACCGGACCACACACAAAGGGGCCCCCACAGCCGCCCCAGCACCCAGCACAGCCGGGACCCGAGGCGAGGATGCTGGGCCAGGCGCAGCAGCTGAAGATGGGGGAGCAGACGGCGATGCCTCACAGGGAGCGTCAGAAAGGCCGACGAAAGCAGCAGGGCCAGTGACAGGAGCAGGAATATCATCCGATGGCACCGCAACATCCGGAGGAGGGGCAGTGACAACCAGGAGAATGTTGGGCGACGCACGGGGAGCCTCAGCAACTAACGGGGTGTTCACCTCCTCACCCCCGGAGTCCCCGTCCAAAGGGAGCGGCAGGAAATCCTCTTCCCGGAACAAGTTGACAGGAGCAACCTGAGCCGCATCGCACCCAGCAGCCTGATGCCCCAACAGGCCACACCAGAAACAGGTACGAGGTTGCCGGGTATAGTACACCCGGACGTAGTACCCCAGAAGCCGGACTGAAGATGGAATATCCGACCGCAGGCACATCCCTAAGGTGCGAACGTTCATCTGCCTACCTGCATACCTCCCTGAGGAGAGCGTGTTCACCCGCACACTGACGACCACTCCAAACCGCTGAAAGTAACGTCGGAGAAGGTCCTCGGGAAACTCCAGGGGCGCCCCAGGCACACTGACATAAGTCAGGGCACCACTACGGTCTGAGATGGACACAGAGCCGGCAGCATCTGGCAACGGCAATGTACGCCCCTCGTACCGATGAAGGAAGTCCCGATACTCCTCCTCCCTCACAAACTTGATAACCACCCGGGAGGCAGTAACAAGCTCAACTCCGTAGACAGCCTCCACCGGGATGCGAAGCATGTCACACATCACCAATTCAATGGTCGGATTTCCAGCCTTACACGGGAACTCCAGTCCCACGGAGTTTACACGCAGAACAGGAGGGAGATTGCTCCCCATGTCAGTATCGCCACGTCAATACTCAGCCAGGCAGCAATAGCAGGGGGGGGGGGTAGAGATGCCCACACCCCCTGGCGACGAAAATGGCAAACACCCCCAAACCACCAGAAGCCAAGCGGCATGTTCGTACCTCACGGAAGCTCCAGGTCAACTCTCCAACATCTGTACTGGTGCAGTCATCGGGAGGACAAACCCTTCATGCAAACTGCACCCACTATCAAGAAGAAGAAGAAGAAGAAGACAAATTAACGTAACTGGATTTACTAAGTAATGTATATGGTTGGTAACTTGTTTTATTGAAATTTATTAGATCAATTGTCATCTGTCCATCATTGTGTTATAACGTAATTCATTGTTTGACTGCCGTCCTAAGAGACGAGCCTTAACGTAATTAACTGTCACCTGGAAGACTCGTCTCTGTGACAGGTCTGTCTGTTGTTGTTGTTGTTGTTTTATTATTGTTGTTATTATTGGTTTGCCGCAGTCGTGACCAACTGCTACTTACGTCTGAAGTGGTCGCCCACTATATCAGTGTATTTAATATTGGAACCGTGAGCGGTCTGTACCGGAAGTGCGTTTATTCCGGCTTGTCTAATAGTGACAACGACACTACTGACTTTAATGTAATGTAATTAACATGTAATTAACGTAATAACGGACTTTAATGTAATTTATGAATAAATTGATATTGTTGAAACTACAAGTGCCTTTCTGTTCACACTTTTTAAGACCCTGGTCCTCATTTATTATCTCTGCCATTACGCTTGAATGTGACTCTTAGTGTTGCTATGGATACTTGGACTCGAACCAATTTCATAGCCACATACACCAATACAAATATTAGTGCGAGACACCTATGAGCTACTCTGACAACTACCTTCAGTAGTTACGGAAGCTCCACTACTCAGTTGATCAAGAGTGTCAAGGACTTGGACTCTGGCTGCGGCTAGAACTGCCCACCTGTGCAGTTTTGAAGTATTAAGCTGTCCTTACAGACTTTGTTGCTAGTGCAGTCCTTTCTGACTGAAGTCACTTGTATTAGTGCCATTCACTCACGGGGGATAATCTCAACTTTCTTGCAGTCGTATATCAGTTCAGCGCTGGTCCATCGATTGAACATAACACTATTAACCGTGAGGTGATAGAGGGATGTGAAGATTCTGATATTGTAGAAGAAATGTGGAATGTTTAAAGTTACAGAACAAATAAAGAATGCATCAACGTATCTCATTGATACTAGTTTTTACTGAAAGATCTTGAAAAATATGTTTGGAGAGCATGGATAGACAAGTTCACATAGATAAATGACACACTACACACGGGATCATCCACATTCATCCACGCGTGCTCACTCTCACTCTTCTCACACCCACACAAGGTCATCCGTGTGTGTGTGTGTGTGAGTATGAGTGTGTGTGTGTGTTACTTCATAGAGTGTAGTTTACTCTCTATGTTCAGATCAATAAACGTGATAACGTTTATGAACAGATGGCATACATGACTTAGCTTTACTCAAATAAGTCATTATCAATTGAAAGAGGAATGTCAAAAGGCATTTTTTTACCCTAAATACGATAGGAAGGGATATGAAACAACGTAGAAGGATGAGTGAAATTCATTATGAGCATACAACTAAATACACTCCTGATAAATGTAGGGTGTGATTGTATGGTTATTCTACAAGTTTGGAAAGTATGTTGTTGATATGGATAAATACTGAGAAAACATGGAAATGGTGAAAATAATTTGAGGAAAGAAATGACTAAACTGCATAGTTCAGTGTGAAATGGTGGGAAAAGTTAAACTCACTAGGACAAGATATGAACTGTAGGTATTTTCTTAACGAAAGTGAAGTGATGAGAGGATTTTCTGTGGAAAAATGTATGTAGGATGAACCCGATGATGCAAATTCCGCTTTGAAGTAAAAATTGAACATAAATGATTCAGTCTAATCTCTTGATTTGCTGCAACATGCAAAACAATGAGAATTTTGTAAACGTCTTGGTGTATGGTACATCCACAACATGCAAATAATGTGAGACAAGATGTGTGTTGTCTCATATGGCGTGTCTCTCTCTCACACCATGTGGGTCTCTCGCTCTCCTCGGCTACATGGGTTATGTATACTGTTTTATGTGTAAGAATGTATCAACATATCTCACCGATACTATTTTTAACTGAAAGATCTTGAGGAATATGTTAGGAAAGCATGGATATACAAGTTCACATAGATGAATGACGTTTGAAATTGTGATTGAAAGAGTGTGTTACGTGTTTACCGTAAAACGGCCTAGCGGAGGAGCATAGAACTAACTACCCAATGTATGTATGTTGAACGAACTAGCCAGTGCGTGTATGTTGATGGAACGAGTAAGACCTCTTGCGGAGGTCTGTTTTCCTCTTAACACGGCGAACACCATGTCTCTATACATTAAGCTCCCTTAAAAATAAGTATCTCACACAGCACATAGATTCTTACAGAAGAGTGTGAGACGAATGAGCGAGAGTATGGGTCTTGTGTATACAAGACTTTGTGCGAGTTAGTCGAATAAAAAAAATGGGGTGCGTTTTTTTCTAGCATGTGTTAACTGAGCGAGATAAGAGATCGTATTATGCAGATGAGCGAAAGAGATTTGTATTTGAAATGGGAATGACGTATGTAAGGCGAAGTTAAACACTGAATTTCATGAAACACATCAATAGCTGTAAATTAATACACTGTGAAGGGCTTGATAGGAACCAACAAGCTTGATACACAAGCTTGATAGGAACCAACACTAATGCGCGTAGGTCTGCATTAAGATAAGCTAGAAGGATTCTGTTGCAGAGTAAAGCAGTCCTTATCCATGATTGGTGACACAGAACCGTTGCTATCTGTGATACTATATAGCAGACAAAAAAAATAATAATGAGTGTGTATACCTTACCATTAAGCAATAAGTGAAGAATAATGCAAAGGGCATAGGGAAGTATGGAAATAAAGTGAAAGTTAGTGTGTGTTCCGTCATCCTAACGAGGAAAAAAACCCCAATGCTCACATAGGCTCGGCTACAAGTACCTCTGGGAATTTGTAACATCTGCTAATGTAGACTTGACTAAATGTCAATTCTGTTAGCAGAACTATTCGCATACTTTGCGTCATTATATAATCGAATGTGAAAAAATCGCGGAATTCAGAGATAACACCATCAATGGAGACCAAGAAATGTATAAGTACTTCTTTACATGATGTACTGCCAGGAATCTTAACGAAGTATCCAAAATTAGCTTAGTGTAGGTAATGCATGCACATGACTAAGCTACTGACCAGTTGGGTGGGTGTGGAGCATGACTAGTAACTGTGTGACTCACCATAGAAGTAAAGTGCCTGTAAAGCGAATGTTGTGAACCTCTTGTTGAAACACTTGTGATACAAAAGATTATCGATTATCGATGTGCATATGTGTTTGTGTAAATATTTGTACATGTACATGTATATATAACATTAATAATTGTGTAACTAGCGTCAAAAGATTATTTGCTTAGCTAAACGAACTAGGAGTTCAGTTCCTGAACCGAATATGTGCCTCTGTAACCCTTTACATCACCGACCTGGGATGGTATGGGTTGCATTATAAGGACAGCAATTGAATTGACTTACGTGAGAAAAAAAAATATCAGGAACTGCACTCACACAGGCGTGATCATGTACGCTGCTGCATGCTTACACACGTTCACTAGCACAAGCCATACTCTGTGTTACGACCCTGGGTTCCTCAGTTGGAAACCAGAGGTCAAATTGAACTCTTAAATAATTTACCTTACATTATTTGGTGCGCTTGTCATGGTTCATTCCTATCTTCCTTGTCAGAAGTAAGACGAATCTTGTTTCTCACAGAGCATTCAGACTCTTGAGCTTATTGTGGATTAAGTATAACCATGTAGCAATTATTAACTATTCTTAGAACAATTGAGGTAATCAGTTTTACGTCAATGAAGATTTGTAATGTTTACAAGCGACACGATCAGCTGTTGTCTCCCCGGCACCAGCTGGGGAGAGCTCATGCTGGAGGCTGCGGCGTCCTTCTGTGTTCAGGCTGTGAGGTGTAAACACCTACCTGTGGGGGCTCTGCCTCGATTCTTTTCCTTCTCCCTTTCCCTTACCTTAAGTTCCTGTAACTACTAAGATAAGTACTTTTGTGTATAACCGTGCCTACTCTGGAACTGTAAGACTTGTGTAAATATTGTGTAGTATCAGTCAGTGCTTTGGGTACCCCTAAGTGTTGTGTTGGGTTAGGGTACTCCACGTGGGCTCACTACCCTAAGCTGCCTCAAGCTTCAAGTTCTTCACTTCTCCACTTCACTAAGTGGACCAAGGCTTTTAACGTAAGATAGTGTGGTAAAGTAATTATTGTTATTGTTATTTAATGTATATGGGGGGTTGTTAATGGGTTAATAAATAAGTAAGTTAGTTTTAAAGGAGTATCCATTCTTCCTGTGTAGGAGATCAATGATCTACTTCTAGGATGACATTTTCTGGAAGCCACTATAGTTAACACTTTTTTATATTTTTATTGGGGGCCGGGCCTATATGATCTCCATTACTTGTGATACATCTTTATTCTAACTGCTGCCCCTACTCCATAATACTAGAGCCCCCATAGCAGAACATCTAATTTATAACACTCTGTAATACTTAGGGAATTTGGGAAAGTCCATATGTGGGTTTAGTATATACTTTGTCAAGATTGGAAAAAAAAAAAAAATTATACTACAGGTATCGCCAGTCATAAGCATTGTTACCTTAAGAGATAGTTGTGAAACAGAATGACTGATGAATGATAGATAGCATATGAAAGATGAGTTCTTTTTTTTTAAACTGCAAGATTTGTTATAGTTTGATGTTGAATAAAGCTATAATACAAAAACACATCCCTCTTCTACTTTCTAGGATGGTTACTACTACATATGTAGTTATTATTATATGAAAGAGTAAACGAGTTATGATAATGGTAAAGTCATGATTGAATGCATACTAAGATCGAGTGAGTGTTTTTTTTATGTGATGGAAAAATCTTGATAATTGTATGCTCGGCTACGTGAGTATACATTGTGAATACCTCCTATGGGTGTTAGGTAGGTACTCTCGTACATCACGAGTGAGAGAGTTAGAGTGAGTGAGTGCGAGCAAGTGTGAGCCAATGAGTGGAGCTTGCCGGGTGGTGCCGACCCGCACGCGCTAACAACCTCAGAGTTGCTGTCTTTTGTCTCATTTACGTGTGTACTCACCTATATGTACTCACCTATATGTGTCTGCAGGATCGAGCATTGACTCTTGGATCCCGCCTTTCGAGCATCAGTTGTTTACAGCAATGACTCCTATCCCATTTCCCTATCATACCTGGTTTTAAAATTATGAATAGTATTGGCTTCCACAACCTGTTCCTTAAGTGCATTCCATTTTCCCACTACTCTCACGCTAAAAGAAAACTTCCTAACATCTCTGTGACTCATCTGAGTTTCTAACTTCCATCCATGTCCCCTCGTTCTGTTACTATTCCGTGTGAACATTTCGTCTATGTCCACTCTGTCAATCCCTCTGAGTATTTTATACGTTCCTATCATGTCCCCCCTCTCCCTTCTTCTTTCTAGTGTCATAAGGCATAGTTCCCCCAGGCGCTCCTCATACCCCATCCCTCGTAGCTCTGAGACGAGTCTCGTTGCAAACCTCTGAACCTTTTCCAGTTTCATTATGTGCTTCTTTAGATGGGGACTCCATGATGAGGCGGCATACTCTAAGACTGGCCTCACGTAGGCAGTGTAAAGAGCCCTAAATGCCTCCTTACTTAGGTTTCTGAATGATGTTCTAACTTTTGCCAGTGTAGAGTACGCTGCTGTCGTTATCCTATTTATATGTGCCTCAGGAGATAGATTAGGTGTTACGTCCACACCCAGGTCTCTTTCGCGCGTCGTCACAGGTAGGCTGTTCCCCTTCATTGTGTACTGTCCCTTTGGTCTCCTATCTCCTAGTCCCATTTCCATAACTTTACATTTGCTCGTGTTGAATTCCAGTAGCCATTTCTCTGACCATCTCTGCAACCTGTTCAGGTCCTCTTGGAGGATCCTGCAATCCTCATCTGTCACAACTCTTCTCATCAACTTTGCGTCATCCGCAAACATCGACATGTAGGACTCTACACCCGTAAACATGTCGTTAACATATACAAGAAATAGAATTGGTCCCAGCACCGATCCTTGTGGTACTCCACTTGTTACTGTTCGCCAGTCCGACTTCTCGCCCCTTACCGTAACTCTTTGGCTCCTTCCTGTTAGGTAGTTCCTTATCCATGCTAGGACCTTTCCCCCTACCCCCGCCTGCCTCTCGAGTTTGAATAGCAGTCTCATGTGCGGTACTGTATCAAAGGCTTTTTGGCAGTCCAGAAATATGCAGTCTGCCCAACCATCTCTGTCCTGTCTTATCCTCGTTATTTTATCATAGAATTCCAGAAGGTTTGTTAGGCACGATTTCCCTGTCCAGAACCCATGTTGATGCTTGTTCACAAATCTAATGTTCTCCAGGTGTGCAACCAGTCGTAGCCTAATTATTCTTTCCAGTATTTTACAGGGGATGCTTGTCAGTGATACAGGTCTATAGTTAAGTGCCTCCTCCCTATCGCCTTTCTTGAAGATCGGCACGACATTTGCCTTCTTCCAGCAACTGGGCAATTCTCCCGACATAAGTGACTCATTAAAGATCATTGCCAGAGGCACGCTGAGGGCCTGCGCTGCTTCTCTTAGTATCCACGGTGATACTTTGTCTGGTCCTACTGCTTTAGATGCATCTAGAGTTGTCAACTGTTTCATTACCTCCTCCACTGTCACCTCTATATCTGATAGTCTTTCATCTAGGGTAACCCCTTCCAACAATGGGAGCTGTGTGTGTGTGTGTGTGTGTGTGTGTGTGTGTGTGTGTGTGTGTGTGCGTGTGTGTGTGTGTACTCAGCTAGTTGTACTCACCTAGTTGTGTTTGCGGGGGTTGCGCTCTGGCTCTTTGGTCCCGCCTCTCAACCGTCAATCAACAGGTGTACAGATTCCTGAGCCTATTGGGCTCTATCATATCTACACTTGAAACTGTGTATGGAGTCAGCCTCCACCACATCACTTCCTAATGAATTCCATTTGTCAACCACTCTGTCCAACCACTTGGGCTGGACGGTAGAGCGACGGTCTAGCTTCGTGCAGATCAGCATTCAATCCCCGACCGTCCAAGTGGTTGGACACCATTCCTTACCCCCCATCCCATCCCAAATCCTTATCCTGGTCCCTTCCCAGTGTTACATAGTCGTCATGGCTTGGCACTTTATCCCTGATAGCTCGTTGTCAACCACTCTGACACTAAAAAAGTTCTTTCTAATATCTCTGTGGCTCATTTGGGCACTGAGTTTCCACCTGTTCCATAGTGCGTGTGCCCCATGTGTTAAATAGCCTGTCTTTATCTACCCTGTCGATTCCCTTGAGAATCTTGAATGTGGTGATCATGTCCCCCGTAACTCTTCTGTCTTCCAACGAAATGAGGTTTAATTCCCGTAGTCTCTCGTAGCTCATACTTCTCAGCTTGGGTACTAGTCTAGTGGCAAACCTTTGAACCTTTTCCAGTTTAGTCTTATGCTTGACTAGATAGGGACTCCATGCTGGAGCCGCATACTCAAGGATTGCTCTGATATATGTGGTATATAATGTTCTGAAAGATTCCTTACACAAGTTTCTAAAGGCCGTTCTTATGTTAGCCAACCTGGCATATGCTGCTGATGTTATCCTCTTGATATGAGCTTCAGGGGACAGGTCTGGCGTGATATCAACCCCCAGGTCTTTCACTCTCTCTCTCTGACTCTTGAAGTATTTCATCTCCCAAATGATACCTTGTATCTGGTCTCCTGCTTCCTACCCCTATCTTCATTACATTACATTTGCTTGGGTTAAACTCTAACAGCCATTTTTTCGACCATTCCTGCAGCTTGTCCAGGTCTTCTTGAAGCCTCAAGCTGTCCTCCTCTGTCTTAATCCTTCTCATAATTTTGGCGTCGTCAGGAAACATTGAGAGGAATGAGTCTATACCCTATGGGAGATCATTTACGTATATCAGAAACAGGATAGGTACAAACACAGAGCCCTGTGGGACTCCACTGGTGACTTCACGCCATTCTGAGGTCTCACCCCTCACTGTAACTCTCTGCTTCCTATTGCTTAGTGTCGGGGTGTCACGGTTCTCGTTAGTGAAGGATTAAAGCAACAGTAGACTGGATCTCCTCTACAGGTGGTTGCTCCGACAATAACCTTTACTCACCGTCGTTCTACGGGTCTTCCCTCGATCCTCTAGGCTCCACTGCACGCCCGGAGAGTACCCCAGTCGATCTCACAACCGGCCTTAAATTGCAAGATGAGTGGGGGCACAGATCGTTCCCTCAATCTGTGGCCCGCCCCGACACAGAACTCTTACACAGCCTTTAAGGTCGCCAACTGGTGTTTTTAGGTGTCCAGTAACACTGCAGTGGTGAGGTGTAATTGTGGTAATTGTGGTAAGAGCAATTTCAAACAATATAGTATCAGGCAGATCACTCTGCTTTACTTCATGTAGCGGTCACAAGATAAATGGAGGGGATGATATCAAACACCAAAGAGTTTTGGTATTTTACTTAAAAGACAACGAGAAATATATATGCATCAATGTATCAGGAATAATATATGACAACTGCTCAATTCATAGCAGAATAATCTGGAGCGCACTGATATGGCAACACCGGCAGCGCCACGCGTCAGCTGTCAGATGTCAGCTGACCGGGACCCTCGCGATCGTGAGAACAGACTAGTACTTGTTTTCAAATTCTATCACGATCCCCGTTTATTTAACTTTTTCGCAAAACACTGTATTCAACATTCACATGGCATACTTATTATTTCACTGGCCTCACGATCAGTATCTTGTTCACACTGCGCTCAGTGACTTTTCACCATACCAAAAGATTACTCTATTCTTAATAATATTTACTGTGAATGCACTCGCTTGATCACTGAACTCATCTTTAAATCTATTCTTTCTCCTAAAGATTTATCACTGGCAATCACTTCACGTATATGATACTATTCAGTACACAGGCATGTACATAGATAAATCATTGATCGAATCACAGGCATATATATATATAAATCATGGAGATCAATACACAGGCATTTATGTCAATAGATCATAGAGATCAACACAAAGGCATTTATATCAATAAATCATGGAGATCAATACACAGGCATTTATATCAATTCTAGGCTCATAGCCTAACCCCCATATCTGGTTTACTACCAATATTTATAATAATAATAATCACAGGAAATTAATAATAATCACAGTAAATTCTTTGAATCCTGGTGCTTGCACACACCCACACATAGATATATATGTAAACTGCTACTGTGAGCACTCTGGGTAGCCTCACCACACACTGTGCTCTCTGTGACTTAGACTCAGGTGGGACTTGCTCACGACATATAAAATATCCTGACAAGAAAATATATAGCTAACTAAAGGGGAAATGGGAGGGTAACTGTAAACACCTACTTCACCTATGCTAGGATGACAGTTGGGTTGTAGCTCCTGGTCCAGGCTCTCGCCTCGTTCACCCTCCAGAAACACAAGCCAACGCCTTAGGATTTTCGTGTCTCGCCGCTTTCTGTACACTGCAGGTCCGTGCTCCTTCCTCTACAGTACGTCGCAGGGTTGAAGTCGGTCTCCTGGCCGTCAACTTTCCTCCCAACTACGACAGCCAGCCTTCGTCTCGGCGGTCGTCGCACGTTTCCCAATTAGTCCTTGTCACTGTACTCCCAGAGGAACTGCCTCTCACCACTACGAAGTCACTGTGAAGTTATCAGCCGTCCCAGACGATACTGCTTAAGCTCCACACGCACAGCACCCGACTTCAGAGCACTTGAAGCTCACTTCACTGTCAATTCCCTCATCGCCTAGATATATCGCTAGGTATTTGGGAAGACTTCTCGACGTGCTTGCATCCAACTGTTGACTCGTAGGGTTTCACGAAGGTGGGGTTACTGTCAAACTTGACAGGATTGTCGATCACACGTTCAACCTGGTTGACAAGGCAGTCAACCCGGTTCACTCACGGTGGATTGGCCCGGCCACTAAGCTGTCTCTTATACTGGTGAACTGCCAAGGACGTCACACGTCGATGCCCGGCCCACTTCTTGCAACGCACCTGTCCCTGAGCACTTGTTGCTCAATATTCTGTCAATTCTTTATCTGAGCCACATCGGGGTTGCAGGAAGACCTCACAGAGTGCGCGCTAACAACTGGAGACGCTTACATCCACCGGAGTTCGGTAAATCCGTCACTCTGACAGGATGACCGGATCGCACGTCCTGCCTCTCGGACGTGTCGTGAAAGACTGATGTCGCCAAGGCGCCACCACGGCTGGACCCCCCCTGCCTATGTGACATCACTTTTTCCAAAGTCGGTTTTCATTGGCTCCCAGTGCCACGTCGCTGACGGTGACCAATCTGGCGACACTGACGTCACACAGTTTTGGCGGGAGAACAGACTCGCCAGCGCCATATTGGCTCCCAAAAGGGCCTATCCCACAGGCCAAAATACTATATTTTCGCAAATTTCTCGGCTCATCGAGAATACTGTTCTCTCCCACATATGTTCAATTGATGCCTGCAATGTAGAGAACGCTCGGGAATAGTGGACATGACTCTTACAGCAGGCGTGGGAGAATTAGAAGGGGGGGAACACCGTCACATTAGGTACTCCCTTATCCACTGGAGAGCCCTACCAGTTACTCCTGCCTGTTTCTCCAGCTTATGCATCAACCTTTTATGGGGTACTGTGTCAACAGTACGGCTTTCCGACAGTCCAAAAAATGCAGTCCGCCCAGCCTTCTCTTTCTTGCTTAATCTTTGTCACCTAATCGTAGAACTCCATCAAGCCTGTAAGGCAAGATTTACCCTCCTTGAACCTATGTTGATGGGTTGTCACGAAGTCTCTTCTCTCCAGATGTGTTACTAGGTTTTTTTCTCACAATCTTCTCCATCACCTTGCATGGTATACAACTTAAGGACACTGGTCTGTAGTTCAGTGCCTCTTGTCTGTCACCTTTTTGTATATTGGTACTACATTAGCAGTCTTCCATATTTCTGGTAGGTCACCCGTTTCCAGTGACCTACTATACACTATGGAGAGTGGCAAGCAAAGTGCTCCTGCACACTCGTTCAATACTCATGGTGAGATTCTGTCTGACCCAACAGCTTTTCTCGCATCCAGCTCTAATAGGTTCTTTTTGACCTCATCTCTTGTAATTTCGAACCTTTCCAAGGTCACCTGGTTTGCTGCCACCTCTCCCAGCGACGTGAAATCTCCCTGTTCTATTGTAAAGACCTCCTGGAACCTTCTGTATAGTTCTTCACACACCTCTTTGTCATTCTCTGTGTACCTGTCCTCGCCCACCCTAAATTTCATCACCTGTTCCATCACTGTTGTCTTCCTCCTGATGTGACTGTGTAGTAGCTTTGGTTCGGTCTTGGCTTTATTAGCAATATCATTTTCATACCTTTTCTCAGCTGCTCTTCTCACACTAACATACTCGTTCCTGATTCTCTGGTATCTCTCTCTACTTTCTGGTGTTCTGTTATTACGAAAGTTCCTCCATGCCCTTTTGTTCATCTCCTTTGCTTTCATACATTCCCTATTAAACCACGGATTCTTCCTTTGCTTCTCTGTTTTTTCCTCTCGGGCTGGGACTAACCTGCTTACAGCCTCCTGACATTTTTGGGTGACATAGTCCATCATGTCTTGTACGGACTTGGTTCCGAGTTCTGTCTCCCAATGTATATCCCATAGGAATTTATTCATCTCCTCATAGTTTCCCTTTCGGTACGCCAGCCCTTTGGTTCCCAGTTCTTTTTTGGGGGTGATAATTCCTAGCTCAACCAGGTACTCAAAGCTCAATACACTATGATCACTCATTCCCAATTGGTGCTTCCAACTTAACTTCTCTTATATCCGACTCATTTTGGGTAAATATCAGATCAAGCAAGGCTGGTTCATCCCCTCCTCATTCTTGTTGGTCCTTTGACGTGTTGACTTAGAAAGGTTCTTGTTGCCACATCCAGCAACTTAGCTCTCCATGTGTCTGAGCCTCCATGTGGATCTCTGTTCCCCCAATCTATCTTCCCATGGTTGAAGTCTCCCATGATTAGTAGTCTGGATCCGTTCCTGCTAGCCACAGAAGCTGCTCTCTCTATTATATTGATGGTGGCCAGTTGTTTCTATCATATTCCTGTCTGGGTCTTCTGTCATTCGGTGGGGGGTTATATGACTACTACTATAATTTTCTGTCCTCCAGTTGCTATGGTGCCTGATATGTAGTCCCTGAAACCTTCACATTTCTGAATTACCATCTCTTCGAAACTCCAACCTTCTCTTAGTAGCCAAGCCACACCACCTCCTCCTCTCCCTTCTCCTTTCTTTCCTCACTACATAGTAGCCCTGTGGCAACACTGCTTTGTTATGATTTTCGTTAGCTTTGTTTCTGTGAGTGCTATTATGTCTGGGTTTTCTTCTAGTGCCCATTCTCCCGAGTTCACTAGTTTTATTTGTAATCCCATCTATGTTAGTGTACATCGCCTTGAGCTCACTTTCTTCTGTTCATTTACATGTCTCTTTCTTGGCGAGCATTCTGCTGGTGTGGGAGCTAAGCTGTTCTGTTGGTGAGAAGATCTGTGAGGTGGTTTGCAGGGTCTCAGAGGCTTTTGGGG
>WNGS01035411.1:0-22266 GCA_020271785.1 Procambarus virginalis | reverse complement strand
AATATGGTAGCCTTTCATAGAACAGACAATAAGATTTGTACATGCAAAAAAAAAAAAAATCCTTAAATTATCAATACATGTGAGAACTTTTCTTTTATAACTAAAGTTGCACATTATACCAATCTACAGTGGCTGGGTGGTAGGTGTGGGGCTGGTTGTTTGGAAGTCGCGAGTTCAAACCAATGGAATGATACTGTTTTTTTTTTTTTTGCCATACAATCTTCTTAATACATATATGTGTGTGTGTTTGTGTTCATTCTTTTGTTTATAGATGACATACATATTGACTCCTTTACCAGTCCTTTAGGCTCTGGGGAAGCAATGGTGGTGGTGGTAGTGGTGCATTTCAAACTAAACCAAAAAATGACCAGTTCTGGACGCGTCAAATATCATATCCGCTTAATGTGTCTACAACCTAATTACTCAAAACTACACTATTTAATTCATTCATATCATGTGCATATTGGTCATTATGCTCATACAACCGACATACAAATCTATTTTCATTGTTAGAATCATACATTTCACCAAGTAATACAGATACAAAGAGATTTTCTTTCTGAGAAGGCCGTTAGTATTGGCAGGCAGGCAGGCAGGCATTTGAGGTTATTATTTCGCCTGTTGATTGGGGGAGAGTTGATATGTTAGGGGGTTTCGGTTAGGTGTGGTGGTGGTGGTGGTGGTGGTGGTGGTGGTGGTGTGGTGGTGGTGGTGGTGTGGTGGTGGTGTGGTGGTGGGGTGGTGGTGGTGGTGGTGGTGGTGGTGGTGGTGGTGGTGGTGGGGTGGTGTGGTGGTGGTGGGTGGGAGGGGGGAGGGGGTGGGGGGGGGAATATGCTTGAGGGGGAAATGGTGGTCTGGGATTCCTTCTCCACCCCTTACATATAAGCAAAAATATGCCTTCATAGCTGTGGGTATAGAAACATTAACACAAATTATATCAGTAACTGATATTGTAGCCTTTTAAACAGAAAAGATTTGTACATACAAATACTTTTAAATTATCATTTACTTGTGGAAATGGCATTTACGTCATTAAATTGATACCTCAGCATCAAGTGTCCTGCAGTGGTCCAGTGGTAATTAAGTGTGTAAGTGATATTCTTGGAGTTGCTAGTTCAAACCCGGATTAAGATATATATACAACATGTTTTGTTTTGTTTTGTTTGTTTCTTTTTGTATAAAGCCTCACACACACTATCTATATTAAGCCAGTTTGTTTTAAACATGACATACATATTAATTCATTTTACCAGGCCAGCTTACCACACAACTCCGTGAATTTCCCCCCGTGGAGCCGCCATTCAAACAAAAACAAACAGACAAAAGAAAAAACATTATTGCCAACAGCATTTGGTGTTCCCAGGCGGTCACCCATCCAAGTACTAACCAAACCCAACGTTGCTTAACTTCGCTGATCGGACGAGAAGCGGTGTTCTCAACGTGGTATGGCCGTTGGCATGAGATTGCCTACACATTGTGCCTAATAACCAACTCTTTTAGTCATGGGAGGATACGGACCTGCTAATTGTGTCTTAATGGTAATTGTATCCTAACATATTTTTGTTTCCTTGGCATGGATATTTAACATCATCGTTTATTCAGTCTTGGCTTTATGTTCTTTCGCCATTTACAGACATTTTACGTCTACCTACTGCCTCAGCCTGCCCTGCCCTGCCCTGCCTGCCTGCCAATTTCTAATGAATTTGTGGATTTTCTTTTGTAATACATACATGTGTGTGCTCATCTGCTCTTCAGTTTTTATGACATTTGTCTCATCTGTCCTGCTTTATGATACTTTTACAAAGAACATGAACAAATGCTTGTATTTTAGAGAAGATATGGGATCCAGGTTTCGGAGCCGTAAAACCAACCGTCGTGATTGGTGGACGAGTTGCCAAGTTGCAGCTTCTGTACCGTGCCGGCACATAAATAGGTTCGGCTGAAGCTGCGGCAGCATCATTCCCCCGTGACTGTCTGTCTGAGCGTCTCTCATCACCTTGGTTGATTCATCATCATGGTAGAAGCAAAGCCTACCAAGAAGGCTGCTGCTGCTGCTGCTGCTGCGGTGGCCACCAGGAAACCTCGTGTCCAGGTTGCTCACCCGAAAACTAGTGAAATGGTTCTAGCCGCGGTCGGAGCACTCAAAGACCGTAAGGGCTCGTCTCTACAAGCAATCAAGAAGCACGTTGTTGCCAACAACAAAGTCGAGGCTGCCAAGATCGCCATTTACATCCGAAGATTTCTCAGGAAAGCAGTGGCTGACGGCATTCTTCTTCAGACAAAGGGAAGTGGAGCTAGCGGATCATTCAAGTTGGCCGTAGCAGAGAAGAGGGCCGTTGTAACTCCCAAGAAAGCCACCACAACCAAGAAACCATCTACAGCAGCAAAGAAGGCCGTGGTAACTCCCAAGAAAGCCGCCACAACCAACAAACCACCTACAGCCTTGAAAAAGAAGAAGCAGCAGCAGCAGCTTGCTGTTGTGAACAAAAAGCCCAAAATAAAGAAAGCTTCAAAGTCTCCCAAACCACCCAAGGCAAAGAAAGCTGTCAAGAAAACAAAGGCAAAATAAACGACGACATGCAAGCAGCATGAATAAACATGACAACAAATATCCAGGCCTCCTTCCTCATTGGAGGGGCCTCATATGATTCCAAAAAGAGTTTAATTTTTTAGACAAATAAATCATTACCTTCGGGGATATATATATATATATATATATATATATATATATATATATATATATATATATATATTATATATATATATATATATATATATATATATATATATATGGGTATGGTTGATATGGTACCAAAGTTTTGGGTGAGGTATTGACATTTACACAAGATAAAGCACGAACCAATGGGAATAAAAACATAAGAATGGAAGTAACTGCAGAACGCCTATTGGCCCATAGCATCAACACTTCCTCTTGATGCTTCTATATTTCTTCGGAGACTTGAAGATATATATATATATATATATATATATATATATATATATATATATATATATATATATATATATATATATATATATATATATATATATATATATATATATATATATATATGGGTATGGTTGATATGGTACCAAAGTTTTGGGTGAGGTATTGACATTTACACAAGATAAAGCACGAACCAATGGGAATAAAAACATAAGAATGGAAGTAACTGCAGAACGCCTATTGGCCCATAGCATCAACACTTCCTCTTGATGCTTCTATATTTCTTCGGAGACTTGAAGATATATATATATATATATATATATATATATATATATATATATATATATATATATATATATATATATTTATAATTATGCATGTATACAAAACAAAATAGTCTTGTTAGTCAACTTGCCCCTATTTGAGGCAAGTTGACTAACAAGCCAAATGACTGCAATTGTTTTTAATTTTCGTTAAATATAACATAGAAATTTAATCAAACCTAACCTAACCTAACCTATGCTAGCCTAAGCCAAGCTAACCTAACCTAACCAACTCGGCAATTCATGATCTTAATATAATACTGTTAATTGGATAAACCAATTTGAAAAGAAATGTTTGAAAATAACGAAATTAACTGTGCTTGTTAGGAAAATTGGGCCTTGCACACTTGTCCGAATGGTGTGGTTCTCACTATTAGGTATGACATAAACATATACATAAGTTGAGAGAGAAAAAGATTCGCACTCAAACATGCATATCGATTGCCAGTCTTGAATTATGGGTAGATATTTGTGTCCTCCCTTTTCATTTACCATCATTTGGATACTGTCATAACAGTTCTGAGAAAGATGAAATTAATAAAACGGGTAGCTCACTCATGTAAAAAGGAAGAGTTGGGAAAGTCTTCCCCCCCCCCCCCCATGATCCTGCTCTGCTAATATACAACGTAACCCCCCCCCCCCCCCACTGTCAACCCACTCCACAGTCAGAGTCCCTTTAATCATGTGAGGATAAATAGATTTCATAAGACCCAATGTGCTAACCGATATCAAAACAATTTATGTTATCGTCTATTAAGCCCTTCAGTAAAAAAAAGTATGGGGACCTAATTAGGTCCCGTTTTGAGGTGGTGGTGAGTGGAATCGATGGATTGGCCAAGCTCTTATCCGCCAAATCCGTAGAGGGTGCGACCCTGGCGCTTCAGAGCGTACACGACGTCCATGGCAGTGACGGTCTTCCTCTTGGCGTGTTCTGTGTAGGTTACAGCATCACGGATGACGTTCTCGAGGAACACCTTCAGGACGCCACGGGTCTCTTCGTAGATGAGACCCGATATACGCTTGACACCGCCACGACGAGCTAAGCGACGAATAGCGGGCTTGGTGATGCCCTGGATGTTGTCACGTAGCACCTTACGATGACGCTTGGCGCCACCCTTTCCGAGTCCCTTGCCTCCCTTGCCGCGTCCAGTCATGGTGTTGAAGTTGTGTGAATAATCAATCAATCAATCAATTAAATATAGGTCAAGATACCCTTCGGGTGAGTTTTCAAGTGGGGACAGGTGAAGAATAGCTTGGGTGAGAGGAAGCGTCGGAGTTGGAGAGACAGAGCCAGGGCTAGACCCAGCTGCGCGGCTGATAATGAGGCTTTCTGAACACCTGGCCGGCTTAGGCTGGGCTGGCTGGTCCCAGGGGAGGGGCGGCGATGTGAGGTCTTCTTTCTTCTCTTGAGTTGAAGTCTTCTTTCTTCGTGAAGCTGAAGTCTTCTTTCTTCTTGGAGCTGAAGTCTTCTTTCTTCTTAGATGTTAGAGTCTTCTTCCAGGGGATCCACCACCTCAAAACGAGCAAAATTAGGTCCCCATACCCCTAAAGAGGGGGGGGGGGAAGGCAGCTACCTTCGATACATTCTAGTGCTGAAGCTGGGATGTTTTCCTCTTCTTGATCTTTTGCATGGAGTTTGGCTTGTTGGCGAGCTTGGTGAAGCAGTGGGTCTTTCCACTATTACAATTCGTTTAGTTCTTCCCTTGATGCGCGCCACACACTGTTGCACATCAGGGTTTTGATGTCAGATTCTACCTTGGTTACAGTTTCTTTGCCATTTCTGTGTTTGGTCGTTATCGTTCCTGTTACGATGTCCAGGATTGATAGTGGCGTTTCTGATGCCTTCGGGTTATGGATCAGGAATCTGCGGGGGGCTTTCAGGCCATCCAGGATCACTGGTGAGGCCGATTCTAGGTCGTAGTCTGACAAGTTGACGTTGATACCATCTTCGTCTGCATATACTGGGTCCCGCATTGGTACATGGAACTCTCGCATTCTTGGGTCGGCGTTGTCGTCAATACCTTGGTAGCAGGTGACGTATGGGTTGAAGATTTTCGGAGGAGCTGTGCTGGCTGTGGCTTTGGGTTCTGGTTGACTTGCAGGTGTGATGACAGTAGCTGGTTCAGCAGGTGTTGAGACCGCTTGGGAAGTCGACGTGTCGCTGTTGTTTCCCATAGTCTGGTTGGCAGGAGTGGCTGGTGTAGGATCAGTCACTGTAGTTGTGGAGCAGGTAGTGAACATGGCCTCTGGTATCACAAACGGTGGTAGGTTGTTCTCCTTGTACAGTTCGTTCAGAATTCTGTACCTTTGTCTGAGGTCTCCACCTGAGAGCTCCGTTGCGAAGTGTATCAGAGCTGCAACAGTGCTATCAGGGGTGGCTGCTGGCGGCGTGAGTGAGGACGGCTGGCTGGCTGGGTTGAGAGGTGTTGTCTGTGACCTTGAGTGGCTGGCTCGGGAGCTGCTGGTCCAGTAGTTTATTTGTGCGCCGCTCGCGGCGCCACTGGTCGGGAGTGCTGGGAACGATTCTTCTTGAATGTTGAATTCCTTCGTTCTTGGAGTTGAGATTCTCGGTCTGGCGTCGATCATTTTCTTAATTTCCGCCTGTCTGGAGGGGCACTCTTGAGAAACGGCTGTGTGTTCACCGCTGCAGAGTAGACAGCGCTTGATGGTGGCTGTGCAGGCCCTGTGATGGTGTTCTCCAGCACAAATGCTGCATTTCTGCAGCGGGTTTGGACACTTCTGAGCATAGTGGGTGTATTCATAGCACCTGAAACACTGTCGTAGGCGGAAATAACGTTGCCTGGTGATCTGGTGGGGAGTGCAGGCCACTCCACAGCACCTGAGGCCGTTGTCCGCCGCGAGAATAGCTTCTGCTGGAGTCTTGAGGGTGACCTTGAGGGTTGGCCTCCCATTTTCATCCTGCTGAATGAGGTGGGCCGAGATGGCCGTGAGGGATCGATTTTGTGCGTTTATGCTCTTCACGATCTCTGTAGCTGGTCGTTCCGCGATGATGTCACTCACTCTGTGAATGAATATGGTCCTTACTGCCTGAAACTGGTGGGGAGGCAGGAGTGTTAAGCCCTTTGCCTCGAGCGCAGTGGTCGTCGTCGTGATGAATAAGGCTTCTAGTGCTGCTGCACTACTGAAGAGAATTTGGGGTCCATTGGCGTCCATAACGACGTCGATGGGTGCTACCCCGGAGGTCGATGACAGTATATCCATTATCTCGGACTTGCTGTATGTGGTGTCGGTTCCACGGAACCGCACCTTCACTCTGAACAGCATGCTGCTTGTTCAGGAGGCTCTAATCGTTGCTGCCAAATATTTACCCACCCGGCAGTGCTGGGTGCAGGAGAGCCTGAACTAGAGGGTTGCACTTTCTTTAAGAGGTCTCCCGTCTCTTACCGGTATAATGCACCGGATCAGGGTGGGGTCTGACCTCTTAGAGCAAAGCACTGCCCATTGGGGCGACGATTTCCCGACTATATCCCCTCAAGCGGACGTACTAGTAGCATTGCAACTCCTGCCTGCCCTTACTTTATGCTTGTGGTCGAGTAGAGACGCGGCTTTCTTACAACGCTTTTAAAACTGCAGTTGCCTACTCGTCTGTTTCACGTCCCTGTGAAATGACTTTGGCACAAAAGCCAAAAAAATGAGCAAAGTCAGCGATAATAGTGATTGGGGGAGAGCCGCCTGTTGGCTGCAGCAAGAGGAAGGAGGGGGAGGGGCAACAGGGTGACGTAGGCGAGTTGAGCAGCCAATGGCGCTCGAGCGGGCGCCTCGAGACGGCGTATATAGCCAAAAATTTTGAGGCTGGGGCCATCACAAGCCACAGTTGTTCACCATGGCTCGCACCAAGCAGACTGCTCGCAAGTCCACGGGAGGCAAGGCTCCTCGTAAGCAGCTGGCCACCAAGGCAGCACGCAAGTCTGCTCCTGCCACAGGGGGCGTGAAGAAGCCTCACCGTTACAGGCCCGGAACGGTCGCCCTGCGTGAGATCCGTCGTTACCAGAAGAGCACCGAGTTGCTCATCAGGAAGCTTCCCTTCCAGCGTCTGGTGCGTGAGATTGCCCAGGACTTCAAGACCGATCTTCGCTTCCAGTCGTCTGCCGTCATGGCTTTACAGGAGGCATCCGAGGCTTACCTGGTCGGTCTCTTCGAGGACACTAACCTCTGTGCCATCCACGCCAAGCGTGTCACCATCATGCCAAAGGACATTCAGCTTGCTCGCCGTATCCGTGGAGAGCGTGCATAAGCTAAATCGACCACACTAGTAAACACCAAACTCGGCCCTTCTCAGGGCCAAAATATCCTTCTAAGGAGATTTCAGACATTCCTGGTATCAGTCATATGGATTAACCTTCATCTACACATATCATAAATAAATACACTAATTTAGGTGTCATACATACACTGTACACGTGATATCAATAATTCAAGTCATTTGTAGTACAACCTGTCCTCTTACAAACAAAACGGCGCTTTTTGCTCTTATGTACCACAAAGGTGCACCCCTCCCCCCCCAACCCCAACCCCCCCCCCCCACCCAAAAAAAAAAAAAAAAAAAAAAAAAAAAAAAAAAAAAAAAAAAAAAAAATTGTCATACTGTACTAGAAATCGAAGCAACTTGTATAAGTGACGTACTGTCCTGTCCCGTTTTATTCTGTTTTCGGTCCTCTGGCTTAATCTGTTAAGTTAGGAGACGACATTTTAAATTAACTATTTTCTTGACATTTTCAAACCTTAAGAGGACGGACTGACTGCATAGTTATCCTAACGTCGAACATAATAATGAATCTCTAATCTCTAGAAAAAGAGACCGAGTGCTTATAGGTGTGGAGGGAGGGAGGGAGGGAGGGAGGGGGGAGAGAGAGAGAGAGAGAGAGAGAGAGAGAGAGAGAGAGAGAGAGAGAGAGAGAGAGAGAGAGAGAGAGAGAGAGAGAGAGAGAGAGAGAGAGAGAGAGAACACACACACAGACAGTTTCATAAATATTCTCATTCTATAGTTATTTGCTTTCAGTGACAGAGGTTTTTGTTATAATAGTCATGGTGTCTAACACTCACAATCTCTTTAGAAATTAAAGTGTGGCTCCAATGGAGCCGAGTTTGTTGGTTGGTTTGAGGCCAAGCCACCACCTGCAGGCAGTCAGCCAGCCATTTACTTGGAGGAGGTGTACTTGGTGACGGCCTTAGTGCCCTCAGAGACGGCGTGCTTGGCCAGTTCTCCGGGCAACAGGAGCCTTACAGCCGTCTGGATCTCCCGACTGGTAATGGTGGAACGCTTGTTGTAGTGGGCCAGGCGAGAAGCCTCGGCGGCGATGCGCTCGAAGATGTCGTTCACGAACGAGTTCATGATCGACATGGCTTTGGAAGAGATACCGGTGTCGGGGTGGACTTGCTTCAGTACTTTGTAGATGTAGATGCTGTAGCTCTCCTTCCTCCTGCGCTTCTTTTTCTTATCGCCCTTGGCAATGGCCTTCTGGGCCTTTCCGGCCTTCTTGGCAGCCTTTCCAGATGCCTTGGGTGGCATGATGATGATGCTCGTGCCGGCGTTGTGACTGACGATAGAATAATAATTTTGGCGCGAGTCGAGCTTTCCTTTTATATCCCGCTCGCGACTCAGCTCAGAGCGGGTCGCGTGGCGGAGCGCGGTGATTGGTCAGTGGCGGGCTCCCTTGATCCTGAGCGGGGTATATAACATGAAGCTCGCTTCTGCTGCGCGCATATCCATTTGGGGATATTCCACCAGGGAAGTCAACAGGGGGATGCACGGTGGGGTGGCAATACTAATAGGAGAGGGCTCTCTTACCGCCCCATCCTCATAGAAGATGACCACTTTCTGGCAATAGAACTCACCACTTCACACGGCCCCCTCATAGTCTGCACCGCATATCTGCCACCTAGACTGGCCTACCTCCCCTCCATCCCTCTGAACAAACTACTCGATAGGAACCTCCCTACCATCATCGCGGGGGACCTGAACGCCCACCACCAGGTCTTATTCAACGCTCCTGCCAGGCCAGACCTCAAGGGCAGGCAGCTCTTCAATCTAATGCAAAACCGGGACCTCTCCTTCCAAGGCCCCCACTTTAAGACGTTCTTTAGGGGCAATGTGAGGGGCACTCCCGACATAGTGCTGACCAACAGAGATTGCGACCTGTTCCACTGCAGAGTAACCCCAGGCAAGAACGTGGGGTCGGACCACATCCCTGTGGTCACAACCCTCCAAGCATCCCCCTTCAGGTACGTGACACCTCCCAGGCCCAGACTGGAAACCATACGGGCCAGGGACTACGATGCCTTCCTGGCTGACGACCCCATCATTGAGTTTGAAAACCTCCCAACCCAAACAATAGACCAAGCAGTAAACACCATCCACAACCGCATCCAACTCGCAACTGAGACCACTTGCGAAATATCCACCACAAGGACCTACCACCAATATAAACCAACCAGAGAAATCAGAGCCAAAATGTATGAGTACCAGAGAGCCTGCCAAAGCCACTACCAAACTGGCCAGCCACCAGCATTAACCCTTCAAACACTCAGAAGGGAAGCCATAGACCTTACGCTGACTCACAAGAGTTACTTATGGGGAACCCTGGTGAGACAGGCCAACCAGTACAAACGGGAGCCAGGAACATTCTGGCGCAAGATCAGAAAGCTCTTGGGATCGGTTAACCCCAGCCTCACCCACCTCGTTCACACTTTCCTAGACGAAGATGACGAGGAGCAACAAGAAAAAATAGAAGACCCACAAGGCCAGGCGGACCTCATGGGCGCAGTATGGAAGAAGACTCTCACGGCTTCTAACAGCAGAGCCTTCAACAACACCCATTTTGAACGTGTCAACCAATGGACAACAGAAAACGCCGCCTCCCTCCACAGCACCCCTCTGATAGACCTGACAACTCTAGAAGACGACCACCCTCTAACAAGACCCATAACTATGTTAGAGATGAGAGGAGTCATCAAAAGCATTCGAGATAAGGCCCCAGGACCATCGGGGATCAAAGCGTTGCAGATAAAACTTCTACCAGGCAACCTTCTACAATCCATTCTCAACCTATTCAACGCTATGCTGGCGTCGGGTCACATTCCGGTTGCATTCAAGTCAGCCAAGATGATATTCATTCCCAAACCCAAGAAAGACCCCCACCAACCTGGCAACTACCGTCCAATCTCCCTCTTAGACACAATAGGCAAGTGCTTTGAAAAAATCGTGTCAAACCGTCTTAACTACTATATGGAGTATAACAACCTCTTCACTGAAAAACAATTTGGTTTTCGAGCACACAGATCAACCCAACATGCAATAAACATCATCTACGACGCAGTAAGCTCAATTCGCAAGCAAAAACAAGTAGCTTTGATTGCGACTAGGGACGTACACAAGGCCTTCGACAGCCTTTGGCATGATGGTCTTGTGTACAAATTAGCAGACTTACCAGCGCAAAACTGGACCCTCCTCAGGCTGGTCAGAAATTTTCTAAAGAATAGGCAAGTTACCCCCAACTTCAAGGCGAAAGAGGCCGCAGCCTTCACCCCAACAGCTGGAGTCCCCCAAGGGTCCTGCTTGAGCCCTGTCCTCTTCAACATCTTTGTGAACGACCTGCCCCAGCCAGAGTATAGAGACACCATCATCGTGCAATTTGCGGACGACGTAACACATGTAATAACATCCAACCCAAGCAGCCAAGCAGCCAAGCATGCAACTGTAACCCGCAAGGCAAACACGGAACTAGCCAGGACTGCTAACTGGGAAAGGAAATGGAGGATCACCACTAACCCAGAAAAGATTCAATTAAGCACTGTCGGATGTATGGCCTTCTCAATCGAAAATGAGGGAGGGATAAGAATCCGCGGTGAACCCATAGCCATCTCAAACTCCAACACAGTACTCGGATACAACTTCAACAGACTACTCAACTCCTCCCAGTTTGTATCCCAGAAGACAGCAATGGCTCGAGGTTCGCTGGCGAGGCTCTTCCGCTTCAAGCAAGCCCCATCCCACATCAAGCTCCACCTATACAGAATGATTATAAGGCCTAGCCTTGAATACCCTTACGTCCCCCTGAACCTCACCAACAAATCCAACATGCTGAAGATCCAACGGGTACAAAACAAAGCACTTCGCTTTGCGGAGGGCCTGACACTGATGGATAGGGTAAGAACTGACCAAATCCATGAAACGCTCAACATGAAGCCAATGAACATCAGGCTCAGCTACCTGGCCAGAAGACAGCTGTACCGCATGAAGAATATGTATATCCCAGACCCCGAAGATCCCTACGTAGCAGAAAACACCACCAGCGACTACGAGATCCGCGAACCACCACACAGAACTAGAAAAATCACTCTCCAACAAAAAGTGATCAGACATATCCACGATGAGGCCTTCCCAAGACCTCAAATACTAAGCGGCTTGCCAGACGACCCTGATGAGTGGCCCATCCCGGACCCCATCTACACCAAATGAAGAATAAAGGAAATAAATAAAAAAATAAATAAAAAAAAAAAAAAATAAATAAAAAAAAAAAAAAAATAAAAAAAAAAAAAATAAAAAATAAATAATAATAAATAAAAAAAAAAAAAAAAAAAAAAAAAAAAAAAATAATAATAAATAAGAAAAAAATATATAAACAAATAAAACTACTACAAAAAAATATAAAACCAAAAAACCATTTGTCGTGATATCAGAAGTGTGACTACCCTGATGTTGTTAAGATTAACCTCCCTCAGCCAACTCCATCGGCTCTAGTGCTTTAGGACACCAACAAGGTCACAAACACTAGCCCCCCCAGCCAATGTACTGACAACCCAACATAACACATACAGAAACAAACGACACATACACATATGTCAACCCATGGTGGACAGGCCACCGAACTTTCAATCCTCCTCTCTCTCTACACCCGCATCCTCTTCCTGAATTTCATCTCCCCATCCCTCTACCTCCCCCATCCTTTCCAAGCCCTTTGGACATCAAAGCGAAAGCGAAAAGNAATGGATCCATGAGTGTCGTCGGGGGTTGGTCAGTCAGGGAGCTTAGTTAATAAGCGCCAAGACTGACCAATACTTATAGACGATCATGGGTGCGGTGGTCACCTACTGTGGCGTTTAGGGGTGATCCTGGACGGCAATGGGTTCGAATCCTGGCCGATATCAAATAGTTATTAGTGATTATATATATATATATGGGTATGGTTGATATGGTACCAAAGTTTTGGGTGAGGTATTGACATTTACACAAGATAAAGCACGAACCAATGGGAATAAAAACATAAGAATGGAAGTAACTGCAGAACGCCTATTGGCCCATAGCATCAACACTTCCTCTTGATGCTTCTATATTTCTTCGGAGACTTGAAGATTATATATATATATATATATATATATATATATATATATATATATATATATATATATATATATATATATATATATAATATATATATATATATTATAATTATGCATGTATACAAAACAAAATAGTCTTGTTAGTCAACTTGCCCCTATTTGAGGCAAGTTGACTAACAAGCCAAATGACTGCAATTGTTTTTAATTTTCGTTAAATATAACATAGAAATTTAATCAAACCTAACCTAACCTAACCTAACCTATGCTAGCCTAAGCCAAGCTAACCTAACCTAACCAACTCGGCAATTCATGATCTTAATATAATACTGTTAATTGGATAAACCAATTTGAAAAGAAATGTTTGAAAATAACGAAATTAACTGTGCTTGTTAGGAAAATTGGGCCTTGCACACTTGTCCGAATGGTGTGGTTCTCACTATTAGGTATGACATAAACATATACATAAGTTGAGAGAGAAAAAGATTCGCACTCAAACATGCATATCGATTGCCAGTCTTGAATTATGGGTAGATATTTGTGTCCTCCCTTTTCATTTACCATCATTTGGATACTGTCATAACAGTTCTGAGAAAGATGAAATTAATAAAACGGGTAGCTCACTCATGTAAAAAGGAAGAGTTGGGAAAGTCTTCCCCCCCCCCCATGATCCTGCTCTGCTAATATACAACGTAACACCCCCCCCCCCCCACTGTCAACCCACTCCACAGTCAGAGTCCCTTTAATCATGTGAGGATAAATAGATTTCATAAGACCCAATGTGCTAACCGATATCAAAACAATTTATGTTATCGTCTATTAAGCCCTTCAGTAAAAAAAAGTATGGGGACCTAATTAGGTCCCGTTTTGAGGTGGTGGTGAGTGGAATCGATGGATTGGCCAAGCTCTTATCCGCCAAATCCGTAGAGGGTGCGACCCTGGCGCTTCAGAGCGTACACGACGTCCATGGCAGTGACGGTCTTCCTCTTGGCGTGTTCTGTGTAGGTTACAGCATCACGGATGACGTTCTCGAGGAACACCTTCAGGACGCCACGGGTCTCTTCGTAGATGAGACCCGATATACGCTTGACACCGCCACGACGAGCTAAGCGACGAATAGCGGGCTTGGTGATGCCCTGGATGTTGTCACGTAGCACCTTACGATGACGCTTGGCGCCACCCTTTCCGAGTCCCTTGCCTCCCTTGCCGCGTCCAGTCATGGTGTTGAAGTTGTGTGAATAAGACAAAAATTCGCACGATCACGATCACGATAATACAGGAGAAGAATGCCCATTGGGGCGAGCCTTGAAGTGGGGACAGCTGAAGAGAAGTCGGTGAGAGGAAATGCTGAAGTTGAAGAAAAAGTGCCAGGGCTAGACCCAGCTGCTTGTCAGAGTGTAGATGCTGTATCAATCCATATCTGGCTAGGCTGGGAGACGGGTCTGGAAGGCGGCAGTGGAGGTTTTCTTTCTTCTTGGTGTGTGGAGTGTGTCTACGTCGGGTACCACCATCTCAAAACAAGCAAAATTAGGTCCCCATCCCCCTAAAGAGGGGGAAGAGAGCGGCTGCTCTCAGTTGGTTTCTTCTTAGATCTTCTATTTTTTCTTACTTCTAGTAATCATTTGATGTTCCTTGTACTGGGGGTAGTCAGGTGGGAAGAGATCCTTAAACAATGTTGCTTCATCGCAATGTTCGAAGATTTCTTCATTCGATACATTCCAATATGTTGGTTTGGGTTGTTCAGCACGTTTTCTGCAAACTTCACATTGTAGATTTTACTGGTGAGGCGCCTGTATTCAGGAGATCCATAAATCTGCTTATCACATTCCTCGTAAAGTTGGTCGAGTATTGGAGATTGCACTGGTAATGAGTGTGCTGCAGTGGTCTCTGGTGCTGGGGTGATGTTTCTGTTTCAATTTCAACATAGGCGTTCGAGTCGTCATCAGAAGACGTGGTATCAGAAGCCACGGTATCAGATGTAGTTGCTGGTGTATCTGGAGTTGCTGGTGTATCTGGAGTTGTATGGTCCAGGTTGACAGGCGTCTCTGGAACGGGGTCGGGCTCTGGCGTCTCTGGAACGGGGTCGGGCTCTGGTGGAGAGGAGCCAGCAGTAAACATGGCCTCTGGAATTACGAACGTGGGAAGATTGTTTGCCTTGTATAGTTCATTTAGTATTCTGTACCGTTGTCTGAGATCACCTCCTGAGAGTTCAGTAGCGAAGTGTATCAAAGCTGCTACAGTGCTGTCAGAGGTGGCTGGAGGCGGTGTGAGTGAGGATTGGTGCAGAGGTGTCGTCTGATGCTGTGATTGGCTGGCTCGGGAGTTGCTGGTCCAGTAGTTGGGTTGCTCGCCGCTCGCGGCGCCACCCGTCGGGAGAGCTGGGAAGGCATGTTCTTGAATGTTAAATTCCTTCGTTTTTGGAGTAGAGTTTCTTGGTCTGGCTTCTGTCATTTGCTTGATTTCCTCTTGTCGCTTGGGGCATTCTTGAGAGACGGCTGTGTGGTCACCGTCGCAGAGTAGACAACGTTTGGTGGCAGCTGTGCAGGTCTTGTGATGATGTTCCCCAGCACAGATGCTGCATTTCTGCTTCGGATTTGGGCACTTTTGTGAATAGTGGGTGTATTGATAACACCGAAAGCACTGACGCAGGTGGAAATATCGCTGCCTGGAGATCTGGTGGGGTGTGCAGGCCACTCCACAGCATCTGAGGCCGTTGTCGGCCGCGAGAGTAGCCTCTGCCGGAGTCTTGAGGGTGACCTTGAGGGTTGGCTTTCTGTTTACATCCTGCTGAATGAGGTGGGCCGATATGGCCGTGAGGGATCTGTTTTGGGTGTTTATGCTCTTCACAATCTCAGAAGCTGGTCGTTCAGCGATGATGTCACTCACTCTGTGAATGAATATAGTCCTTACTGCCAGGAACTGGTAGGGAGGCACGAGTGTTAGGCCCTGTTCTTCGAGTGCAGTGGTCGTTGTCGTGGTGAATAGGCTTTCTAGTGCTGCTGCACTACTGAAAAGAATTTGGGGCCCATTCACGTCCATAACGACGTCGATGGGTGCTACCCCAGAGGTTGATGATAGTAGATTCATTATCTCGATCTTGCTGTATGTGGTGTCGGTTCCTCGGAACCGCACCTTCACTCTGAACAGCATGTTCAGGAGGCTCTAATCGTTGCTGCCCTATATTTATCCACCCGGCAGTGCTGGGTGCAGGAGAGCCTGAACTAGAGGGTTGCACTTTCTTTAAGAGGTCTCCCGTCTCTTACCGGTATAATGCACCGGATCAGGGTGGGGTCTGACCTCCTAAAGCAAAGTACTCTGTATCGTGAGTCGAGCTTTCCTTTTATATCCCGCTCGCGACTCAGCTCAGAGCGGGTCGCGTGGCGGAGCGCGGTGATTGGTCAGTGGCGGGCTCCCTTGATCCTGAGCGGGGTATATAACATGAAGCTCGCTTCTGCTGCGCGCATAAAACACCACAAACCCACAACTGCACCAGCAATGTCAGGACGCGGCAAGGGAGGCAAAGTGAAGGGCAAGTCAAAGTCCCGCTCTAGCAGGGCCGGACTTCAGTTCCCCGTGGGCAGAATTCACCGTCTGCTGCGCAAGGGCAACTACGCCGAACGCGTCGGTGCTGGCGCTCCTGTCTACCTGGCAGCCGTCATGGAATACCTCGCTGCCGAAGTTCTGGAGCTCGCCGGTAACGCCGCACGTGACAACAAGAAGACTCGTATCATCCCACGTCACTTGCAGTTGGCCATCCGCAACGACGAAGAACTCAACAAGCTTCTGTCTGGCGTAACCATTGCACAGGGAGGTGTTCTTCCCAACATTCAGGCAGTTCTTTTGCCAAAGAAGACAGAGAAGAAGTAAACACTTCTGCCACCACGACAAATAATACCATAACCAGGCTCCATCCGGAGCCACATACTCTTTAAGAGAGAGATTCAAGTAGACAATCAAATTTTATTCATTAATAATAACATTTATCTCGATTTCATTTGCAATGTGTTCATAACAAACAAACAAGCAAACAAAACAAAATCATAGGGCATATTCAGCATCACTTGCAATATTAACCAATCACACAAATCCAATATATAATTTATATTTTATTTAAGCGAGGAATTCAATTTCTATCAACTTTTAATTATACAAATTAACAAAAGCAACTCTTCACTGGACGTAATGAATTAATAAATGATGAAGGTTTTGATGTGCTATATATATATATATATATATATATATATATATATATATATATATATATATATATATATATATAATATATATATATATATTATATATATATATATAGCACATCAAAACCTTCATCGTATCATTAAATATATATATATAATATATATATATATATATATATATATTAGTATATTTTGGTAGCAGTCTTTCCTGTAGACATATGTTATTAATATGACCGAAAAAGTAAGATTAATAATTCTAACACGAATTTTCTCAATTTTCCTTATGTTTGTTTTTACTGATGACGGTAAATTAAAAATCAATTCTCCAAAATTCATTCTTTATTTCTTAGTCTGACGCGACACTTGAGCGCGTTTCGTAAAACTTATTACATTTTCAAAGACTTTAGTTACACACACACAGAACAACTATAACTGAACAGAGTTTAAATACCTGCATTTGGGTGAGGTGACATGTTACAATGGTTTGGGGTGAGGTGAGAACAAACACAGAACACGAAACAATGGGTATAAGGGAAGAATAGATCTGTAACTGCAGAAGGCCTATTGGCCCGTATTTCTTGATGTTTCTATATTGGAGCGGAGTCTTGAAGTGGGTAGAATATAGTAGTGCGTTAATTGGCTGTTGATTGCTGGTGTTGACTTCTTGATGTGTAGTGCCTCGCAGATGTCAAGCCGCCTGTTGTCGCTGTATCTATCAATGATTTCTGTGTTGTTTGTTAAGATTTCTCTGGTGATGGTTTGGTTGTGGGAAGAGATTATATGTTCCTTGATAGAGCCCTGTTGCTTATGCATCGTTAATCGCCTGGAAAGAGATGTTGTTGTCTTGCCTATATATTGAGTTCTTTGGGGCTTACAGTCCCCAAGTGGGCATTTGAAGGCATAGACGACATTGGTCTCTTTCAAAGCGTTCTGCTTTGTGTCTGGAGAGTTTCTCATGAGTAGGTTGGCAGTTTTCTTGGTTTTATAGTAAATCGTCAATTGTATCTTCTGATTTTTGTCTGTAGGGATAACGTTTCTATTAACAATATCTTTCAGGACCCTTTCCTCCGTTTTATGAGCTGTGGAGAAGAAGTTCCTGTAAAATAGTCTAATAGGGGGTATAGGTGTTGTGTTAGTTGTATCTTCAGAGGTTGCATGGCGTTTCACTTTCCTTCTTATGATGTCTTCAATGAAACCATTGGAGAAGCCGTTGTTGACTAGGACCTGCCTTACTCTACAGAGTTCTTCGTCGACTTGCTTCCATTCTGAGCTGTGGCTGAGAGCACGGTCGACATAAGCGTTAACAACACTCCTCTTGTACCTATCTGGGCAGTCACTGTTGGCATTTAGGCACATTCCTATGTTTGTTTCCTTAGTGTAGACTGCAGTGTGGAAACCTCCGCTCCTTTCCATGACTGTTACATCTAGAAAGGGCAGCTTCCCATCCTTCTCCATCTCGTAAGTGAAACGTAACACAGAATTCTGCTCAAACGCTTCTTTCAGCTCCTGCAGATGTCTGACATCAGGTACCTGTGTAAAAATGTCGTCAACATACCTGCAGTATATGGCCGGTTTCAAGTTCAAGTCGACTAAGACTTTTTCCTCAATAGTACCCATGTAGAAGTTTGCAAACAGGACGCCTAGGGGAGAACCCATAGCGACCCCATCTACTTGCTTATACATGTGCCCATCCGGGCTCAAGAAGGGTGCCTCCTTAGTACAAGCTTGGAGTAGTTTCCTCAGGATATTTTCTGGCATGTCAAGGGGAGTACAGGCCGGGTCTCGATACACTCGGTCCACTATCATCCCGATTGTTTCATCCACAGGTACGTTGGTGAACAGTGATTCTACGTCCAACGATGCTCTTATCCCTGTAGCCCGTGTTCCCCGCAGTAAGTCAACAAATTCCTTCGGGGATTTCAGGCTGAAGTTGCACGGGACATAAGGAGTCAGTAAGCCGTTGAGTCGTTTCGCCAGTCTGTACGTGGGTGTGGGTATCTGGCTGATAATTGGCCGAAGTGGGTTTCCAGGCTTATGCGTCTTGACGTTTCCATACGCATATCCAGGTTTATATTCTCCAATAATCTTTGGCAGGTGGAGTCCGGATTTCTTGGCATTCACAGTTTCAATCAACTTGTTGACCTTTGTTTTCAATTCGGCTGTAGTGTCCTTCGTTACCCTTTGGAATTTAGTTTGGTCAGAGAGTATGTGGTTCATTTTCGCCAGATATTCGTCTTTCTTAAGGATGACGTATATTGGCGACTTGTCGCCTCTCCTGACAACTATCTCCTTGTTCTCACGAAGGCTCTTGGCTGCCGCTTTGAGCTCGGGGTCAGTATGGTACTTCTGTAGTTGGATTCTTCTTTTCCACAGCTCATAAAACGGAGGAAAGGGTCCTGAAAGATATTGTTAATAGAAACGTTATCCCTACAGACAAAAATCAGAAGATACAATTGACGATTTACTATAAAACCAAGAAAACTGCCAACCTACTCATGAGAAACTCTCCAGACACAAAGCAGAACGCTTTGAAAGAGACCAATGTCGTCTATGCCTTCAAATGCCCACTTGGGGACTGTAAGCCCAAAGAACTCAATATATAGGCAAGACAACAACATCTCTTTCCAGGCGATTAACGATGCATAAGCAACAGGGCTCTATCAAGGAACATATAATCTCTTCCCACAACCAAACCATCACCAGAGAAATCTTAACAAACAACACAGAAATCATTGATAGATACAGCGACAACAGGCGGCTTGACATCTGCGAGGCACTACACATCAAGAAGTCAACACCAGCAATCAACAGCCAATTAACGCACTACTATATTCTACCCACTTCAAGACTCCGCTCCAATATAGAAACATCAAGAAATACGGGCCAATAGGCCTTCTGCAGTTACAGATCTATTCTTCCCTTATACCCATTGTTTCGTGTTCTGTGTTTGTTCTCACCTCACCCCAAACCATTGTAACATGTCACCTCACCCAAATGCAGGTATTTAAACTCTGTTCAGTTATAGTTGTTCTGTGTGTGTGTAACTAAAGTCTTTGAAAATGTAATAAGTTTTACGAAACGCGCTCAAGTGTCGCGTCAGACTAAGAAATTAAGAATGAATTTTGGAGAATGATTTTTAATTTACCGTCATCAGTAAAAACAAACATAAGGAAAATTGAGAAAATTCGTGTTAGAATTATTAATCTTACTTTTTCGGTCATATTTAATAACATATATATATATATAATATATAGATATATATATATATATATATATATATAGATATATATATATATATATATATATATATATATATATATCTATATATATATATATATATATATATATATATATATATATAATATAGCGTGAGTGCTCTATACAGCCTCACTCTGCACAACTGTGCCTTACTGTGACATAGACCTAGGTGAGACTTGCTTACTACATGAAAGATACTGTGGCTAAATATATAGCTGACTAAAGGGGAATTGGGAGGGAAACTAGAATCACCTATTTCCACCTATCCTCTGGTGAGAGTTGAGTTGTAGCTCCTGGTTCAGGCTCTCGCCTCGTGTAGGGAATGCCCCCCCCCCCCACACACACACTGATGTGTCTTCCAGGAACGCAATCAACGTCCCAGAATAAATGCGTCGTCGCCGTGTTCTGTCCTCCGCAGGTCTGTGCTCCTCCTCCACGTCTTGTAAGGTTTGGAGTCTGTCTCCCGGCAGTCAACTTCTCCTCCCAGCTACGGCTGCCAACCTACTTCTCGGCTGCAGTCGTACGGATTCCCATTAGTATCTTCTTTCACTGCTTCCCAGTGGATTGGCCCAGCCACTATGTCGTCACTGTGAAGCTATCAGCCGTCCCAGACGATACTGCCTAGACTTCACCTGCACAGCACCCGACCCAGGATCACTTGATGCTCAATATACCGTCAATTTCCTCTTTGGTCCACACATGGAATGAAGGAAGACCTCTCGGCGTACTTGCAGATTACGGGTGATGCGTAATCTATTGATCCTCAAATGACTATAAACTTCCCAGTGACCAATTCTCTTAACTCTTATCTTCACTACTTATTTCTGCAACATGTTTGAGTCGGCTGCAACATATTTGAGCTCCTTGGCTTTGCTCCAGAGAGAATCTTGCAGTTTCTTCATGCTGAGTTTTACGCTATCTGGCAGGTCCAAGTGGAAAATATTAGAGGAGCTGGTCCCAAACCTGCACACAGAAATAACATCACATGAGACCAGAAGACATGGCAGGATGTGCAGAATACCCCCGTTGAAAAACAGAGGTGCAACTGGTACTCTGAGAGAGAACTCTATCAACAACAGGGGCCCGAGACTGTTCAACACGCTCCCGCTACACATAAGGGGCATAACTGGCAAACCCCTCGGTGTTCAAGAGAACTGGATAAGCACCTCCAAAGGATACCTGATCAACCAGGCTGTGACTCATACGTCAGGCTGCGAGCAGCCGCGTCCAACAGCCTGGTTGATCAGTCCAGCAACCAGGAGGCCTGGTCGATGACCAGGCCACGGGGACGCTAAGCCCCGGAAGCACCTCAAGGTAACCTCAAGGTAGGCGTAGTGGGTAGGTTCCCTCCTGGCAGGCATTTCTGATGCGATCTGCAATAAAAATAACACAAGTTTAATATATACCACATATCGTGGTAATCAATAAGCGGTACATTTGAGTTGTGCACAAAATAATTTGAACTAACTAAAAAATAATTTGTTGGCAAACAGTAATAACATTGTTAATACGAGGTCTTGAACTAGATACTGAAAGGGGAAACAACAACAAGGCATGATAGTGAAAAAATATGAACTGCAATTGTAAAGAATTTGAAAGCTGATTTATATGTTTTGTGAAGCGATGCTGATGGAAACGGTAAGTAAACTTTATTTGAAAAAGAATAAAGAACTGAAAGCATGACGGAGAAATCAGTAAAAATAAGAAGCAATGATCTTCATAAAACATAACCACGACTGTAATAATTCACTCTTAAAACTGTGCACACTGAGAAATCTTGTCTCCACTAGTTCGTGGACTAGTGGTACACCTTTGTTTAAAACTAAATCTATACATGCGATATGAAATGTGGAAAACTAAATCTACACTCATTACGGTAGAAATGAATGAAAGCCTGATCTGTCTGTATAAACGGTGGAGGGCCAGAAATAATGGTATGATTCATATATATCATAAAATACAAATAAACACTCTAGAGGCCTGATCGTCATTTACCAGTTTCTTAAAGGATTTTTTATTTTTTTATTTTTACATGCAAGCATGCGTATAAGTTACAATAAAAGCATAAACAAAATGAGCATAGAACACAATCACAAGTACACACATGTACTCGGACAAAGGAACAAATCAAGAGAAGACCAGCCGGAAGGGATGACAAACACACACAAGCGCATACATAAAACAC
>WNGS01035385.1:0-14573 GCA_020271785.1 Procambarus virginalis | reverse complement strand
AAACCGGCCGTTGACTTACTTGTCTGATGATCCTACTCAACATGAGCCATTAAGTCCTGCACACCTAATGTATGGAAGACTTCTGACTCCAGTACCATCTCTAGTGGATGATGAGATCAGAGATCCCTCATATGTGAGTCAGAGCGAGTTGGTTCAGGGGTATAAGCATCTGTCCAGCATAATCCAAAAATGGAATGATGTTTGGACAAAAGAATATCTTACATCTCTACGAGAACATCACTATGGGGCCAATGTCCCACATAATATATCTAATCTCCAGCCTGGCGATATTGTCTTGGTAGACAGTGATGGCCCTAGGGCTGACTGGCCATTAGGTAAAGTTGTCTCAGTCCATCCAGATAGCCAGGGGATTTTGAGAATAGTCAAGATCCTGTCTAAAGGAACAACTTCCCTGAAGACATTGGACAAACTCATCCACATGGAATCAGTGAGCCAGCTGCAGTTAGATCCTGAGAGACCTCAAGACATTCTAACTACACATGACCCACAGACTCCTAACAGGCACAATCGTCCACAACGGACAGCCGCACAAAAGTGCAAGCAAAATTTGCACTTGTATTATCAATCCGATGGAGAGTAAATAAATACATATGGTTACTACTGTCCTTAGTATAGGACTCTGTGCCAGTTCTCTCCCTCTGGAAGATGTGGGAAATTTTACCCACCATATCTAATAATCATCTAAGAAATGTATTATTTCTATATCATATCAATATCATATCAAATCATATCTATATCATATCTATATCATATCAGAATCATATCAGAATCACAATAGATTTTATATATAGCTTGATCCTAGATGATGCCACTATGATCACGTACGCCATAGGGCCCTATAGATGCCTACGTGACTTTGTGCATGATCTTCAAGGATCCAGAAGCTTCTAGAAGGATTGTAATTAAAAATTTATTGGAACACTGACGTCGTATCCGGTAGAGATAAAATCGAATCCTTATTAAGAATCAGTGGTATTATCAAGTACTACTTATAATCTTTAAATCCTATATCATATTTTATTATAATCACATCTTATCTCAATCATAAGTCTAGACTGTAAAAATAATCAATCAATATTCATTCAAAGCTACCCCTTTTTCAAGGGGATGGGGGAGGCATCTCGGGAGAGAAGCGCCCACCACAGCCCGGGGGCAGAACGCGTATGTTTACACAACTGTGTACACGTGACGGTCCCTTAGCGAACATTTTGGCTGAGGACACCTTATCTAATATCATTATCACCAGTGAACACTCTCTAGAACTGGGGGAGTACCTGGACAATATATCAACAAGGAAAATCCTAGAACATTTATGTAAAATAAGAGTGAAGTGGAGCATTTAGTGACGCGTCTCCACCTTCATCCCTAATCTCATCCCTAATCTTCATTGTTATCTTCTGCAACGCAGTCCAATCCGTAGCAACGCTACTAGATCAAACAGCAACGCTGTAATCTAAAATATCGTGCCTAAACTCGCCAAGAGAGTTCTTCAGTCTGGCACACTTGTCAGACAGGCACCCGGCTTCAGCTAAGTTTATTGAATGTTATTACTGTAGCGTATTAGTTGGCCAATTAAAGCTAGTATAACATTAATATTCTATAAGACTGATAGTCGGTAAAAAGGCGAGGCAACGCCTCATATTTCTGTGAGTTTATTATTAATATTGTGGTACAGCTGTTGAGTCTTATCCAAGCTCTAAACCTCATGAGTGTCCAGACTGTCAGAAAAGATTGTCACAATAAGTAAATAATACACATGAGTGTCCAGAGTGTAGGAAGAGATTCAACAAGCTGACTGTATTTAATCATATACATTGATCATATACATTGCATATACTTGTATATATAAATTAAGTTAACAATTGCTTGCTTAGTTATTTTTTAAGTAATCATATAAGTTCATTTAATTGAATATAATTTTAGTACTCAGTAACAGTGCTCAGACCATACTTAGGTCATTTATCATACTTTACAATTTACAATTAAAGTGTTGTATTGTTTAAAGTATAAGTGTATTGGCTGTTAATTGCTAAGGTGCTAGGCTAGACTGTGTATGTTTAAATCTCTGATTTAAACAGAGCCAGTGTTCAGTTATATAACTGAATTATAAAATCTTATCCTTGTATAAAATACAAGCTGATGTGAGATACCTGTTGGCAGGTGGACGTGGAACTGCAATCAACCTATCAACTAATTCACTCACCCCACCTGCCCCTTACAGCCCATTATCTGTCATTAGGAAAAGAGGAGCTAGGATTTACGACCCTAGCTAGAGATTTTAGTTGAATTAATTTGCATACAGTAATTTTTTAATTTAGTTCAGTACAAGTCCCTGGTAGTCTCCTCTTATATCAATCACAGCAGGTTTTTCCCACAAGAAGTAATATAGATAAAATTGTTCTTCATTCTTTAAATGGACAAGCAAATTTTGGGTAAATTGTTAGGATGTCGTCCAGAACACCTGAGTCAAAAAATAGTTACACAGTTGGTGGTACAAGAGGCCAGGAGGTCTAAAGTCCTTTACGGTTTCACATTCATCAATGTAGTGTTCTAGTGAATGCATTAAAGGTTTATCACAGAGTTTACAATCTGAGTATTCTGGTAGTGGCTCAGCCTCACTAACCTGCCAGATGTGTCTATAGCCGAGGCGAATTCGCGCAATGACTACATCACATTGCCTGGTTCGTCTACTATGCCGACCATACAAATACCTATTATTACAAAACTTGTCATAACTTTAATACTGCAGCTTTCAGGTCTCTGGGCATTTCTTAGTTCTTCTAAATCTGAATTATTTCTTTAATTTGTATGTTTCTAATAACTGCATTAGATAGTCCAAAGTCATAATCAATGTTTTCTTTCCTGCAAGCCTCATTGGCCAATCGATCTACGAAGTCATGTTTTCCAACTCCAACATGGGATGGGATCCACACAAATTTATACAAGAGTTATTATCATTGGCAAAGATTACATTCCATTTAATATTACAAGCTACGTCCGACATACATTGTGATGGGTTATTAAGGACTGCAGAGCACTTTTAGAGTCACAGAAAATAACTCCACCACCATTGAGCTTAAGGTATTCAGTGGCTAGATAAATGCCCACTAGCTCGGTCTGCGTCGTGCTAGCCCAGTTGTTCAATCTCTGTGTACTAGACATGATCATTTCATTCCCTTTATACACTGCACATGCACAACCTGTTCTACCAGTGCCTAACTGCACAGAGCCATCAGTAAAGGCATAGGATTCAGTCGGTTTGAGAATTTGAAGATGACTGTCAATAGCTTCTAATGTTATACATCTCAAAATGTCAGTGTTATACATTTGTTTAACACTGATGGGGGTATAATGCAGAGAGACCTCCACATCTTTCCAAGGGGGAATATAGTGAACAGTTTTATCAGGGTTAAGAGACACATTCAGTTTCCGAAGATTATAGGCACAACAACTGAGCCACGCACTGTAGGGAGCTTTTGCGGTGGATTGCGGGAACAGTCAGAATTGTTTAGAATGGATCTCAATTTAATTTGAATAGAGCTGGGGGGGACCATTATTCTTCAAAGTTTTGGCGCAAAACATAGTACTAAGTAGAACTATTCTTTCGTAAATGGAAGGTAAGTTTAGTTCCTTTCTCATGTTAACAATTCTGACAGTTCTAGGACAACCCAGGATGATGCGCATGGCATCATTCTGTACTACATCTAGGCCTTGTAATTGTTTAGGAGAAAAATTAAGAAGATGCAAGGCATAATAATCAACAACAGATCGTATAAAGGCAATATAAAAACTACGGGCATATTTTATGTTAATGCCAAATCCTTTGCCAACAAGAGTTTTGAGAGGTTTAAGACGCTCAACTAGTTTTTTGCGCAGGTTGCTGACGAGATTTGCATCATTAACCTCGACTCCAAGATATTTATAAGACTCGCAAGTCTCCACGGGCACTCCATTAATAGCATAATTAACATGAAGAGAATGGGGAATAAGAACCCTTGTTTTATCAACAGAGATTATGAGGCCACATTCTACTACTTTCTTGGAGAAAGCATCAAGTAACACTTGTAGTCTTGGTTTACTGTGTGCCATAATACAAATATCATCAGCATAACATATAACAGTTTCCGTAGGTTGTACAGGTATGTCATGGATAAGTTTGTGCATAAGTATATTGAAGAGCATAGGGCTTAGGACACCACCTTGAGGTGTGCCTAGTTCGAATGCATCTGTCCTTGTACTTTTAACTCCTTTAAATAGGACACTAGCACGCCTGTTGGATAGGTAGCACAGAGAGACCGCCAGGACACCCCATACTGTATAGTGCTCCCTACACTACGTGTGAGAACTGTGACCCCTGTGCATTTTGAGAAGCAATGGAAAATTAGCACCAACAAACAAAAGTTTCAGATAATACACATTGCGAAAAGAAACCCGGACCAACACCAGTGCCAAAGGCTATATGACCTTTGAGAAAATACCAAAAATATGGAGCGTTGGTGACCTTTGTGACCTAAGGGTCACAAAGGGAGCCGGTCGGCCGAGCGGACATCACGCTGGACTTGTGATCCTGTGGTCCTGGGTTCAATCCCAGGCGCCGGCGAGAAAATTGGGCAGAGTTTCTTCACCCTATGCCCCTGTTACCTAGCAGTAAAATAGGTACCTGGGTGTTAGTCAGCTGTCACGGGCTGCTTCCTGGGGGTGGAGGCCTGTTCGAGGACGGGCCGCGGGGACACTGAAAAGCCCCGAAATCATCTCAAGATAACCTCAAGATAAGGTCGCTAAATGATTCACGGCTGAGGAACTAGTCCCGCTAGTGACGTCATGATGGTGACTTACTCATTATTCTTACAATTAGGATCCTATCGATACTATAAAAAGTAATGCTATAAAGTTTGAATGAAGACTAATTTTAATTTCTTTAAATTACTGAATAATGTGGAAATAATTCATTATACGAAACTGTGAAAAAAGGCGCAGTTATTCAAGCTCGCCCAATCTTCCCAGGGAATGCTCCCGTGCTCTCAGGTCCCTACAACGTGGCTTCCAACTTCCCACTCCCATGCGTTGATAGAAACAAGTCTGTATCCTTCCTACAACAAAACTAGTTTGGACAAGTGAATGCACATCACACCACTAGTGAACACGTACCACCACCAGT
The DNA here is from genome assembly GCA_020271785.1 of Procambarus virginalis. Taxonomy (NCBI): domain Eukaryota; kingdom Metazoa; phylum Arthropoda; class Malacostraca; order Decapoda; family Cambaridae; genus Procambarus; species Procambarus virginalis. The sequence goes on along the minus strand of WNGS01035385.1, from coordinate 9,394 downwards.
GGAACCCACCACCACCAGGGAAGCAAACCACACACCAGTGAAACACATTACAAACACCACCCGTGAACACATCACCACTAGTGAACACAACATGCACCACCAGTGAACACATCACCACTAGTGAACACAATAACACCACCAGTGAACACATCACCTCTAGTGAACACAATCAACACCACCAGTGAACAAACACCACTAGTGGAACACACAGCACCACCAGTGAACACAGCACCTCTAGTGAACACAACAGCACCACCACTGAACACATCACCACTAGTGAACACCAACAGCACCACCAGTGAACACATCACCACTAGTGAACACAACAACACCACCAGTGAACACAAACATCACCACTAGTGAACACTACAACTACATCACCAGTGAACACAATCACCACTAGTGAACACAACAGCACCACCAGTGAACACAAACAATACCACCAGTGAACAACCACCACTAGTGAACACAACAGCACCACCAGTGAACACATCACCACTAGTGAACCAACAACAGCACCACCAGTGAACACAACGACACTAGTGAACACAACAGCACCACCAGTCAACACATCACCACTAGTGAAACAAAACTACACCACCAGTGAACACATCACTACTGAGTGAACACAATAACACCACCAGTGAACACATCACCACTAGTGAACACAAGAACACCACCAGTGAACACATCACCACTAGTGAACACAAGAATAACACCACCAGTGAACACATCACCACTAGTGAACACAACTACACCACCAGTGAACACATCACCACTAGTGAACACAATACACCACCAGTGAACACATCACCACTAGTGAACACAACTACACCACCAGTGAACACATCACCACTAGTGAACCAACTACCACCACCAGTGGAACACATCACCACTAGTTGACACAACACCACCAGTGAACACATCACCACATAGTGAACACAACAACAACCACCGTGACACAACAACACCACCAGTGAACACATCACCACCAGTGAACACAACAACAACCACCAGTTGAACACAACAACCACACCAGTGAACACATCACCAGTGAACACAACAACACCACCAGTGAACACAACAACACCACCAGTGAACACACAACACCACCGATGGAACACAACAACACCACCAGTGAACACAACAACACCACCAGTGAACACAATCACCACCAGTTGAACACAACAACACCAGTGAACACACAACACCACCAGTGAACACATCACCACTAGTGAACACAACAACACCACCAGTGAACACAACAACAACCACCAGTGAACACACACACCACCATTGAACACAACAACACCACCAGTGAACACGTCACCACTAGTGAACACAACAACACCACCAGTGAACACAACAACACCACCAGTGAACACGTCACCACTAGTGAACACAACAACCCACCAGTGACACACACAACACCACCAGTGAACACAACAACACCACCAGGGAACACAACAACACCACCAGTGAACACATCACCACCAGTGAACACAACAACCCACCAGTGACACAACAACACCCACCAGTGAACACGTCACCACTAGTGAACACAACAACACCACAGTGAACACAACAACACCACCAGTGAACACAACAACACCACCAGTGAACACAAAACACCCCCAGTGAACACACACCATCCAGTGAACACAACAACACCACCATGGAACACAACAACACCACCAGTGAACACAACAACACCCCCAGTGAACACATCACCACCAGTGAACACAACAACACCACCAGTGAACACAACAACACCACCAGTGAACACATCACCACTAGTGAACACAACAACACCACCAGTGAACACCACAACACCACCATTGAACGCAACAGCACCACCAGTGAACCATCACCACTAGTGAACACAACAAACACCACCAGTGAACACAACACCACCAGTGAACACAACACCACGCAGTGAACACAACAGCACCACCAGTGAACACAACAACACCACCAGTGAACACAACAACACCACCAGTGAACACAACAACACCACCATTGAACACAACAACACACACCATGAACACAACAACACCACCAGTGAACACAACAACACCACCAGTGAACACAACAACACCACAGTGAACACAACAACACCACCATGAACACAACAACACCACCAGTGACACAACAACAACCACTAGTGAACACAACAACACCACTAGTGAACTACACAACCACACTAGTGAACACAACAACACCACTAGTGAACACAACACCACCAGTGAACACATCACCACTAGTGAACACACAAACACCACAGTGAACACATCACCACTAGTGAACACAACAACACCACCAGTGAACACATCACCACTAGTGAACACAACAACACCACCAGTGAACACAACAACACCACCAGTGAACACATCACCACTAGTGAAACACAGCAGCACCACCAGTGAACACATCCCCACTAGTGAACACAACTACACCACCAGTGAACAAACACCACTATTGAACACAACAACCACCAGTGAACACACTATCCAGACCAGTGAACCAACAACCACCACCAGTGAACACAACAACACCACCAGTGAACACATCACCACTAGTGAACACAACATCACCACCAGTGAACACACATCACCACCAGTGAACACAACAACACCACCAGTGAACACAACAACACCCCCAGTGAACACATCACCACCAGTGACCACAACAACACCACCAGTGAACACAACAAACACCACCAGTGAACACAACAACCCACCAGTGAACACATCACCACCAGTGAACACAACAAACACCACCAGTGAACACAAACAACACCACCAGTGAACACACAACACCACCAGTGAACCACAACAACCACCAGTGAACACAACAACACCACCCAGTGAACACATCACCACCAGTGAACACACACACCAGTGAACACAACAACACCACCAGTGAACACATCACGACTATGAACACAACACACCACCAGTGAACACATCACCACCACCAGTTGAACAACATCACCACCAGTGAACACAACAACACCACCAGTGAACACAACACACCACCAGTGAACACGTCACCACTAGTGAACACAACAACACCACCAGTGAACACAACAACACCACCAGTGAACACGTCAACCACTAGTGAACACAACAACACACCGTTGAACACACACACCACACAGTGACACAACAACACCACCAGTGAACACAACAACACCACCAGTGAACACATCACCACCAGTGACACAATCAACACCACCAGTGAACACAACACACCACCAGTGAACACGTCACCACCAGTGAACACAACAACACCACCAGTGAACACAACAACACCACCAGTGAACACAACACACCCCCAGTGAACACAACACCACCAGTGAACAACAACAACACCAACCAGTGAACACAACAACACCACCAGTGAACACAAACAACACCCCCAGTGACACATCACACCAGTGAAACACAACAACACCACCAGTGAACACAACAACACACCAGTGAACACATCACCACTAGTGAACAACAACACACCACCAGTTGAACACAACAACACCACCAGTGAACGCAACAGCACCACCAGTGAACACATCACCACTAGTGAACACAACACCACCACCAGTGAACACAACACCACCAGTGAACACAACACCACCAGTGAACACAAACAGCACCACCAGTGAACACAACAGCACCACCAGTGAACACACAACACACCACAGTGAACACAACAACACCAGTGAACACATCACCACAGTGAAACACAACAACACCACCAGTGAACACAACAACACCACCATTGAACACAACAACACCACCAGTGAACACAACAACACCACCGAGTGAAAACATCACCATCAGTGAACACAACAACACCACTAGTGAACACAATACCACCAGAGAACACAACAATTGTGAACACAACACCACCAGTGAACACATCACCACTAGTGAACACAACAACACCACCAGTGAACACATCACCACTAGTGAACACAACAACACCACCAGTGAACACATCACCACTAGTGAACACAACAACACCACCAGTGAACACATCACCACTATTAGAACACAACAACACCACCAGTGAACACAACAACACCACCAGTGACACATCACCACTAGTGAACACAGCAGCACCACCAGTGAACACATCACCACTAGTGAACACAACTACACCACCAGTGAACACCAACACCACTAGTGAACACAACAACCACCACCAGTGAACACATCAACCACCAGTGAACACAGCAACACCACCAGTGAAACACAACAACACCACCAGTGAACACATCACCACTAGTGAACACAACATCACCACCAGTGAACCAACAACACCACCAGTGAACACATCAACCACCAGTGAACAACACCACCACCAGTTGAACACAACACCACCACCAGTGAACCAGCAACAACACCACCAGTGAACACATCACCACTAGTGAACACAACAACACCACCAGTGAACACATCACCACTAGTGAACACAACAACACCACCAGTGAACACAACAACACCACCAGTGAACACAACAACACCACCAGTGAACACAACAACACCACCAGTGAACACAACAACACCACCAGGGAACACAACACCACTAGGAACACAACAACACCACCACGTGAACACATCACCACCAGTGACACAACAACACCACCAGTGAACACAACTACACCACCAGTGAACACATTCACACATAGTGAACACACAACTACACCCCAGTGAACACATCACCACCGTGAATGCAACAACACCACCAGTGAACACATCACCATTAGTGAACACAACAACACCACCAGTGAACACAACAACACCACCAGTGAACACATCACCACCAGTGAACACACCACACCACCAGTGAACACAACAACACCACCAGTGAACACAACAACACCACCAGTGAACACAACAACACCACCAGTGAACACAACAGCACCACCAGTGAACACATCACCACCAGTGAACACAACACAAACCACCAGTGAACACATCACCACCAGTGAACACACAACACCACCAGTGAACACAACAACACCACCAGTGAACACATCACCACTATTGAACACAACACCACCACCAGTGAACACATCCACCACTATTGAACACAACAACACCACCAGTGAACACAACGACACTAGTGTACACAACACCATTGACCACTGGCCCCCATACAAACAGTACCACCAGCACATAACGGTGGGGCAACACCACATACAACACCAGTGCACACACGCTCATCAGCAACAACACCGCACACACAGCACACCTGAGGACCAACACCTCCACGATTGGATAACCACGGTGAAGAAAGTCTCACTAGCCTACAATGGAACTGCAAATGGTGTTTCGCGGTAGACCTTAATGAAATCATACAATACGGCTCGTGAACACCAAGCTGACGTCAAAGTGCTACAAGAGACACTGGTGGGTAATGACTTCAGTCCAAGGTTCAGCGGTTATCGCAAGGTTTCCCTGCCCTCTGGGGACATAAACGGGGTCTTATTACCTAGTTCAGCAACACATTCCCGCACAGATCTTGATGATCTTCCACAAGGAGGATGACTATGGACTCGCTGAGGGGAGTATCCCTTCACTTAAACAATAATGCCCTACAGATAATCAACCTATATGTGCCACAGGGTAAACTTGACCTTGACACACTACATGAATTTGTTAATGAAGAACTTACCCTGCTAGTCGGTGACCTTAATGCCAGGCACCCACACTTTGAAGCCGGCTGTCATCAGCCCAATGTCACTGGACGGAAACTGTCACTGCTTGTCAGGGGAAGTTGAAACCTTAGAGTCCTGGGTCATGAACAGCCAACTCACCTCAGAGGAGGAAGATTGAACTATGCTCTCCTGCTGAAGGCACAGGACACGGATGCCAGTACATCACATTGGTGCGCAGTTTATGTAGTGACCACTGGGCATTGGCTACCACCGTCGACATGAGCAAGAGAAAGCAAGAGACAAATAAAAGAAAAAGGGTATCGCTCCGAACCAGATATGAGGCCGCACTTGATAAACAGGATGAGTGACTGGTTCACGGAAAACCAAATCCCAGAAGACATTGAGACATTTGTTGATGACCTTAAAAACCAAAATTGAGCACTGTCTCAGAGTACCGCGCCGTACGCCTGGGCGCAGGAACCCTCAGAAGAAGAAAATACAAATGTTATGAGAATAACTACATAAAGCAAATGTAAGGAGCAAGCTCAATGCTATAACTACATGCTCAATGCAAATGTAAGGAGCAAGAGTAGAGAGTACCGGAGACATCCCACTGACAGCACCAAGAGCTGTTTAAAACTGTGTTTCAAGTAGCCAGGGAAGAGACGATTAAAGAGCAGGAAAGACAATGGCTTAACTTCACCAGCTGTATTGAAAGAGAAACATCTGCAAGTCAAGTATGGGCAAAAATTCAGACATACTGAAGGAGGCATTTTCATAACCCGGCCTCCGGCTCACAAAGAGCCCAGTGTAAGGCTGACGACTTAATTCACGAAGTGGGAGTGATGCAGGCATCCTCCTCCTCCCTCCCTGCAGAAGTAAGCAGGAACAGCTCCTCCGACATATTGACAGAAGCTTAGGATAACAAGAGAACAATCTAGTGATGACGAGTTAAAGGGAACCAATCATAGCCCAAGAAGTAAGGGGCTATGGAAAGGGTAAAGTACAGCACCTGGTGAACATGGCGTCACCTACGAACTGACTCAATGCACTGTGGGAAGTGTCTGGGAATCCACTACTCCACCTGTTTAATAAATCATTCCTAAGTGAAGTGTGCCCACACAATGGAAACACGCAATAATTGTCCCCTTACCGAAGCCCAATGACCCTGGGCAATTACAGACCTATCAGTCTCGTGTAATGCACCTGCAAGATGCTTGAAAGGATAATTCTAAACTCCGACTGTTGCACGAAATAGGCAGGTTAGGTGAGGGGGTCAATGGATTTGTTAAAGAGACGGAGCACAGCAAGTTGTATAGTTAATTACCTGGCCAATGACACAGCTAGTACTCCTCTATATTTGTTGACATCAAAGGTGCTTTCGACAAAGCACAGGGGATTGCGATCCTGAACGAGCTTGCATGCATGGGTGTCCAGGGGAGACTCGTGAAAGGGTTGAAGACTATATCACAGGGAGGAAAGCCAAGATTTGCTTCAATGGAACAGTCTCAAGGAAAAATGCATATGGAACTCGGGACCCCCCAAGGCAAGAGTCTAAAGCCCCACACTATTCAATGTACTTATGAACGCCATTACAAATATTGATTTTCGGAAGGAACACAACAAGTGGGATATGCGGATGATGTCCTAATACAAGCTCCACCTTGGGAAAAATTAAACAGTCCATTGAACTCCTGCGGAAGGAAATGTATTAAGCTCGGATTCACTCGGCCCAAAAACAAGAACAAAGACATACTCTCATCACTAAGCGGGAAGAAAATGAAGAACTACAAATTAATGATGTTACACTCGAATGGGTTGACCACTATCAATACCTTGGCGTCACTGTCGCCTCTAACAAGGGGAAGAAAGAGGAGCTCAATCAGCTCATAGGAACATGCAAAAGTCGACTCAGGGCACTGAAACCCATGACCTGGAATGGGACCTGGAGCCTCTATTGCCGTGCTAAAGATGATGTACACAGCCTATGTGCGCTCCGTCATAAACTATGCCGCACCAGTTCTGCCACCTACTCCCAAAGCGATATGAAAAGGCTCGAAGCACTTCAAGAATGAAGCCATGACAACCATTCTTGGAGTCCCAATACAACGGCAAAACGTCTAATCTACGAGAGAAGTTGTCTTCTCCCCTGTGTTAAAAGCAGAATTAAGGGACTGAATGCTAGCTTGCAATTAGGACTAGCCAGAGATCCCCATTACAATGATATTGATAAGAAAAAACTGTGAGCTCTGTGCTACTTTCAGGGGGAAAACAGGAGAAGCAAAAATGGCATCACAGATCCAGTCTGCTACCTGGAAGAACTTCACCTGCTTGCGCAAGCCCGTGAGCTCCTGACTGTAGAGAGGTTACCTCCCCTGGCGAGGATGACTCATGCAAGATTATCATCAATGAAATGGCAACGAAAAAAATCCAACATGATACCACAAGAACTGAGGCACAAGTATCTCGAGGAAATTTATAAAGAGCGGAGATGAATTAGATAAATCTACACTGGACTGATCATCTAATCCTGTCAATGGCCGGGCTGGTGCAGCCTACACGGTAATTAAGGGTAATGGTATCCAATGGAGAAATGAAGTAAAAGCACGTATTGAGAACTACGCCTCTTCAACACAAGCAGAGCTAACTGCCATTGTTATAACGTTAAGATTCCTTGAACGAAACATTAATGGTGCAGTGATCTGCACCGATTCAAAGCAGCACTTGCGAAGCCTAAGTAAAAATCGGGCAGAAAATCTTGCAATAGTCGCTGAAAGTAGATGAAGGCTGTGAGAGTACTTCCCAATCAGGGAAGAGTTGTCAAATTTCTGTGGATCCCTCCCATGTTGGAATATTTGGAAATCAACGAGCAGGATGTGCTGCTGCTGAAGGAGACCATATTGGAATACTTCATACCCAAGACTACACTACAAATTAGAGGTATTGCCTGGCAACATCACCGTGACAAGGTAACTGGAGGAAAGGACAGAATAACAAATCAGTGAATCGGTACGATGGTACAACATGGTGGCAATTCCAATCATTATGTACGAAGAGGAGGAGAAGGCGGGAGAGAATCAGTAATATCGAGAATCCGTCTTGGATACAATATCCATGGAGATATGGATTGGAAACAACAGTTGAATCAGCGAAGTTGCAGAATCTTGTGGTGAGATGGACGGACACCGCCTTGACCCTATCTACGTGAATTGTGAACACCTGAGAGGACATTAGAAATATGTGTAGATTAATACACCCCACATTGTTTGAGCTAGGAAATCACTATTTGTCAAATATGATACTGTTCTAAAAGATCCCACCATTTGCACCCGCAAAGATAAACGTAAGAGTTTAGGGTTTGACAGATGTTAATCTTGCTTGAGGAGCTGTTCACTTGCAACAGTTAGAACAAGTCCCAGCTGTGTCTGGTGATACAAAGTGACAGGATGAAAACCCGCGGGTTTCTTCCGTATGGGGTAGTGTTGTACATGCTGTTATAACGGTGTGTCCACTCACAACATGAATAGCGCTGCCCAAATAAAAAATAAACTCGCACCTAGGGGCAAAATTTAAAAATTTAAACTTTCTAAATGCATTCCATTTACTAAGTACTCTGACACTGAAAAAGTTTTTTCTAGTGTCTCTGTGGTATATTTGGGTACTCAGTCTTCCACCTGTGTCCCCCGTGTGCGTGTACCACCTAGCCGTGTTAAATAATCCATCCTGTAA
>WNGS01035358.1:0-11438 GCA_020271785.1 Procambarus virginalis | reverse complement strand
ATATAAAAAAAAAAGTTTCAAAAACTGTTGGCATTCTCTTCTAAGATCAGATATTATGCACCCCGCCCTGCCCTGGTTACTCTCTATTACTCCCTCATCTATCCATATCTCAACTATGGTATTTGTGCTTGGGGTTCTACAACCCAAAATCATTTACGTCCTCTAATTACTCAACACAAAGCTGCTATTATTAGGACAATATCCAACTCTGGCCCCATACATCACTCGGTACCCCTACTCAAATCTCTGAATATGTTAGATATTAAGTCACTGCACATTCTCTCATGTGTATTATACATATATAAAACGCTGAACTGTATTACCAATCCTGACCTCAAAAGCTCCATCGAAGGTTGTAACAGAACCCATGAGCACCACACCAGAAATAAATACAGTTTTGATATTCCAAGAGTATGACTTAATCAAACTAGAAATGCTCTACAAATCAAGGGACTCAGAATGTGGAATGACCTTCCCAACCATGTTAAAGACTGTACCTCTCTTAACCAGTTTAAGATAAAAACGAAACACTACCTAATAAATTCCCTGTAACCTACCTTACCCCTCTATTGTCAACCCATGTATGTTATTTTTTTAATCAACGCTGTTTGTCGACCTATTGTATTTGTGCTGCTTTGTCAGTCATGTTCCCCCCATTTTTTATCTTTATTTGTATTTGTTTTCAACACATTTTGTTCTTTGTACTCAATTAGTATTAAGTTTTAGATATTAATGATTTTCCTGCCCGAAACGCATTGCGTAATAGTGGCTTTAGGCATTGTATGTACTAGCTCTATTTATAAATTGATCAACTTATGTAAAATCACTTGTATGTATGTACCTTACCTGAATAAACATATTTATTTATTTATTTATTTAATATATTCAGAGATTTGAGTAAGGGTACCGAGTGATGTCTGGGGCCAGAGTTAGATACTGTCCTAATAGCAGCTTTGTGTTGAGTAATTAGAGGACGTAAATGATTTTGGGTAGTAGAACCCCAAGCACAAATACCATAGGTGAGATAAGGATAGATGAGAAAGAAATAGAGTGTCACCAGGGCAGGGCGAGGTACATAATATCTAAATAATAAACAGCATCTGACCTTAGAAAGAATGCCAACAGTTTTTGAAACTTTTTTTGATATATTTAGAATGTGGCCCTGGAAATTCAGCTTGCGGTCAATGAAAACGCCAAGGAATTTGCCATCTACTTTGTTACAAATTTGGGTATTGTTAATCCTGAGATTTATTTGATATGAGGATTTATTGCCAAACAAAATATAGAAAGTTTTGTCAATATTGAGGGTGAGTTTGTTGGCAGTTAGCCAGTGATGGACTTTATTTAGCTCAGTATTCACTGTGACATTTAGAGCAAGGGGGGTCAGGACTGGAGTAAATGAACGTTATGTCGTCAGCAAATAGAATTGGTTTGAGATGTTAGGAGGCATTTAAATTTGCTCTGTACCTAGTGTTACCCAATCTCCTAATTTTTATGTATTTAACCCAAACAACCTTATTATTTTATTTTATTTTATTTTATTTTATTTATACATATACAAGAAGGTACATTGTGAATGTGGGGATACATAACTTGGTAATTACAAACTTGTAAAGCCACTAGCACGCTCAGCGTTTCGGGCAGGTCCTTAATCTAAAAAAAAAAAAATTTAAGTAGGTAAATACTTGCAAAATTTATAAAAAAAATGAAAATAGTTACATGGCAAGAAAAAAAAAGATGAGAGAAAATTGTAGGTACAGTATATTAAAGCACATAGGTAGCTAAGATTGATTGCAATGACAGCTTGAATGGCAGTTGACAAAAATTGGTAGGCACAATACAGCATATGGCTAGCACATAAAAGAAGACAGCAATGAACACAATGATAAGGTTGTTTGGGTTAAATATATAAAAATTAGGAGATTGGGTAACACTAGGTACAGAGCAAATTTAAAGCTCAGTGTAGGAAACTAAGAAGATGAAATTAGGTACTTTTTGGTTTTGCTTTTAAATAAGGCAAAAGTTTTACAGTTTTTCAATTCGCTAGGGAGTGAGTTCCATATACTAGGTCCCTTAATTTGCATAGAGTGTTTACACAGATTAAGTTTGACTCTGGGGATATCAAAGAGATATTTATTTCTGGTGTGGTGATAATGGGTCCTATTACATCTGTCCAGGGAGAGTTTCAGAGCTTGGTTTGCATTTACGAACAGGGTTTTGTAAATGTAGTTGACACAAGAGAATGTGTGGAGGGAGTTAATATTTAGCAAGTTTAGGGATTTAAACAAGGGAGCTGAGTGTTGTCTGAAAGCAGAGTTAGTTATTATTCTGATAGCAGATTTTTGCTGGGTGATGATGGGTGTTACAACTCTGGGTCATTTAGATGGAAACCAGAGGTCAAATTTTGAGCTTAATAAACTACCATATAGTAAACACGCTTCGCGAGCTGCATATGTCGTATCTTCCCTGTCAGACGTAAGACTATTCTTGTTTCTCAAAGAGTATTTAAAGATTGAGCTTGGGGTTGATTATTAAATAATAAAATAGGCACCAACTATGTTTACTAGTACTGTCTAATCATTTGTAAAGTAAACCTGAGTAAACTTTGTATCGGGTGCCGGTATGATTAGTTGAACAGTCTGCCGGCAGCTCAGCCGACTGGGAAGGAGGGAGAGACTCCCTCGTCCTTCTCTGCTGGCTGGCTGTGGTGAAAGGAAGTGCCTCTCCTTCCTCTTAGTTCTTTATTTCTGTGTCTTCGTCTGGTTAAGTCATCTTTGCGATTTTTTATTGTTATATTCTGGCATACATATGTTCTATGTGTAGAGTAGTATACTTAGGGTGTAGTAGGTGTTTTTAAGTATTTATCTTAATAGTTATTCTATAGGGGGTCTCAGTGGAACCACGTGGTCTCCCTACCCTAAGCTGACTCTAACTTCAAGTGTTTTATAGTAGAGCTTTACCCTAGCTTGTTTCCAGTGTAAAACCTTGTATCCTGTTATGTGGACCAAGGCTTTTAACGTAAGATTGTGTGGTAAAGTTAGTATTATATTGTATTGGTGTGATTGTGTATGGGGGGAGTTGTTAAGGGGTTAATAAATAAGTAAGTTTGAACAGAGTATCCCTTTTTCCTGTGTGGGAGTACAATGATCTATCTCTAGCTAACAGGGTTTAGTAGCAAGTATTTATTACTGTGGATATTTATTTGGGGGCGGGCCCTTTTAGTTCTCCATATTTGATACCTCTGTATTCTACTTACCCTTACCCCTTAATAGAACAAGTTCCCCATAGCAAGCCCACCATCATTATAACAAGGGCTTAAGGTGGTTTGCAGTGGTAGACCCCCATGCACAGATACCATAATTAAGATATGGGTAGATTAGTGCATAATATAGTGAGAGGAGAGCAGAGTTAGTAACATAATATCTGATTTTGGAGAGTATACCAACTGTCTTAGAGACTTTCTTAGTTATGTGTTGAATGTGGGTGCTGAAGTTGAGTCTCTTGCCTAGGAATAGGCCAAGAAACTTTCCATCATTTTTATTACTGATGTTAATGTTGTCTATCTGTAGCTGAATTGCATTTGATGATTTGTTTCCAAATAAGATGTAGTAAGTCTTTTCGATGTTTAATGTTAGATTGTTAGTTGACATCCATAAGTGGACTTTTTTTAATTCATTATTCACAACATTATTTAGTGTATATGGATTGGGGTCTGAATAGATAAGGGTAGTATCGTCAGCAAACAATATAGGTTTGAGAATATTAGAGACATTAGGCAGATCGTTATACATATAAGAAATAGAAGAGGTCCTAAGATACTGCCCTGTGGCACTCCAACGGTAATTGGTAGAGTGGAAGAAGTTGTATCATTGATGGTTACATATTGGTGTCTGTCACTAAGATAGGATCGGATGTAGTCAAGGGCAAGGCCTCGGATTCCATAATGCTGGAGTTTAAGTAAGAAGTAGTTGTGATTAACAGTATCAAAGGCTTTTCTTAGGTCAATGAAGAGTCCATCGGAAACTCATTTTGTCAAGGGCTGAGTAGATTATGTCAAGGAGACTAATAATTGCATCGTTGGTGCTCTTTTGGGACCGGAAGCCAAACTGGCAGGGGCTGAGTATGTCGAATTTTACGAGGTAGGAATAGAGCTGTTTGTAGATAATTTTTTCAAATATTTTTGATAGAATGGGTATGTTTGATATTGGTCTATAATTGTTTATGTCCGCCGGATTGCCTCCTTTATTGACTGGCGTTACTCTTTCTTTTTTAAGGATATCAGTTAAGGTATGACACTCTATGGATTTGTTGAACAAAAGAGCTATGGGTGGCGCAAGGGCATGGGAGGCGCTCTTGTATACAATGGACGGAATTACACTGATGTTCTCTGCCTTGGTTTTTAGTGAGTGTATGATGGACACGACATCTGCCGGGCTGACTGGTGAAAGGAGAAGAGAGTTTGGATAGCTGCCTGAGAGATATGTGTTAATATGTGTCTGAGTCTGTGGGATTTTACTGGCAAGATTAGCACCAACCGATGAAAAGAAGCTATTAAATTCATTTGCCATTTCTAATTCAGATGGCGGTGTATAGCCATCGTTATAGAGTTTTATTTGGTTATGTGAGTGTTGTTTAGTTCCTAGGATACTAGAGATGGTTTTCCATGTGCCTTTCATGTTGCCTTTTGTTGTGTTGTCAGCCCAGTGGCCCTCAACCCTTCCTGATACGAGAGATGACTAAGATCTGGTATGATTTTTGTTGCCCGGTGTTGCATCTTCTCCAGAGCAGTTATGTCTTTCTGAAGATAAGGTCTCAATGCCTGTATGCAATAATCCAGGTGGGGGCGCACCAGAGATTGAAACACATTCTCCCGAGTATTTATTTATTTATATACAAGAAGTTACATTGGGGGTTAACAGAGAATATAGAAAATAAGTTGAATTAACATTCTTGTAAAGCCACTAGCACGCATAGCGTTTCGTTCAAGTCCTTAACAAGCAGAAATTTTTTGATAAATTAACAGTAAAATTGATAAAAATGTTAGCAGGTATTTTACAGCTTTTCTTTACATGTACAGATAATTTAAGTAGAATATTTACATTAAAATCAACAAAAAATGATTACAGGTATTTTAAAGAAATTTTGACACAAAAGCAAATCAGAATAATACACAATAATAACAATACACAATAAAGACAAATACCTTCTTGATATTCCAAGAGTACGACTTAATCAAACCAGAAATGCACTACAAATCAAAGGACCCAAATGTGGAATGACCTTCCCAATCATGTTAAAGATTGTACCTCTCTCAACCAGTACATTTTTGCACCCATATGTCGCTTGAGCGCGACATATATTTTTCTCTTGAATGCACCCAAATGCCGCGCTCAAACGGCATTTGAAAAAATATTTCTATAAGATCCAATTCTTATCCGATCGACTTGGGGATAGTATAAACATGTTTGTCATGAAATTTTGTTTTCTCTAATAGCCACATTGCCTATTTGGAGAACGGCGCCATCGTGGTAAGACCATTGTATTGTTTACACGACGAGTGTAATCGACTAAGTTTTTTATTTGGTGCCGGTCTAACGCATCTTTGTGTGACATTTTATATATATGTTCTTCTAGAACATTCTATTGCGAACACATTGGTAGAAAAATTAAGTACGTACATCGAAAATTGAGGTCAGGACAGTAAAAAGAATATACACTTATCAACTGGGGTTTCACCGATGTGCCTTCGGGTGTGCAGTAACAGGTATAACACTTCGGCCACTTCCCACACTCTTGCGGGTGGGCCGCGATCATGATTCTACATTTATATGCATATGTCCGTGTAGGGAATTTTATTGCGGTCTCAGTGATACCAAATTAACGCTATAGGACAAGTGTGGAGTTGAGAACCTTGAAGAGAACAGAAACATTTCGTCGCTATTTGGCGCTCACGGCTGGTGATCGACAGAGTTCTTTATTTGGTGCTGGTCTAACTCATGCTTTGGTGACATTTTATACTTATGTTCTTCTAGAACATTCTATTGCGAACACATTGGTATAAAAATAAAATATCTACATCAAAAATTAAGGTCAGGACAGTGAAAAGAGTATACACTTTTCAGTGTTGCCGCTGGATCACCGGAAACACCGTGGGCACTTGGGGCAAGTTATCTTGTGATTTGCCAAGAGCGAGAAAGTGATAAGATAAAACTAAGCACTTTATTATTTGTATGTCAAACTGGTATCAAGATTACTCACACACACAGGCTGCTGCCGCCAGTACACGCTATCTCCGCTCCTCACTCTACGCTGTATTTCAGCCCTTAAACTACCGCCAGATGATGTAGACCACCACCCACAGGCAGCTAAGTACATGGAGTCCAAGCATGTCATAGCACAATCAAAGTAACCGACCCAGATCGACTCATTCCGACGCAAACTAAATTCAAAACAATCCTCTCTGGCTGTGAGTACCAGTGCATGCTGCCCACCACCACAACATATACTCCAGTCTATTCTCGACCTATCATGTCTCCCAGGAACAAGACTGCACATGTAAATAAGATCAACAAAGCCCCTAACAAGGCATCCATCCCGACAAATACTGACAGTCATCGTGTTTCTCCCTCTGGAAGCTCTGGGGCCTGTGGCGGCGGTGCTGGCCTCCCCTCCACCCTATTGAGCCAGGGAGCGGTGTCCTCTCAATCCTCTCCTGCTACCACTCTTACATCACTGTTTACGAAATTCAAGCGTGCTTCTGGTCCCTCACCGGATTTCCCTAACTGGGCTGATAATCAGTGGTTCAAAAAGTTGTGCTCAGTCCTTGAGACTCAAAATACGATCATCTTGAGTCTTCAAACTAAAAATCAAGCAAACTGTTCGAACCTGCATCAACAACAACAAGAAATAACCCTCCTCCACGAGAATATTATAAACTTAAGGGCTCGCCGAGATCAACGCCAGCATGACTTGAATGTTCTCCGTGAGGAAAACATTCGTCTGAAATCTGATGAAGTCATAAAAAAACAAGAGGAAGCTCTCAGCAAAATGACTGCAAGTATCAGTACATTATCCGGCCAACGTTCCGTCACCCAGGATGAACAAGATCAGCAAAACCTGCTTGACTCTGTAGTTGTGTCGTCCCAAGATATTCCAGTGGAAAGCAAAGGTGAAAAGTGTATTGAAATTGTTCAGGATCTCTTAAAAAAGAATTGCGTGTCACTCTAAACAAAACAGACATTATTGCTGCCTACAGAGTAGGCAAAAAGAATCCATCAGGACAAAACCAGCGGAAAATTCGCCTCAAGCTATAGCTTCCCAGTCCATAAAATCACATCTTGTCCGGACAGCTGCATCCCAACGAGAGGGAATCTACATCAACGAGTGATTGACTAGAAAAAGACAGCACCTCATTTACCGCCTGCGTCAAATCCGTAATCAAAACCAGCTGCGATTCATCAGTGCTTCGTCAGAGATGGCATGATTAAAGTGAGAAAGACTTCAGTAGGAAAAATGTTTATAATTGCTAATGAGAATAACCTCAACACTTTCCTCACCCAATGTGGTTTGTCTCACCTTATTATCACTCTCAATGAGTCAACATAACACTCGCGCGCGCGGCACTCATTAAAAAAAAGCGCCTTGTGCGCACGGCGTTTTGCGCTCTTGAGCGTAAACACCAAAAAAGTGTATGGTCTTTTCACTCTCCTGACACCAATTCTCGAGCTACGTATTTAATTTTGGTATCAATGTGTTGGCAATAAAATTCTCTACAAGATCATATGTATAAATGTCACCAAAGCATTAGCTATCCCACCACGAAATAAATAAAACGTAGATCACTCGCCGTGACGCCCAAACAGCAACAAAATGTTCATACTCTTTTGTTTGTTGTCAGCTCCACATTAGTCCTACCGCGTTATATATTATATCACTGAACTCGCAATAAAATTCCCTACACAGACGTATGCATATCAATGTAGAATCATGATCGCGGCCCATACCAAGAGTGTGAAGTGGGCGATTTACAGTCTCCGTGGTGTAGTGGTAAGACACTCGCCTGGCGTTCCGCGAGCGCTATGTCATGGGTTCGTATCCTGGCCGGGGAGGATTTACTGGGCGCAATTCCTTAACTGTAGCCTCTGTTTAACGCAACAGTAAAATGTGTACTTGGATGAAAACACGATTCTTCGCGGCAGGGGATAGTATTCCAGGGACCTGCCCGAAACGCTTCGCGTACTAGTGGCTGTACAAGAATGTAACAACTCTTGTATATATCTCAAAAAAAAAAAAAAAAAAAAAAGATTACCCTCGTTGTCAACAATTCAATAGTCTCTCCACTAAGTTACAATACAATGCCGTTCTCAGAAATAGCCCATGTGCCTATTAGAGAAAACGGAAATTTAATGGCAAACATTTTCATACTAACCCCAAGTCGATCGAATAAGAATTGGATTTTATAATTTGTTTAAATCGCGCGGCTATTTGCGACGCGGTCACACAACCGATAGGAAAATACCCAACGGGTATTACGACGCGGTTGCGTTAAAGTGTTTTAACATGGTTGGAAGGTCATTCCACATTCTGAGACCCTTGATTTGTAGAGCATTTTTAGTTTGATTAAGCCGTACTCTTGGAATATCAAAACTGTATTTATTTCTGGTGTGGTGCTCATGGGTTCTGTTACAACCTTCAATGAAGCTTTTGAGTTCAGGATTGGCATTACAGTTCAGCGTTTTATATATGTATAATATGTATATATTTATATATGTATAATACGCATAGCGTTTCGGGCAAAGTGTTGAGGAAAAAATCTTAGACTAAACCTTAATTTCTGAGCTTAAAATATAAAATTGTGTTGAAACAAATAAAAAGGGGGGGGGGACATGGTAGAAAATAGCAATTATACAAGTTGGTCAAGAAACAGTATTGTTTAAAATAGTAAGACATGAACAAATCCACAAGGGCCGTGACGAAGATTCGAACCTACATCCGAGAGCATCCCAGACAAGGCAGCGTCTGGGGATGGTCTCGGTTGAAGTTCGAATCCTCGTCACGGCCCTTGTGGATTTGTTCATTTGATGCATCACCCTATTGTGATTTCTGTGTGTAATAAGACATGGGTTGACATTTCAGGGTAAGGTAGGTTACATGGAGTTTATTAGGCAGTGAGGTAAAGGAGAAGTTAATTTAGTTAGTTATTTAGTTCATTTATTATGCACCCCATACCCATCTTGTGGGCGGTAGTGGAAAGGGTTACAGAGGCACATAATGGCTCAGGGACTAAACCCCACAATTCATTTAGCTAAGCAAGTTACAATCTTGATGAGCTAGTTACAAAATTCAATATAAGTCGTCACATCAACAATGGGTTCGAGATCGACCTCAAGTACAGGTTCTAAATTAAGCAACTGACAAGGAGGAAATAAGGTAGAGGCAAAAAATTACAGACCGATAGCGTTAACATCGCACATCATAAACATTTTTGAGAGAGTGCTAAAAAGTAAGATCACTAAATACATGGAATCACAGCAACTCCATAACCCCGACAACATGGTTTCAGAACACGGCGCTCTTGCCTGTCGCAGTTGCTGGACCACTATGATATGGCATTAGATGCCATGGAAGACAAACAAAACGCTGATGTAATTTACACAGATTTCGCAAAAGCTTTTGATAAATGTGACCGTGGTGTTATTGCACATAAAATGCGCTCAAAAGGAATTACCGGAAAAATAGGCAGATGGATCTACAATTTCCTGACCAACAGAACCCAATGTGTAATAGTCAACAAAATAAAATCCAGCCCATCAACCGTTAAGAGCTCAGTCCCCCAGGGTACTGTGCTTGCTCCAGTACTTTTTCTCATCCTCATATCGGACATAGACAAGAACACAACCTATAGCACTGTATCATCCTTTGCAGATGACACCAGGATCTTCATGAGAGTAGGCAACATAGAGGACACGGCAAACCTCCAGTCAGATGTAGATCAGGTCTTTCTATGGACTACAGAAAATAATATGGTGTTTAACGAAGATAAGTTCCAGCTCATGCGTATGGAAAAAATGAAAATATAAAAACGGAAACACGTACAAAACTCAGACAAATCATAACATAGAACGAAAAGGCAATGTAAAGGATCTGGGTGTACTCATGTCGGAAGACCTTACCTTTAAAGAACACAATAAAGTAGCCGTCACAACTGCAAGAAAAAGACAGGTTGGATAACAAGAACTTTTCACACTAGAGATGCTATATATACCGATGATGACACTTTTCCAACCCCTTGTGCTCTCTAGAGTGGAGTAATGCTGCACAATGACAGCCCCTTTCACTGCTGGTGAAATTGCTGACCTGGAGAGCGTGCAGAGGTCCTTTACTGCTAGAATCCACTCAGTAAAACATCTAAACTATTGGGACCGTCTAAAGTGCCTAAATCTGTATTCCCTTGAGCGCAGGCGGGAGAGATACATAATAATTTACACGTGGAAAATATTAGAGGGGCTGGTCCCAAACCTGCACACAGAAATAACATCACATGAGACCAGAAGACATGGCAGGATGTGCAGAATACCCCCGTTGAAAAGCAGAGGTGCAACTGGTACTCTGAGAGAGAACTCTATCAACATCAGAGGCCGAGACTGTTCAACACGCTCCCGCTACACATAAGGGACATAACTGGCAACCCCTCACAGTGTTCAAGAGAGAACTGGATAAGCACCTCCAAAGGATACCTGATCAACCAGGCTGTGACTCATACGTCAGGCTGCGAGCAGCCGCGTCCAACAGCTGGTTGATCAGTCCAGCAACCAGGAGGCCTGGTCGATGACCGGGCGCGGGGACGCTAAGCCCCGGAAGCACCTCAAGGTATCCTCAAGGTATGGTACGTGTTGAGCTAGTGTCACAATTTATATGTTGTCCTGCACACCGCCCCCCATCCAGTGGCAGCGGTGGATAGGTTACAATCACTCAGTACTACCTACAGTTAGCAAACTGGGGATATTTGGCTAAAATTTCTGGTAGCAGCTCATATTGAATGAAATATTTACACATCCCTGGAACATTGGTTATAGAATTGCCTCTAAATTCACATATCTTTTCGCACTCCATCACATAGGACGGAGGGTGTGCGAATAATTTTGTTGACACAGTTTATATTGGTCAGGTCTACATCGGCAGATAATGAGAATTTCCAGAGATACTTGTAACCGGTGAGTCAAGCCGAGCATTAGTAACATCATAGAAGTCTGCCTGATTATTTTGGATGATCCATAGATGCGTGGGCCTCCTCTTGCATGATAGTATGATGATAGATGGAATTACTGGTGTCAATTTCACTTAGCCTGCAGATCTACAAGATCTTGGTTGAAGTTCTCGGTGTACTGCTGCTCTCAGATTGCTCTATTGACAATCAAGGTTACACTCAATGGCTCCTT
>WNGS01035350.1:0-25286 GCA_020271785.1 Procambarus virginalis | reverse complement strand
GGTGGTGTGGGGGATGGTGTGGGTGGTGTGGAGGATGGTGTGGGGGATGGTGTGGAGGATGGTGTGGAGGATGGTGTGGGGAATGGTGTGGAGGATGGTGTGGGTGGTGTGGGGGATGGTGTGGAGGATGGTGTGGGGAATGGTGTGGAGGATGGTGTGGGGGATGGTGTGGAAGATGGTGTGGAGGATGGTGTGGGGGATGGTGTGGGGGATGGTGTGAGGGATGGTGTGGAGGATGGTGTGGGGGATGGTGTGAGGGATGGTGTGGAGGATGGTATGGGGGATGGTGTGGGTGGTGTGGGGGATGGTGTGGGTGGTGTGGAGGATGGTATGGGGGATGGTGTGG
This sequence comes from Procambarus virginalis, assembly GCA_020271785.1. NCBI lineage: Eukaryota > Metazoa > Arthropoda > Malacostraca > Decapoda > Cambaridae > Procambarus > Procambarus virginalis. The sequence goes on along the minus strand of WNGS01035350.1, from coordinate 24,940 downwards.
GTGGTGTGGGGATGGTGTGGGGTGGGGATGGTGTGGGGGATGGTGTGGGGGATGGTGTGGAGGATGGTGTGGAGGATGGTGTGGGGGATGGTGTGGGGGATGGTGTGAGGGATGGTGTGGAGGATGGTGTGGGGGATGGTGTGGAGGATGGTGTGGGTGGTGTGGAGGATGGTATGGGGGATGGTGTGGGTGGTGTGGGGGATGGTGTGGGTGGTGTGGGGGATGGTGTGGAGGATGGTGTGGGGGATGGTGTGGAGGATGGTGTGGGTGGTGTGGAGGATGGTGTGGGTGGTGTGGAGGATGGTGTGGAGGATGGTGTGGGTGGTGTGGAGGATGGTATGGGGGATGGTGTGGGGGATGGTGTGGGTGGTGTGGGGGATGGTGTGGAGTATGGTATGGAGGATGGTGTGGGGGATGGTGTGAGTGGTGAGGAGGATGGTGTGGGTGGTGTGGAGGATGGTGTGGGTGGTGTGGAGGATGGTGTGGGTGGTGTGGGGGATGGTGTGGAGTATGGTATGGAGGATGGTGTGGGGATGGTGTGAGTGGTGAGGAGGATGGTGTGGGTGGTGTGGAGGATGGTGTGGGTGGTGTGGAGGATGGTGTGGGTGGTGTGGGGGATGGTGTGGAGTATGGTATGGAGGATGGTGTGGGGGATGGTGTGAGTGGTGAGGAGGATGGTGTGGGTGGTGTGGAGGATGGTGTGGGTGGTGTGGAGGATGGTGTGGGTGGTGTGGGGGATGGTGTGAGTGGGGTAGGGGATGGTGATTCTTGCATCTCAGATTATTATTGACACAAAAGAGCATGAAAGATATTATAATGAAGCACCCCTCAACGAAGAAGCAAACTAAAATTCATAAGTTTTTGGTACGGTTTCACAGTAGGCCTACAGGACCAGCACTAGCAAGGACTCCCTTCATGAGTCAGGTGCAATGTTTTCTAATGCTAATGTGTCCTGGCATATGAAAAAAAAAATTAAGAAGGTCGTTAGGGCCGGACGGCTGCAACGAATTCCGCACTGGAACGAATCAGCTTCGCCCCATATAGTTCGTTCAAGTGAGGACACACTGTATCTGGAACAATAGTCGACTGGGGAAAGAGGTACAGGAACCCCCACCGCGACAGTCCTGCCGAAAGCATCCACCACAAGAACCTTGTTGTTGTGGGAATGGCACCACGCACAATGGAAGATGCTGAGACCACTCCTTCACGAAGAGGTCCACCTCTGGATGCCCATACGTCCGGCAAAGCCAGAGAAGAAAATGGCGATGACATTCCTCCGTGGGAAAGGAATGAAGCATGACAGGCCTGCCGCCAGGATGTTAAACACTCCCTGAATGTGAACGGCACAGAGAGCTAAACCCTGAGAACTCAACTGAAGAGCCACTTGAAGCGACCAGCTCCAAAGAGCCACAGAATAGAGCGACCCCACTCCGGTTGAAACAGCGAACCACAGGGGACTAGTCCAAATGGAGTCGGATCACCGAGCCCCAAGGAAGCGGAATCCTTCGCAGCGCCAGCCACCTATCTTGAGGTTACCTTGAGGTGTTTTCGGGGCTTAGCGTCCCTACGGCCAGGTCGTCGACCAGGCCTCCTCATTGCAGGACTGGTCAACCAGGCTGTTGGATGCAGCTGCTCGCAGTCTGACGTATGAATCACAGCCTGGTTGATCAGGTATCCTTTGGAGGTGCTTATCGAGTTCTCTCTTGAACACTGTGAGGGGTCAGCCAGTTATGCCCCTTATGTGTAGTGGAAGCGTGTTGAACAGTCTCGGGCTTCTGATGTTGATAGAGTTCTCTTTCAGAGTACCTATTGCACCTCTGCTTTTCAACTGGGGTATTCTACACATCCTGCAATGCCTTCTGGTCTCATGTGGCGTTATTTCTGTGTACAGGTTTGGGACCAGCCCCTCTACTATTTTCCATGCGTAAATTATTATGTATCTCTCCTGCCTGCACTCAAAGAGAGTACAAATTTTAGGCATTTTATTCGGTCCAAATAATTTAGATGTTTTACTGAGTGGATTCTAGCAGTAAAGGATCTCTGCATGCTCTCCAGGTCAGCAATTTCTCCAGCTTTGAAAGGGGCTGTCATCATGCAGCAGTATTCCACTCTAGAGAGCACTAGCATCTTGAAAAGTATCATCATCGGTATAGCATCTCTAATGTGAAAGGTTCTTGTTATCCAACCTGTCATTTTTCTTGCAGTTGTGACAGCTACTTTATTGTGTTCTTTAAAGGTAAGGTCCTCTGACATGAATACACCCAAATTCTTTACATTTACTTTTCGTTCTATGTTATAATTTGACTGAGTTTTGTACGTGGTTTTCGTTTTTATATTTTAATTTTTTCCATAGCACATGAGCTGGAATTTATCTTCGTTAAACACCATATTATTTTCTGTAGCCCATAGAAAGACCTGATTTACATCTGATTGAAGGTTTGCTGTGTCCTCTATGTTGTCTACTCATAAAAATCCCAGTGTCATCTGCAAAGGATGCTACAGTACTATTGATTGTGTTCTTGTCTATGAGCAATCACAGGGCCCCATCTAGGAGTGGGGCACAAAGTGTTAAGAATGGTTTACTTACACGTCGTTCGTTCTCTAGTTGATTATGCAGCGCCTGCCTTACTCACTCTTTCTCCTGGTCAGTGGGCAAATGTTGAGGTTATTCAAAATGATGCAATGCGAGTCATAACAGGAGCTCCCAGATGGACTAAAATACTGAACCTAAGACTAGAAACCAAGAAAACGTCGATTGAAATAAGGGTAAAAGGGATTGCTGTGTACATGCTGACCAAGATATTGACTAGACCTAGAATCAGTTCACTTAAAAGATATAATCACTGGAGCACTAACTCTGGACAGAAGAGGCTCCAATAGCAACAGGTGGACCCTTTGTGCTATAAATACCATCAATACATTCGATATAACAAACACAATTACTGAAAGGGGTGTCGAGGAAATACATGCAGACTTTGTTATGCAAGCCCCTTGGGAATCTCTGCCAGCAGACTTTAAGATTATGGTTCTTGAAGAAAAAAAGAACCAGACAAATCCTCATCTGCTACGTAATATTGCATAGAAGCATATAGAAGCAAACTTGGCATCTCACAGCTTCACTTACTTCACAGATGGATCAGTCGACCATCAGGGACAAGAAACTGGAGCTGCAGTTAAGGCAGGAACTCTGTAAATAGTTGGAGACTCTCAAATGGGTGTTCGACTATACAAACAGAGATGCTAGCCATTCAAAAGGCTTTGGAACATGCTCTTGCTGAACATAGACAACATGTTATCATACATAAAGATTCGAGAACTGCCATTGAAACCTTGCAAGAAGAACACATATGTGAAAACATCCATCTGATCACAAATGTCATATCATTAATGCAAACACTCAAACGACAAGGCCGACAGGTACTTATCAACTGGGTGCCAAGTCATTTGGGAATAATAGGAAATGACATTGCAGACGAAGCTGCAAAACTTATCACAGATTAAGAAAGTAATTAGAAACAGAGCAATGCAAAAGAGGTAAAGTGACCACAACATAGTTGAAACATCAGGATCTGCAGGTTGGTACAAGAATTCAACCACTACGAACCACATAGTTTGATGAGAGGGGGAGCAGTAGAACAACAGAAGTACACTTATATCGCATCAGGCTTGGATACCCATGTGCATGGGAAATAGGCTTACAGGTTCTGGAAGATGATAGGAAATGTCATCATTGTGGAGAAATGCCAGACAGACCTCTGGAACATTATCCAACACAGTGCAGAGTTACAAACCCATTAACACTTTCGCGCTAAGCGGACGAGCGTTAGCGTCCAATCTTTTAAGTCACTGGATACTTTGCCGACGCACCCGCTAGTCCAACGATAAAATATTTGTATAAATTCCATTTTCTATCCGATTTTGTTGGGGATAGTTTAGAAATGTTCACCATGAAATTTACGTTTTTTCTAATAACCGAAGAGCTTATTAAAGAAAACGGCATGGCAGTGATTCATCTTGGTATAACAATTGTATGGCGCCGATATGCCGCCGCGGGTAACACTTCAGCCACTTCCAACCGTCTTGTGGGTTGGTTGCGACATTGATTCTATATTTATATGCATATGTCCGTATAGAGAATTTTATTGCGGTTCCAATGATACCATAATCAATGATGTAGGATAAATGTGGTCATTGCAATCATTAAGAGAGTGGAAACATTTGTTGCTGTTTGGCGCTCTCGCCAAGTGATCGCAATAGATTTTTATTTGGTGTTGATATTCCTTGTGCTTTGGCAGTATTTTATATGTATGTTCTTATAGAGAATTCTATTGCGAACACAGTGATACCAAATTTAAATACGTAGGTCTACAATTAGTGTTAGGACAGTAAAAAGAGTATACACTTTTCGCTCCTACCGCTTAAGCGCGCGAGACGCCCAAAGCACAGGTTAGGTTAGGTTTTTTACGCTTCGCCGAAAGTGCTAAAGTGTTAAGATTTCAACTTAGATTCAACAGAACAGAATAAGTTGTTAAACACGTGGGACAAAATCTTACTGAAGTGACCATACGAGTCATAAATACTCATACTCCGCCTAAGTAAAACAGAAACAAGCAATGCTTAGTGGGCCAGCCAGAGGCTTAGGGCCCGCGCAGGAATATACCTGCAAAAAATCCAGCGTTGAATGTAATGAAACCCCATTTTCTGGGTGAGTCCCGGAGGCTCCCCGGAGCTATCCAGGCTGAATGGATATGTATAACTTTCTGGTATCAGTCAATGCATGGAGTTCTTGCCTACCGGGGACCACGAGCCAGAACCTGGCCCCCTCTAGAGAGGCACGAGGAGCAATGGCCTATAGAGACCTCCCTTATTATTGGGAGCATTCTATGTCTGCCATCGACCGGGAAAGGCACCCAGAAAGGTAGGCGCCCCAAAACAAACCCATGACAGGTTGGATAACAAGAACCTTTCACACTAGAGATGCTATACCGATGATGATACTCTTCAAGACGCTAGTGCTCTCTACAGTGGAGTACTGCTACACAATGACAGCCCCTTTCAAAGCTTCTGGTAAACTATTGTGACTGAAGACTGAACAGGCGAACAGAACTCCCCAAACGAAAATTAATCCTCATGACGTCATCATGTCGCCGCGCCTCCGTCTGCGCAACCCCCCCCCCCCCCTCCCGGGAGGGGGAAGGAGGGAGCCCCAGTCCCCACCGCCGGCGACCCAACCTTCAGTTCTGAGGCTGGATGTCAAAAAACCGAAAAAACACCGCCGACCACAGAAGCCCTAGAAGAAAAGCAAAATGCAGATGTTGTATACACAGACTTTGCAAAGGCTTTCGACAAATGTGACCATGGGGTGATAGCTCACAAAATGAGGTCAATGGGAATAACTGGAAAAGTAGGACGCTGGATACTCAATTTCCTGTCGAACAGAACACAAAGAGTAACAGTCAATCAGATAAAATCGAGTCCAAGCGATGTTAAAAGCTCTGTACCTCAAGGTACAGTCCTTGCACCGCTACTGTTCCTTATTCTCATATCTGATATAGACAAAAATACACGTCACAGCTTCGTGTCATCCTTCGCAGATGACACAAAAATCAGCATGAAAATTACCTCTGCTGAAGACATTGAAAAACTACAAACAGATGTCAACAAAGTTTTCGATTGGGCAGCAGAAAATAATATGATGTTTAACAGTGATAAATTTCAGGTACTCAGGTACGGCAAAAATGAGGATCTGAAACATAATACAGGGTACAAAACACAATCAAATCTTCCCATAGTAGAAAAACAGCATGTCAAGGATTTGGGAATAATGATGTCCGACGATCTAACGTTTAGGGAGCATAACCAAGCAAATATCGCATCAGCCAGAAAAATGATCGGATGGATTACGAGAACTTTCAAATCCAGGGATCCCATCACAATGGTTGTACTCTTCAAGTCACTTGTGTTGTCCCGTCTCGAATACTGCTCAGTACTCACTTCCCCCTTCAGAGCAGGAGAGATTGCTGAAATAGAGGGAATACAGAGAACATATACGGCACGCATAGACGAGATAAAACACCTAAATTATTGGGATCGTCTCAAAGCTCTCCAAATGTACTCTCTAGAAAGGAGACGAGAGAGATACCAAATAATATACACGTGGAAAATACTGGAGGGCCAGGTCCCAAATCTACACAGTAAAATAACAACGTACTGGAGTGAACGATATGGAAGAAAATGCAAGATTGAACCAGTGAAGAGCAGAGGTGCCATAGGCACAATCAGAGAACACTGTATAAACATCAGAGGTCCGCGGTTGTTCAACGTCCTCCCAGCGACTATAAGAAATATTGCCGGAACAACCGTGGACATCTTCAAGAGAAAACTGGACTGTTTCCTAAGAGAAGTCCCGGATCAGCCGGGCTGTGGTGGGTATGTGGCTCTGCGGGCCGCTCCAAGCAACAGCCTGGTGGATCAAACTCTCACAAGTCGAGCCTGGCCTCGGGCCGGGCTTGGGGAGTAGAAGAACTCCCAGAACCCCATCAACCAGGTATCAACCAACCAGGTATCAACCAGGACCGGTAGGGAGGGAGGGATGCCGGGGAGCCTCCGGGACTCACCCAGAAAATGGCGTTTCATTACATTCAACGCTGGATTTCTGGAGGGAGACCCGTCGGCTCCCCGGAGCTAACTACCCAAAGATAAGGAACAGGGACTTACCCGCTAGGCGGGCCGTCCTCACTCCTCAATGCGAAGGCGAGACAACTGGCTGCAACCGCCGACCCAAGGCGACGCAGGCCCTACTAGGCCCAGGGACATTCACCAGTTAGCGAGCGGCCAGGACCCTGTTCGATCTCCAAAAATCCCGGGCCCGAATGTCCACCCAAGACATGTTGCCAAAAACAGCCGCCAAGGTCGCAAACTTACGAACGTCGTGGGCCCGGGGAAAAACCGCAGGCTGGCTACACTTTATAACCCTGCATACAACCTGAGAGACCCGAGCCCGAGAACAGGGAAGAAGGGAAACCGGATCAACCCAGAGCGCATCCCCAGCCACAGAAGCCGTGGCTCGAAATAACGGCGAAGAGCCGCAACAGGACACAACACATGATGCACCCCCGGCCTGACCAACCAAGCGTCAACAACCCAAGGCCCCCTCCGAAATGCAGCCGTCTCATTCTTCGCCAGAAAAGAGTGAGACGGCTGCAAACGAACAAAACGGCCACCAGGACCGAAAGAGCAGAAACCCCCGCCGGAGGAGAGCATGAAGCTCGCCCACCCGACCACCCGAGGCCAAAGCCAACAGGAAAACAGCCTTGGAAAAACAATCCCGAACGGAAGGGGCCACCACAAACTGGGCAGAGAGAGAAACGAAAGCACGTGGTCCAAAGACCAAGACGGCTCCGGAGGAGTGTGAGCAGGCCGGAGGTGAAACAACGCCCTAGATAACTTGCGAAACGGGGCGGAAGTAACATCCACCCCGAAAGCAAGCTGAAGCGGCTCCGCCAAAGCCGCACGATACGAAGCAACAGTATTCGGCATAAGATGACAGTCCTGAAACAACCAAGAGAGAAAGGACAGAACAACCCTATCAGAGACCGAAGAACACTGACACAGTGATAGGAAAAACCGGAAGGACCGCCAGGAAACTTCATACTGCCGCTGAGACGAAGCACGCAGGTGGGAGACCAACAACGAAGCCACCTGCGCACCATACAACGAATGATAAACCTGAGTCAAAAACACCAGACGCGAAGACTCACGGTGAAGATGGAACCCGCCTCGTACAGGGCCGGACCGATCTGCTGAAAGAGGCGGAGCCGCAGGAAGACCCTCGGGCACGGACACCGAGCAAGCAACGCCTGAAACCAAGGCTGGGCCGGCCACCAAGGGGCCAGAAGGACAACACGACCCTGGTAAGTCTCCAAGCAAGTCAGGACCTGGAGCAACAGCGGAACCGGGGGAAAGAGGTACAGGTAACCCCACCACGCCCAGTCCAGCCGGAAGGCGTCGACCCCGACGGCTTTGCAGTCGGGAAAAGGCGCCACATAAACCGGGAGACGCCTCGATCACGCCGATGCGAAGAGATCCACATTCGGAGTCCCGAACGTCTGGCACAGCCAATGGAAGGAGTCGGCATCGACCGTCCACTCCGAAGACAGGGACGGAACCGAGAGAGGCCATCCGCCAGGACGTTGGACACCCCCGGACATGAACCGCCAGGAGAGCCAAACCCGAGAACTCAGCAGACGAGTCACCCGAAGCGACCAGCCCCAAAGAGCCAAGGACCGCATCGAACCCCCCGGTTCAAACAATGAACCACCGGGGAGCAGTCCGAATGGAGCCGGATCGTCGTTCCGCGAGCGACTCGAATCCTCCGGAGCGACATCCAAACAGCCGCAAACTCCCGCACCGTGCTGTGAGCCCAACGGAAGGACGGAACCCACCGCCCCTGGCCGGCCTGGTGAGCACTGGTCACAAAACCCCAGCCAAGAGACAACGCGTCCGTGTACACATCGAGAGAGGGCTCGGGAAGGCGCCAAGGCACCGAACCCCGAAAAACCCGAATAGGAAGCCGGCGACGCAGCAACCGACGCAAGGCACCCGGGGGTCGAACCCAACAATCGCGAGAGAGGCGGAAGGGCAGGCTCCGAAGGAACCAAAACAGCCGACGAAGCCACACCCGACCCGGCGGGTAGACCATCATGGCAAAGTTCAGGCTTCTGCACAAACTCTCGAGCAACCGCCTCGTGACCCGGGAACCCCTCAGAACACAGGCGAAGGCGGGACCGCAGGCGCAAGAGAGCCGCCGGAGAAGAGACAAGGAAGCAGTCCGAGCGTCCCAAACCAGACCCAGCCAAGACCGAACCTGAGAGGGAGCCAGATGGGACTTCCTCCAGTTCACCAAGAACCCAAACCTGGCGAGCTGGGAAAGAACCAAGTCCCTGACGAGCAGACACTCGGACCGGCTGGGAGCCCAACCAGCCAGTCGTCGAGATAGGCCAGCACCCGAACACCTAGCAGACGCAGGCGGGCCACCACGACCCGAGTAAGGCGTGTGAAAACGTGCGGTGCCAGATTCAACCCGAAGGGAAGACAGCGAAAGCGGTAACCCTGACGCCCCACCACAAAACCTAGCCAGTCCCTGATACCGGATGAACCGGGACGTGCCAATACGCATCCTTGAGATCCAGGGACACCATCCAAGCGCCCCTCTCCAAGAGAAGACGGACCTGGGACAGAGTAGTCATCCGAAAGGAGGGGCACAAAACCCACGGGTTCAGACGGGACAAGTCCAGAATGAACCGGCGGTCCGCACAGTCCCGTTTCGGAACTGAAAACAGGCGGGAAACCCACCTGAGGGACGCTGTCGTTTCGACCAAGCCCAAGCGAACCCACTCCGAGATGACCCGATGGAGCGCAGGAGAAGAGGCCTGCCCTGCCAGACCCGAACCCCCCGAGGGAGGAAGAGCCACCCAACGCCACCACAGGCCGTGCGACACGACCCGAAAAGCCCACGAATCGTGGGACCAGGCGTGGGCAAACGGGCGAGCCGCACCCCCATCGCCCCGTAAACGGGGCGAACCACGAAAGGGCCGACGCGCCTTACGAGAACCAAGGCGACGAACAGAACGGGTCCCACCCCGTCCAGCAACAGCCAGAACCGAAGGCGCAGCCAGCCCCGAATCTGGCACAATGGCCTACCCCAACGAAAAGACCCCCGAGCCCTGGCACGACCCTTCTGGGAAGGCCCCCCACGAGCCCCCCGGAGCAACAACAACTCCGACATAGGCCAACAACTGACGAGGCCGCCTGCAGATACTGCCCCACAGCAGACTCTGCAAACAGCAACGGGCAAAAGGGCGAGGACAAACGAAGAGCCAGGGCCCAGGCGGACTCCAAGGAGGAAGCCAGCACCGCCTGACGACACGCGAGGCGAGAAGCATAGAACCGCAAGACCGCATCACGCAGAACAGGCGCGAAGAGCTTCAACAAGGCAGACGACGCCCGCACAGCCGAGGGCAGCGCACTAGACCCAGCAGCAGCCCCAAGGCACCCACATCCAACTCGAGCCAATCCGAGGAGAGCTCAAGGGGGAAAAGAAACGCAGAGCTGAAGCAAGCAGGCCACGAGTCCGCAANCCCGATCACAAGCCAGAGCGGCTCCGCCAGCGCCACACAAAACGAGGCAACAGTAAAAAAACATCAAATAACTGTATCCTGAAAACCCAAGAAAGGACAAGACAACCCGATGCGAAAGAGAAGACATGCACAAAGAGCAAGAAAAAGTGCATAGAAACACTAGTAACGTCATACTGTCGCCAAGACGAAGCTCGCAGGTGGGACACCGTCAACAAGACCACCTGAACACCACGAGATGGTGATACCCGCGTCAAAATACCAGACGCGAAGAGCCGAGGAGAAGGCCGAACCAGTCACGTACAGGACCGATCCGACCTGCCGAAAGAGGCGGAGCCGTGGAAAAACGCCCGGGTTTGGACACCTATCAAGCAGCATCTGAAAAGAAAGCTGGGCGGCCACCAGGAACCAAAAGGACTGCTCTCGTGGGAATGGGCTGCAAACCGAGCCAGAACCCGAAGCAACAGCTGGACCGGAGAGAAGAGGAACAGCTACCCCCACCTCGACCAGTCGTGCCGAAAAGCATCCAACGTGAACACCTCACAGGTAGGTAAGGGCGCCACATAAAATGGGCGACGCCTAGACCACGCCGATTCGAAGACGTCCATGGCCAAGAGTCCATACGTCCGGCAGAGCCAACGAAACGAGTCGGCGACGACTGGCCAATCCGCGAACAGAGGAATGAACCGAGACAGCTGTCCGCCAGGACGCAGGACACACCCCAGACATGAACCTCACGGTTAGCCAAACCCCGAGAATCCAGCAAACGAGCCACTCTAAGGAACCAACCCCAAAGGTCAACACCTAAGAGAAACCCTGTGGTTCCGGCAAGAACCACCAGGGAACAGTCCGAATGGAGCTGAATGGTAGAGCACCGAGCGACCCAAACCCTCCGAAGCGCAAACCAGACAGCCACGAACTCCCAAACTGTACTGTGAGCCCGACGGACGGACAAACTCCACCATCCCCGGCCGAGCTGGTGAGCACTGGTCACAAAGCCCCAGCCGAAAGATGACCCGTCTATGAACACATCGAGCGAAGGCTCGGGGAGGTGCCAAGGCACGGAACCCCGAAAACCCCAAAAAGGAAGCTGGTGACACAGCACCAACACAAGATCCCAGGAGGAATGAACACAACGATTGCAAGAGGCGGAAGGGGAAACCCCACGGGCAGACCAGCACGTTGAAGTTCAGATTCCCGCACAACCGCTCGAGCAACCCGGAACCCCTCATGAACAGCTGAAGGCGGGACCACAGCCGCAGTAACACTTCTGGAGGGAAAGACAAGGAGTGGCCCAATAGCTCTAAACAAGGCCCAGGTCCGAACCCGGGACGGAAACAGATGGAATGGCCTCCAGATCACCAGGAAATTAAACCAGGCAATCTGGAAAGAAACACACCCCTGGCGAGCAGACAAGCGGACTGACTGGGAGCCACACCAGCCAGTTGTCGAGGTAGGCCAGACACCGAATCTCAAGCAGACTCAGAGAGGGTACCAAGATCCGGTAAAGATGAAAAAATACGCCAAGTGCCAATAATTGACCTAGAGGTCCAGGGCCACCATCAGGCACCCGGCCCACAAAGAAGAGGACAGGAGACAACAGTGTTCCGAGAAGGGCATAGAACCAGGGCGCAGACTGAAGAAGTCCAGAAGAACCGCAGATTCGAAAGGCCCATGTCTGCAAAGAGTGACGGGAACCCCAGAAGGGGGGCGGATTGACCACGCCCAACGCACCCACCAAGATGACATGACGAAGCGCAGGGGAAGAAGCCCACCCCGCCAGCTTTGAAACCCCCCAAAGGGGGAGAAGCTGTCCACCGCCGCCACCAGAGGCCGGAAGACAACCAAAAGCACCCACAACAGCGGGACCATATGAGAGTCACAGAGCAGCTGCTCCCCAGCCCCGTCAACAGAGAAGGGAACAGAGCCCTTCCAAAGAAAAAGTAAACATACACATATATACATATGTATATACACATACATATACACATACACACAAGGTATGTTCACACACATCGCGTATACACATACACATGTGCACACACACACACCTTCAAGAAGACCTGGACAAAATAAGTATTTGGAGCAACACTTGGCAAATGGAATTTAATGTGAATAAATGCCATGTTATGGAATGGGAATTGGTGAACATAGACCCCACACAACCTATAAATTATGTGAGAAATCTTTAAAGAATTCTGATAAAGAAAGGGATCTAGGGGTGTTTTAGATAGAAAACTGTCACCTGAGGACCACATCAAGAACATTGTGCGAGGAGCCTATGCTACACTTCTAACCTAAGATTGCTTTAAATACATGGATGGAGAAATACTAAAGAAAATTGTTCACGACTTTTATTAGACCAAAGCTGGAATATGCAGCGGTTGTATGGTGCCCTTATCTTAAGAAGCACATCAACAAACTGGAAAAGGTGAAGGTGCAACGACATGCCACTAAGTGGCTCCCAGAAATGAAGGACAAGAGCTATGAGGAGAGGTTAGAGGCATTAAATATGCAAAAACTAGAAGATAGAAGAAAAAGAGGCGATATGATCACTACGTACAAAATAGTAACAGGAATTGACAAATCGACAGGGAAGATTCCTGAGACCTGGAACTTCAAGAACAAGAGGTCATAGATTTAAACTAGCTAAACACAGATGCCGAAGAAACGTAAGAAAATTCACCTTCGCAAATAGAGTGGTAGACGGTTGGAACAAGTTAAGTGAGAAGGTGGTGGAGGCCAAAAAACGTCAGTAGTTTCAAAGCGTTATATGACAAAGAGTGGGGGAAGACGGGACACACGAGCGTAGCTCTCATCCTGTAACTACACTTAGGTAATTACTTAGGTAATTACACAGTGTACACATGTACATGCGTACAATACACATGAAAAAAAAATTACAAGCCGCTGACCAGTAGGCAGAGCACACGCCAGGCAGGCAAAGAAGGCACAAACTGCACAAAAGGCCCACCCGACAACAAAACCTCAACGTCCCAGCTTAATCACAACACGTGCCAAGACCCAAAAAGATCAGTCTGCAAGCCAGGAAGACCCCGAAACTCCAGAAGGCAGAAACCGGGTCACACACGAGGAAACAAAGCCCCCTGAACCCCAAAGGGGCCCAAGAGGAAGAAACCTCCGGAATGAAACCAAAGAACCAAAGGAACCCGGAATCGAACCAGGGGGAGGCCAAACCACCACATTTTGCCGGCGGAGAAACACCACAGAAAGGCAAAGCACAGCCCCCAAACAGAACCCCCTGGGAAATGGTCATAACAGACCGAAAACCGAGGGACAAGGTGTGGGAGCAAGCATAAAGCCAGGGACACTGAGCCCAAACCCAAAGGCCCAGACCCAAAACAGACAAAATGGGAAACCCGGTGTAAAATCAACACTCAAACGTTCCCAGAGGAACAGAAAACACCAGAAAAGCAAAGAAACGACAACAGAGAGAATAAAATCCCAGAAAAAAGGTGAAAAACTCACCCAAGAAGCTCACTCGCACACACAGGCGCATGAAATAAACTGCAACGCCGCCCTGGTGGCCATGCCGGAAAACTGGCAGACGAAAATGGCCGCCAAACAGGGGGCTGTGACCGACGCTAAAGATACGAAAACACGCCAGCAAAAGTGGGAAGCAAGCAGACTGGATGAGCGAAAAACGCCGCCCAAAAGCAGAAAACCCAGGCAGGGGCAAACCGCCCCAGAACTGCTAGCAGGCCCCCCTGGTTGATACCTGGTTGATGGGGTTCTGGGAGTTCTTCTACTCCCCAAGCCCGGCCCGAGGCCAGGTTCGACTTGTGAGAGCTTGGTCCACCAGGTTGTTGCTTGGAGCGGCCCGCAGGCCCACATACCCACCACAGCCCGGGGTCCGGAACTTCTCTTAGAAAACTGTCCAGTTTTCTCTTGAAAATGTCCACGGTTGTTCCGGCAATATTTCTTATAGTCGCTGGGAGGATGTTGAACAACCGCGGACCTCTGATGTTTATACAGTGCTCCTCTGTGCCTATGGCACCTCTGCTCTTCACTGGATCAATCTTGCACTTTCTTCCATATCGTTCACTCCAGTACGTTGTTATTTACTGTGCAGATTTGGGACCTGGCCCTCCAGTATTTTCCATGTGTATATTATTTGGTATCTCTCTCGTCTCCTTTCTAGAGAGTACATTTGGAGAGCTTTGAGACGATCCATAATTTAGGTGCTTTATCTCGTCTATGCGTGCCGTATATGTTCTCTGTATTCCCTCTATTTCAGCAATCTCTCCTGCTCTGAAGGGGGAAGTGAGTACTGAGCAGTACTCGAGACGGGACAACACAAGTGACTTGAAGAGTACACCCATTGTGATGGGATCCCTGGATTTGAAAGTTCTCGTAATCCATCCGATCATTTTTCTGGCTGACGCATATTGCTTGGTTATGCTCCCTAAACGTTAGATCGTCTGACATCATTATTCCCAAATCCTTGACATGCTGTTTTTCTACTATGGGAAGATTTGATTGTGTTTTGTACCCTGTATTATTTCAGATCCTCATTTTTGCCGTACCTGAGTACCTGAAATTTATCACTGTTAAACATCATGTTATTTTCTGCTGCCCAATCGAAAACTTTGTTGACATCTGCTTGTAGTTTTTCAATGTCTTCAGCAGAGGTAATTTTCATGCTGATTTTTGTGTCATCTGCAAAGGACGACACGAAGCTGTGACGTGTATTTTTGTCTATATCAGATATGAGAAAAGGAACAGTAGTGGTGCAAGGACTGTACCTTGAGGTACAGAGCTTTTAACATCGCTTGGACTCGATTTATCTGATTGACAGTTACTCTTGTGTTTCTGTTCGACAGGAAATTGAGTATCCAGCGTCCTACTTCTCCAGTTATTCCCATTGACCTCATTTTGTGAGCTATCACCCCATGGTCACATTTGTCGAACGCCTTTGCAAAGTCTGTGTATACAACATCAGCATTTTGCTTTTCTTCTAGGGCTTCTGTGATTTTGTCATAGTGGTTGAGTAACTGTGACAGACAGGATCTTCCCGCTCTAAATCCATGTTGTCCTGGGTTGTGCAATTCATTTTTTTTCCATAAAACTAGAAATTTGATTTCTAATCACTCTTTCAAACTTTTATTATGTGTGATGTTAGTGCAACTGGCCTATAATTTTTTGCCAAGGCTTTACTCCCCCCTTGTGCAACGGAGCTATATCTGCAGATTTAAGTGCTGCTGGTATCTCCCCTGTATCCAGGCTCTTTCTCCATATTACGCTGAGTGCTCTCGCTACTGGTACTTTACATTTCTTTATGAATATTGAATTCCATGAGTCAGGCCCCGGAGCTGAGTGCATAGGCATATTGTCAATTTCTCTTTCAAAATCTTCCGAGTTTGTGTAATATCCATTATATTATCTGCAGCTTGAATGTCATTCATAAAGAAGCTGTCTGGGTCATCAACTTTCATGTTGTTTATTGGTGTGCTAAACATAGCCTCATACTGGCTTCTTAGAATTTCACTAATCTCTTTGTCGTCCTCTGTGTACGTACCTCATTTGTAATTAACGGTCCAATACTGGTCGAGGTTTTGGATTTTGATTTTGCGTATGTGAAAAAATATTTAGGATTTTTCCTTATCTCTTGTATAGCTTTCTGTTCCAATTCCATTTCCTCAGACTCATATGATCGCTTCAACGTTTGTTCTATTTCTTCGATCTCCCTGCTTAGGCTATTTTCCTGCTTGTGATAGTTGTGTCTGCCGAAGCATTTCCGTTATTTCTTTCCTTCTCCTGTACAGTCGTCTGCGTTCTCTTTCTAGAGTGGTCCTCTTTCTGCCCCTCCTCATAGGCACGTGCCTCAAGCAGACCTTGTAAGCTTCAGCTGTCAGTTGAGCTATTCCCTGTGTGGGAGTTTTGTCGCTTAAGACCGTCTCCCATTGAATGGTTGCAAGGTCTACATTTATTTTTTCCCAGTTGATCCTCTTATTGTTGAAATTGAATGATTGAATATTCCTTCTCGCTTGTTGGGGTCTCTTAGACCTAGTACCGTTATTTATGCTAGTTCGTACTTCAATGAGCTTATGGTCTGAGTATGAAGTATCTGAGATTGTGATGTCTCTGATTAGTTCATCATTGTTTGTGAATATCAAGTCTAGCGTGTTTTCGTTCCTAGTTGGTTCTGTAATCTGTTGATTGAGCGAGAATTTGTCACAGAATCTCAAAAGTTCTCTGACCTGTGGTTGGTTATTTCCGGGTCATTCCCTGCTATGATATTTGTGTTTGCCATTCTCCATCTTAGATTCGGTAAATTGAAATCTCCAAGGAAGATAATATCTGGAGCTGGGTTTGCTAGGTTATCAAGTATGTTCTCTATTTTGTGCATCTGCTCTGTGAATTCCTCAACCGTTGTATCTGGCGGTTATATATTAGAATAATAATAGGTTTAGTTTCTCTACCTTAATTCCAAGTACCTCTACCACCTCATTAGTTGAGTTTAGTAGTTTTGTGCATACCAGGTCCTCTTTAATATATAGACCTACTCCTCCATTTGACCTAGTTTCTATCACATCTATATAAATTATAATTGGAATCCAGATTTCACCATCAAGTAATCTTTTATATGAGTTTCCGTGAATGCCCCATATATTGAGTTTGACTCTAATAGGAGGCCATTATGAACTTAACTTTATTTCTTGACTTTGGCTTTAAACTTGAATGTTTGCAAATATGAATGATTGTCCATATTGTGTGTCACTTCTGGAAGGTTTTGGTAGTTCTCCCTCCTCTTACCCTGACCAAGTTGTGTGTTTGGGCAATGGTTTGTCCAGTTTGAAGAAGTGATATTGGGGAGTGTGGTACTCTGTGTAGTTGGGGGGTGTAGTATGTGTGGGCTTGATGACGAACCGTAGTCCAGTCTTGCGTATTCCCCCCTCCATATATTCTGCACGTTTCTGCCTGTCTGTTTCTCCCTCTGTTTCTGCCTGCCTCTAAAAAATTTTCAGGCCTATTATATTGGACTTCTCTCTTATATATCGCTGTGTGCCTCTGACATGGAAATCAGGGCAATGAAGATCATAGCATTTCCTCTCATTAACTGAGAGTTTGCATAGCTTAGGGTGAAAATCTACATTCTGTATCAAACGACAGCCCCCACAGCCCCGGGAACCAGCAACAGAGGCCCGGGGTAGAGCTGTTCCCCAAGCCCTCTGCCCTTAAAGAAAAGCAAGAGTCCATGGGAAAGGCAGCAAGAAAGGGCCACTGGTAAGACCCAGAAGCCTTGGTAGGAGGAACAGGCTCGAAAACCTCCGTCCCCCAACCCGAACGGGTAGCCCCCAAAAACCGCCTGAGTCTCGGCCCCAACGAAACCCCACCCCGACCCCAAAACCTGCAGACGGTCCGGAGCCGGGAACAGAGAGGGAATGGGGCGAACAGCACCAAACCAAAACGGGGCGGCCTCGGAGCATCGAGTAGGGAAACCAACCTAGCATGTTGCAGCAACCTAACCTAGCTTGCAACACGGATGCTACCTGTACTCTGAACAGTAATAACATCAAGGAGAGTACTGGAGAACGAGCAGAGAAAATCTCGAAGACTCTGGGTCAAGGTATCAGTGACCCAACAGGCAGCATGACGGAGGTAAAAGTGGCGACTGTCACCAGAGAGACAAGGGCACAGCAACCAACGAACCCGTACAAGACGGGTTGGAACCCGGAAGACACACTCAATAGTCCACCAAGCCCAGACAGGGATTTCCAGGGCCCGTAGGCTGACTGCTACGGGAAGCCCGGCAAGGTGTTGCTAAACCGGTTAAGAAACCCAAAAATAACAAGAGGGTAAAGGATAGCACTGAAAACCCCTGAGACGGTACAATCACGGGGGCCTAGCAGAGGGCTGCCAAACACTACCAGTGGAACTATAGCCACACTAGGCAGACCCCCACCAGGCAATTGAAAAAAAAAAAAAAAGAAAAACCCGCAAAAGTACACCGTCTCCAGAGGCAACAGGAACCGGTCGCCGCTTAGGTGGCAGGCCGCGCAACACCTTGACGCCCTAACCAGCACAATACCAATCCCTACCCAGGGCCAAACAAGGGCCCCAAGCCCCAGCTGGCCCCAAGGACGAGGCAAATGCCGAGCAGCAAGAACCTCTACGGGAATGGTTCCCGAACGCCCCAGGGAAGAACCCTGTTATGCAGGGCAGTACTCACAGGCGCTTAGGGAAGTCAGCCACTAAGCGCATGCAGCCCCGGCACTGATGAGGTACTCCTGGCCACCGCCACACAAACACGGGCAGTGAACGCCACACAAGGCAAACACCGCCTAGAAAACTGAAGCCAGAGAAGCGCCTAACCCAGTTGACATTAGCTTACGAACTGAAGCTTGGCAGCCGGCGCGTAGGTCTAGGGCTCCCCTCCCCCTCTCGGACGGGGAGGGCCTGCGCGGATGACCAGCGGCAGGCAGAAGTGTGATGTTTGCTTGTTTCCTTGAGATTGTAGGGACGTTTCTACCTCTCTGTATCATTTTTTTTCATAGTTTCATTTACCATGTGGGGGTTTGTTTTGTCATGCCGTAATTTTCTGGGTCGCCCCCTGACCCCGGTCGATGGCAGATTAGGAAAACCCCAAGCCACAAGAGGGTTTTCGTAGTGCCATTGCTCCCTTGACCTTCTCTGAAGGGGCCAGGTTCTGGCACTGGTCCCTGATAGTCTGAACTCCATAGCTAATGCCCGGCTTAATATAACTACATTAGCCCAATAGCCTCCAGGGAAGGCTGTAGGGGCTCCCCCACAGAAAAAGCAGGAAATCGAGGCCAGGAGCAACATCCGACCTGCAGGCACATCAGTCAACAACTAGCTGGTGGCAGGCTGGCTACCCCTCCCTCCTGTAGGGGAAGGGGGAGCTAATGAGCAGGGGGTTAGTTGTGGCACAAAGTTTTGATTTGTTTCTTTTCTTTGTGGGGGTTTCTTCCTGGTTTTTTATCTGTTGAGGTGTAGGTCGCCTTTTTCAAACCAGGTAGTAGACTGTGTTTTTACTTGCCTACCGTTCTGGGTGCTTCTCCCGGTTGATGGCAGATGATACAAACTTTAAATGTAAAGATGTTCATGAGCTATTGCTCCCTTGCCTCTATGGGGCCAGGTCTTGGCTCTGGTCCCCAGTAGTGGCATACCAAGAACCGTCTGCGACTGATGACCCCTATAGTAGTGTGGCAGATTTATTCAGTATGCCAGCTTCAGGGAGGTGACAGGGCTCTCCACAAAAAATTATCTTCTACATTATCACAGAATTAGTAGGAATGGCAAATTCCTGTACAGTGGCACCTCGACATACATTTGGCCCGACTTACAATAATTTCGAGTTACGATATAATTTGAATCGGAAAATGCGCACTCGACTTACGATCAGTGTCGTCGACTAGCGACTTTGTTGATATGTGTTTGGGTCGACCGAGCGCATGGTTCCCGGTCGTGTGGGCCAATCTGCCTCAGTTTACTACACCTACCGCTTAGTGACGATCGCGACTATAAAAAATTAAAAAATTTGGTAGGATTTTTTGCTTTTTGACATAAAACTGATTATTATATATCACGCCATGGTTCCCCAGAAGTTAGTGGTAAGGGTTCAACACTATTGAAAACACATTTAAAGATGACCATAGAGCAGAAACAAGAGATCATTCGTAAATATTAAGATGATGTGCGGGTTGCTAATCTAGTTAGTGCAGTACAACAAATCTCAGTCAACGATATCCACCATACTGTTAAGGAAAAAGGACATTATGAGTGCTAAAGTGGCAAAAGGTGTATCAACAATCACGAAACATAGAACACAACACTTGAGGATGTTGAACAGTTATTATTAATTTGGATACACAGCAAGTAGTTAGTGGGTGATAGAGTTTCAGAGGCCATCATTTGTGAAAAGGCAGGAAGGAAATTGCATGAAGACTCTTTTAAAGAAAATCCCTGCTACGCGTGATGCAAATGTGAAAGAGTTTAAGGTGAGCAGGGGATGTTTTGAGAAATTTAGAAAAAGAAGTGGGCATTCATAGTGTTCTGAGTGTTGTGTGTTGCGAGCTGGTGGAGGAATACAGCGAAGAACTTACCACCGAAGAACTTCACAAGGAGCAGCAGCAACAAGAGACAGCTGAGGAAATTCTTTAGGGAAGGAGGAGACAGTACAGAATGTTCTTCTCATTAATTAAGAAAATGTGTGCAGCATGGGAAGAATTGCAAACTTTGCTGAAATGACTCGCCCAAATCACGATGCAGTAGGCCATTACCTTAACCTTTTTAACCACTTAACTGCACCACCGAGTTTTCTCGGTTGGCGAGAAACTGCGCCAACCGAGAAAACTCTTTTTGATTTTTCGGTACCAATTCTAAATGTGTACGAGGTTGGTTGTGTACGAAATGGACTCTTAGGACCTCCAGTGAGAGGCAGCCATTTTGAAAAAAATTCCAGAATGCCCTAGGGCTGCTGGCTGGGTTAGTATGAATGAGCAACCATGGGTTGCGCACGTGCCTCTGGCTCCCAAACACCTGGCCGACGCGGTGGGTTGAAAGATAACGCTCTGTCGGTGAAATTCAAACCTTATTGTCTGAAGAACATAAGGGTCATAATATTGGTGAAGCTAGGCACAATAAGGACCTAAACACAAGGTCGGATGCAAGTGATACAGCACCTATGAGACGATACAGCGAGCGTATCCAGTTGTAGCTCTGAGCATCCCCCTTGCAATCTTATGCTATCTCCAATTTATTGAGATGATACATAGATGATCATTTTCTGCATTCGTGTGATGATGAATCTGATACAAGTAGCATAGTTGAACAGTGTAGTGGCTTCGATGGTGGTGTTTGCCATAGAATTTTCAAGAATACCTATATCTCTTCCGACGACGGATACTCTTTGAGGCTAGCTGAATCTCTTTCTGACTGATGACACTCTTTTTGAGGCAAGCTGAATCTCATCCTGTGTGGGACATACAAAGCGATCTTTTCAAGACTACCTTACAAATTGATCTTTTTCCTATAATCTTTTCAATACTACCTTATGCTTTACACGCTTGGCTACATACAACCTACAAGTACTAATGCCAAGGGTGTACGTGAGTGCGTTATTTGCAAGCACAATGAACAAAGAAACAGGAGAGCGAAAATTTATCTGTATATACCTGGTGCACTGAGAGTGCACGTTGTGCTGTGTACCATGGACTACTTCGTTGATTTATTACTCACTTCCGAAGTACTGAGTTGTGTAATACAGTGTGTGTTACTGTGTAATACAGTGTGCGTTACTGTGTAAATAGTGTGTGAAAACTGTATATATTGTAATTTTAATGAATTTTTAACAGGTAATATTGTTCCAATAAACATTTATTGTGGACACATTAATGAAACATGTACCACAGTTCCATGGAACATTATGAACATTCTACTGTATACATATTGTTAAGGACACAAATATGCAAACATATACGATAAAAAAAAAACTAATAAGACCGCAATGGAAATACAGATAAACAAATAATTGAAAATATATTTGTGACAACACCCGGTGCCTGAATGGCCGCGCAACAGTGTCTGGGCAATTCACGCACGGGCGACCAGGCCGTGATGACGTCACAGCGCACCTTGTCCACGTCCCACAGCCAAAGGTAAGGTGGAATTTGGTATTTATTTTACATAGACATGTTCAGGGAAGGGAATTTATCGTTTTACAAAGAAAAATGATTTTTTGGGATCACTTTATTTCATGCGCACCGGAGGAATTTCACAATAAACTCGGCGCCAGCACGGTGGTTAATGACACTGTGATGCCTCACTACAGAAAAAAATTAAAACGTATGGAAAAACAAGTCTCTATAGAAAGGTTCTTAGTGAGAAAAACAAGCAGTGAGCCAGAACCAGGTTCTAGTGGTATGCAGGCAAAAGTAGGAGAGAAAGTACCCCGAGAAGTCATCACTGTTTGTTGTTATAATGGAAGGGGACTCCCCTTTACAACAGCAACACCTCTATTCCTCCCCCTCCTCACCATCTTCCATAGGCCATCGAAATCCCTCCATAAAGGTAAGATAAACATGTGTACAGTATTGTAGTTAGAGAAAAAATTGTATTCAGTATAAAATGTATTTTTAAGTTAGTATTTATGGGGGGTGTGGAACGGATTAATTCAATTCCCTTTATTTCTATGGGAAAAATGTTTCGACTTACGATATTTCCAATTACGATATGTCTCTGGGAACCGGATTACCACTGTAAATTGAGGCCCCACTGTATATCATGCTCAGAGAATGGTTTTTACAACCATGCGACCCATGGGAGACTGGAAGATAGATGCACGTGCATCGGCCATGGTGGCTGTTTGAAACTCAGCCTACCAGCAGCCATGGGGCATGCTGGGAATTTTTCTCATAATGGTAGACACTCGCTGGAGGCCCCCATCTTCTACCCAACTTACAGTGCACAAGTTTTTAATCTTAAGATATATCCACAAGCACCAAAAGGTGCTAGGTGCACCACCAGTCAAATGCCTTCAAGCACTATTCACAGTGCTGGGGGGGGGGAGGGTTAAAAACATCCCAGATTTTGTACAGCTTTCGGATAATTAATGAGACCATCCCTGGTTGTATCATTGCCAGTTGAAGGATTAAGCAGTAGTGAGAGTGAGCAAGTATGAATTCTCTCTTGACTAGTAGTATACTCAGGCATTGAAGAAAATGGAGTTAATGTAAAGAAAACGCAATAAATTGCAGAGAAAATGGATAGCCGATGCTGTCATTTGGAACAACTTTCAAGAAATACCTTGAATAATTTGTGAATGTTTAATGGAATTATTTTCTGTAATGCTAATAAGAACAAACGTATGAACGGGTGTAATGCTAATAAGAACAACGTATGATACTCAGACGCTCATGGAATATCCTACTCTCCTTCCGTACAGCACTGATGATAACGGTAACTCAAGGGTTATTTTTTGTATAAATTACCAAAGAACATATACAGCTTTAAGCTATGATAGCTCTTTTAAGCTATTTTAAACTACAAGCAATAATGTGTGTGTACAGATATAAAAGCATATCACTTTATAGCACAACTTACAAGTGGACATGAAATGTGTTAAATTTCAACACTCAGGATTTTGTTAAATATGAATTGAACTAAAATACTATACTATAATTAATACAACAATACCTTATACACAACATTGTAACAGTCAAAAAATATAAAAATAGAATGCTACATACATAAAAACCGAGATTAGCATATGCTATATTTGTTTCTATGACCGGATTTCCTATTTCCAATTTTTCGTTGAAGTGCACGTGGGGAATAATATATTGAATGGCGAAATCCCTGCCACCAGTGAAAACCCCCGCCAATGACAGCACACCCTCCCAGTAGGAGTGCTAGGGCCCAAGGATCTGTAAAAAGAAAAAAAAAAACCAGCGTTGAATGTAATGAAACCGCCATTTTCTGGGTGAGCCCGGAAGGCTCCCTGGAAGCTTATCGGGCTAAATGTTATTGTTATGTTAGACCGGGACACTAGATATGGAGTTCAGACCTAACAGGGACCCAGCGCCAGAACCTAGGCCCCTTCAGAGAGGTGTCAAGGGAGCAATGGCACCTGGAAAACCCCATTATGGTTTGTGGGGTTTTCGTTATCTGCCAGCGACCGGGGTTAGGCGCCCAGAAAGGTAGGCGTAACAAAACAAACCCCACCATGGTTTTAGAAAGAAACTACAAAAACGAACTGAGAGGTAGAAATTCCCTACAATCACAAGGAAAAACCATCAAACAATCACTTTACATGCCGCGCGACGGTTGTCCCCAGCGCCGCCCCTCCCCTCCCCGGGCAGGGGGAGGGGGTGGGGGCCCCGGACCTCACGCCGCCCGGCTGCCGTCAGTTCGGAAACTAGGCTTTAACCAACGCGAAAAATCCGCGACCGGACGGGAGGGAGGGAGGGAGGGTAGCCAGGGAGCCTCCGGGGCTCACCCAAGAAAATGGCGTTTCATTACATTCAACGCTGGTTTCCTGTGGGGAGCCCCTACGACTCCCGGAAGGCTAATTCCCCAAAGAGAAGGAAAAAAAGGGGACGTACCCGGGAGGCGGGGCCACAACTCCGCAACGCTGAAGGCAGGACAACTGGCTGCAACCTGCCGCCCCAAGCAACACAAGAACGCCGATGAGCACGGACGTTCACCAAAAAACGGGCAGCCAGGACCCTGTTCGATTCCACAAACACCCAACCGTCTGAACACGGCATATGTGCCCAGCAAGCCATATTACCATACACAAGCAGCCCAACGCCGCAAACTTCCTATACGGCAAGGGCCGATCGGAGTAGACCGCAGGCTGGCTAGATTTATTAACCCTGCAGACAACCTGGGTGACACGAGCCCTGGAACAGTGAACGAGGGAAACTGGATCAAACCAAAGCGCATCCCCAGCCATATCGGCCGAAGCGCGCAAGCAACTACGAAGTGCCAAGGCAACTGGACAACAACACAAGATCCACCCCCGGCCGAACCAACCAAGCATCGATAACCCACGGACCCCTCCGGAAAGCAGCCGTCTCGTTTCTTTCGCCAGAAAAGAAGGAGAAAGATGCAAATGATCACACACTTACCCTCAGGACCAAAAGAGCAGAAAACCTCTTGCCGCCGGAGGGAGGGCATGAGGCTCCCCTACCCGGCCCCCAGAGGCAAACGCCAAAAAAAACAAAGCATGGGAAAATAATCAGGAAACAGAAGGAGGCACCACAAACCGAGGATAGGAAAGATAGAAGAGCACCCGGTCCAAGGACCAGGACGGCTCA
>WNGS01035336.1:0-16041 GCA_020271785.1 Procambarus virginalis | reverse complement strand
GGTGGGAAAAACCTGCTGTGATTGATATAAGAGGAGACTACCAGGGACTTGTACTGAACTAAATTAAAAAATTACTGTATGCAAAAATTCAACTAAAATCTCTAGCTAGGGTCGTAAATCCTAGCTCCTCTTTTCCTAATGACAGATAATGGGCTGTAAGGGGCAGGTGGGGTGAGTGAATTAGTTGATAGGTTGATTGCAGTTCCACGTCCACCTGCCAACAGGTATCTCACATCAGCTTGTATTTTATACAAGGATAAGATTATATAATTCAGTTATATAACTGAACACTGGCTCTGTTTAAATCAGAGATTTAAACATACACAGTCTAGCCTAGCACCTTAGCAATTAACAGCCAATACACTTATACTTAAACAATACAACACTTAAATTGTAAATTGTAAAGTATGATAAATGACCTAAATATGGTCTGAGTACTGTTACTGAGTACTAAAAATATATTCAATTAAATGAACTTATATGATTACTTAAAAAATAACTAAGCAAGCAATTGTTAACTTAATTTATATATTCAAGTATATGCAATGTATATGATCAATGTATATGATTAAATACAGTCAGCTTGTTGAATCTTCCTACACTCTGGACACTCATGAGTATTTGTTTACTTATTGTGACAATCTTCTCTGACACTGGACACTCATGAGGTTCAGAGCTTGGATAAGATTCTGCTGTACCACAATATTAATAATAAACTCACAGAAATATGAGGCGTTGCCTCGCCTTTTTACCGACTATCAGTCTTATAGAATATTAATGTTATACTAGCTTTAATTGGCCAACTAATACGCTACAGTAATAACATTCAATAAACTTAGCTGAAGCCGGGTGCCTGTCTGACAAAGTGTGCCAGACTGAAGAACTCTCTTGGCGAGTTTAGGCACGATATTTTAGATTACAGCGTTGCTGTTTGATGTACGAGTAGCGTGCTACGGGATATGGACTGCGTTGCAGAAGATAACAATGAAGATTAGGGATGAGATTAGGGATGAAGGTGGAGACCGCGTCACTAAATGCTCCACTTCACTCTTATTTTACATAAATGTTCTAGGATTTTCCTTGTTGATATATTGTCCAGGTACTCCCCCAGTTCTAGAGAGTGTTCACTGGTGATAATGATATTAGATAAGGTGTCTTGAGCTGAAAATGTTCGCTAAGGGACCGTCACGTGTACACTGTTGTGTAAACATACGCGTTCTGCCCGGGGCTGTGGTGGGCGCTTTCTCCCGAGATGCCCTCCCCCATCCCCCTTGAAAGGGGTAGCTTACAATGAATATTGATTGATTATTTTTACAGTCTAGACTTATGATTGAGATAAGATGTGATTATAATAAAATATGATATAGGATTTAAAGATTATAAGTAGTACTTGATAATACCACTGACTCTTAATAAGGATTCGATTTTATCTCTACCGGATACTACGTCATGTTCCAATAAATTTTTAATTAACAAATCCTTCTAGAAGCTTCTGGATCCTTGAGAGATCATGCACAAAGTCACGTAGGCATCTATAGGGCCCTATGGCGTACGTGATCATAGTGGCATCATCTAGGATCAAGCTATATATAATGAATCTATTGTGATTCTGATATGATTCTGATATGATATAGATTTGATATAGATATGATATAGATATGATTGATATGATATTGATATGATATAGAAATAATACATTTCTTAGATGATTATTAGATATGGTGGGTAAAAATTTCCCACATCTTCCAGAGGGAGAGAACTGGCACAGAGTCCTATACTAAGGACAGTAGTAACCATATGTATTTATTTACTCTCCATCGGATTGATAATACAAGTGCAAATTTTGCTTGCACTTTTGTGCGGCTGTCCGTTGTGGACGATTGTGCCTGTTAGGAGTCTGTGGGTCATGTGTAGTTAGAAGGTCTTGAGGTCTCTCAGGATCTAACTGCAGCTGGCTCACTGATTCCATGTGGATGAGTTTGTCCAATGTCTTCAGGGAAGTTGTTCCTTTAGACAGGATCTTGACTATTCTCAAAATCCCCTGGCTATCTGGATGGACTGAGACAACTTTACCTAATGGCCAGTCAGCCCTAGGGCCATCACTGTCTACCAAGACAATATCGCCAGGTTGGAGATTAGATATATTATGTGGGACATTGGCCCCATAGTGATGTTCTCGTAGAGATGTAAGATATTCTTTTGTCCAAACATCATTCCATTTTTGGATTATGCTGGACAGATGCTTATACCCCTGAACCAACTCGCTCTGACTCACATATGAGGGATCTCTGATCTCATCATCCACTAGAGATGGTACTGGAGTCAGAAGTCTTCCATACATTAGGTGTGCAGGACTTAATGGCTCATGTTGAGTAGGATCATCAGACAAGTAAGTCAACGGCCGGTTATTCACCCTTGATTCTATTTCCGTGATTACTGTCTGGAGTTCTTGAAGATTGATTTTCTGACGGTGTAGAGATTTTCTCAAGGATCTTTTGACAGTTCCTATTAACCGTTCATAAAATCCTCCGTGCCATGGGGCTCTTGGAGGGATAAATTTCCATCTGCAATGACGCTGTTCCAGTGTGGAAGTAACTGCAGGATGGGAACAGATTTCCCGTAGACATGCTTCTCCAGCTACCAAGTTTGCTCCGTTATCTGAAATCATCAGCTTGGGGCATGATCGGCGTGCTGCGAATCTGCGGAAAGCTTGAATAAATGATTGAGCAGTCATATCGGGTGTTACCTCTAAATGTACTGCCCTGGTGGTAGCACAGGTGAACAGACAGATGTATGCCTTGATAGGTTGCTTATCTGGAGTCCCTGTTAGATATATTGCTCCTGTATAATCTACTCCGGTCGTTTCGAAAGGATGTAGATGGACCACACGTTCTTTTGGTAGAGGTGGTGGCCCTGGATAAGAGCAAGTTTTTGCATCGTACCTTCGGCATATCATGCAATTTTTCAAGATTGATTTGACTGACTGTCTTCCCTGAGGAATCCAGTACTGTTGTCTGATTTGTGTGAGTGTGTCTAACACTCCTCCATGTTTGATGATTTGTTGATGTGTATGTAACACAATCAACCTGGTGATCCAATGATTTTTTGGTAAAAGCCATGGATGCACGGTATCTAGATTAACATCTGCGTGTTTAAGTCTCCCTCCACAACGCAGAATGTTGTGATTTTCTTGGTCTATCCACAGACCGAGATTGTGTTTTAACTTATGCGGAAGATTTTCATAGTTCTTACCATAAGTTTCTGTCTGGGCTTGTCTTACCCAATAGATAAGTGCATCAGGAAAAGTGTATTTTATACCTTTTTTCCTGAGATATTGAAACACGTTCTGTGTTACATTGATTAATTTGATGAGCGAGGAGTAACGAGTACAATCCAAGACTGATATTTGAGCTTGCTGCCTGGTGGTAGTTATGGTTTGTGTCGTGATGACGTGCGGCTTTTGTTCAGGCCAACTGCCATTCACTAACCATCTAGGCCCATAAAACCAAATATCTGCCTTTGCAAATTGTTTAAACGTCATACCTCTTGATAAGAGATCAGCTGGATTATCTTTTGTTGGTACATGCAACAATTGAAAGCCTGCGGAAATTTCTTTAATTTCCGAGACGCGATTTTTTACATAGGGAGTCGGACAGTTGTCGTTTCGTACCCATTGTAAAACAGCTTCATTGTCAGACCATATAATGACATCTTTGATGTTCATGGTAGACAAGACTTGTTTGATATGCACAGCTAAGCGTGTGGCTGTTAGCAGTGCTGTTAGTTCCATCTGAGGCAAAGTCCTCTTTTTTAATGGAGCGACTCTGGCCTTAGAGGTGATAAGATATGATTGATTAGAAGTCACTAAGTAAGCACAAGCTCCAAAAGCTTTGGCTGACGAGTCTGCGAATACATGTAGTGTTACTTCATCTTTCTCGACTATGTGTCTCGGAAAGATTATCTTGTCGACTAAAGTTTGTTCTTGAGCCATTTCCATCCAAGCTTTTTGTAACTGGAGTGGTAGTGGATCATCCCAACCAACTTTAGACTTCCAAGCTTCTTGCACCAGTAAACGCCACTTGATAGTTAAAGGATTTAGTAGACCAAGTGGGTCAAACACTTTACTAACTTGTGAAAGTAAATCCCTTTTTGTAGCAATGCAATAATTTACTGGCACGGATTTGATCGAGATCGTGTCCGAGATTAAATCCCACTCCATACCTAACACCTTTTGTGATTCTGGTACGTGATATTCAGGGTAATCTCTTGCTATTTGATTATTCAATGTTGCATTATTAGAGGCCCAAGATTGTAGTGGCATGTTGGCACCTTGTAGCTCCTTGTTGGCCTCTTGATATAATTGTAACAGTTCAGTAGTACTGTTAACTGTCCCTTGAAAATTATCTACATATAGATTCTGACTGATTTCAGCCTTATAGGGACTTGATGATTTTTTCAGATGAGTATCTAGAGTTGCTTGCAACAGAATGGACTACTTGTAGCGCCAAAAAGTACTGATGAGAATCTGAAAGTCACTATAGGACTATTGATATCTTCTGGGTTCTCTACCCATAGAAACTTAGTGAAGTCTCTATCTTCTTCCTGCAAGCCGACTCTTAGAAAGGCCTTACTTATATCTGCTGAATATGCATTTATTAAGTCTAAACTTCAACAGTATGTCATACAATTTCTGAGTTAGACTTGGACCTGTTTGCAAACAATCATTTAGACTGGTTCCTTGGGGTCCAGATTTAGAGCTACAGTTAAAAACTATCCGTAAAGGAGTTGTTTTTGATTCTCTCATTACAGCCATGTGTGGTAAAAAATGGCCTGTTTGCTTATTGTCGTGTTTCACGACTTCTATGAATTTATTCTGTAATTGTTGAGCTATAATCTCATGATAGAGTTTTAAATGCTCAGGCCTTTTTCTTAGCTTTGCTAATTGAGATTTAAATTGACTATAAGCCATGTGATAATTGGTAGGTAAGGTTTTATGGTTGATTTTCCATGGTAGCCTTACCCAGTACTGTCCATCATGATACTGTACAGTTTCTAAGTACTGATTGTATGCACAGACATCATCAGGACTTGGTTGATCAGGAATTATTCCTATAGCATCAAGTTCCCACAATTGATGTACAGATTCCAATCCATCATCAATCATGTGGGGGATTTTAAGGGGTGATTGATTTTTGCCTAGTCAGGCCATGATTACAGTTTCTGTATGATGTGATTTTTCAGGAGTTGAAGGTTCAAGATCTAGTATAGGTCCTGTCAACAATATGCCTCCTGCTGATTTGAGTATTTTCATACCCATACATTCTTCTGACAGAATGAATTGATGATAATAGTCAGCTCCAATCAGGATTCCGATATCTCCTATGTAATCAGAATCGAGCCGAGGATCTGCTAATTGAATTCCTTTTCTTTTAGGAATTTAATTGTGGCTGCCAGACCAGTCACTTCCATTTCAGTAGGAATTTATCAACTACTATGGCTTCGACTGTCCTTTGGGATGTACCCAGGCAGACCATGAGTTGTACTACCGGAAAGGTTCTATGACCTGAACTGGTAAAAAACCCTGATATGGATGTAGATACTTGCTTTGAAGATTTAAGTTGTAAATCTTCTGCCATCTTTTTACTGATGAAGGTTTTCTGTGACCCTGATCAAAAAAGCCTCTAGTTTGAATACAAACTCCTTCATTACACAGTTCTAGCTGTGCTGTAGGCAATATGGCAGTTGTAACAATTTCTGTATCTGAGGCATTGACATTACTCATTACTGTACAGAATTGTACTGCTGTTGTGGTATCATCTTTTGGCTTTGCCTGAGATGAAGATTGATTATTGGAAGCAAGTGATCTGGATTGAGTGTTGATATCACCACAGAGTGCTGTGTGATGTACACTTTTATTACAATATTGGCAGTTCTGCAATTGAGTGTTACACTCACTTGTATCGTGCTTCCGTAGACAACGGATGCACCTGTTCAGAGATTTCAGTCGATTGATTCGACTGGCACGGCCTTCATAAACTGTGCATTGATAAATGCTATGTGCTTCTTGACAGAATAAGCATCTTGGGGCACTTGCTGCTCCTTTTGTCTTATCTGTCTTGGGAGCTTGATTTCCTACAGTTCTGTTAACTGTGGAGGATATAGCATAAGAGCCAACATTACTCTTTTTCCACTTTGCAGAAGAGGAGTTTTGTTGCCTTGATTTTGGACTGCCAGTTTGGACATTTTTGTTTTTGTCCGTGGATTCACTTTTAGTGATTTTTTCTTGAGATCTAAGTTTTCCTCGGCTTCGTAATCTTTGTACGTAAGCTCGAAGTCCATCAAAGATTTGGCTTTGTGATAAGATGTTGTTACAAGTATGTAACATTGTAGGTAAGTAATTACATGCAAGTAGGTCATACAAGCATGTAACACTTGTACTCCTCCAAGGATTTCCTTAAAGGATGAATTGTATCTGTAATAATGTGTATCTACATTATTCATGATGTGATGAAGCATTTTGCTTTTTATTTTCTCGGCTTTGCCTTTTCTATTAAGTAAGTCTCTTTGAGACGCTTGATTGCCTTCAGATTTTCTGAGGCTGCTTTCACTCCAGTGAAAGCATGAGATTAGATGATCAAGACTATTCTTGGATTAAGATAGTTATCTTAGATGGATGATAATATTTGTATTGACATTGTCAATGGGCTGTTAGCCTTTCAGATTGTAGATTAGTGATGAGGGCTGTTTAGCCATTCAGATTGTGGATTAGTGATGAGGGGCTGTTAGCCATTCAGATTGTGATGTGAGATTAAGATGGTCTTAATCCCCAATGGTAGACTATTGTAGCCAAGTGATGATGACATTTGTCTATCACCTGATTTAAATGGTCTGTAGGCTGTAGATTCAAGTGATTTTTTAGACACTTTGTGTCCTTTTCTTTTTCAGTTTCAGTAGCTGGTGGAATACTGTTAGTCATTTTGACCTTTCCGAGTTTCGGAGATTCCGAGATATTTTCTTTTTTCTGATAAATATTTGTGATGTTAATGAGTTTTGATAAATGAGCTTTCCTGTCTACTTAGGTAATGATTCCAAAGATCGTCCTTCATTTCCTCCCTGGAATCTGGTTGTAGCAGGTGTTCAATTATCAAAAGTACTGTGATAATTTGATTTGTGACCCGAATGCACCAAGTTGGTAAATCCTGTAATAATTTTTTAAAAATAGTAAATGTCACTATTTTTGCAAAGTTATTACAAGATCTGTTACCCTAATAGTTGCTTGATAAAATACAGTAGAATGCCTACTGGTTTTACCTGTAATAGGGTTTGATATAGTTGATTATGGATAATTTGTAATGAAATGCTCATACAGTGATAAAATTCTTTTTTAAAGAATATTATGTAATGAGCAGCACTGAAAATCAGTTGATTAGAGATAATGTTAGATAATACACTTAAATATGTATGTATGTTACCACAAGTGAGGTAAATAATAGTATATATGATTA
The DNA here is from genome assembly GCA_020271785.1 of Procambarus virginalis. NCBI lineage: Eukaryota > Metazoa > Arthropoda > Malacostraca > Decapoda > Cambaridae > Procambarus > Procambarus virginalis. The sequence goes on along the minus strand of WNGS01035336.1, from coordinate 8,536 downwards.
ATATGCAGTTGTCTTTGACACTGATAGATTAAGTACTGTGGTTTCTTAACACAGCACAATATTAATATATGAATGCTTACTAGTTAATGGATATGGTGGCTTAAGCCACTGCAAACAATTTGTTTTAGATATATAGCTATGATAAATATTGGCTGATAGCTAGGTTAGGCTAGAATATGTAAAAATTATTCCAATGCAAAATCAAGAAGTTTCTTATGTATTTGCTGGAATAATATAGTCTAGTTTATAGACTATCTAGGTTTAAAGGACCAATAATTATCTAGTTTCTAGACTATCTAGGTTCGAAGGACCAAAATGTGGGAAAAACCTGCTGTGATTGATATAAGAGGAGACTACCAGGGACTTGTACTGAACTAAATTAAAAAATTACTGTATGCAAATTAATTCAACTAAAATCTCTAGCTAGGGTCGTAAATCCTAGCTCCTCTTTTCCTAATGACAGATAATGGGCTGTAAGGGGCAGGTGGGGTGAGTGAATTAGTTGATAGGTTGATTGCAGTTCCACGTCCACCTGCCAACAGGTATCTCACATCAGCTTGTATTTTATACAAGGATAAGATTATATAAATTCAGTTATATAACTGAACACTGGCTCTGTTTAAATCAGAGATTTAAACATACACAGTCTAGCCTAGCACCTTAGCAATTAACAGCCAATACACTTATACTTAAACAATACAACACTTAAATTGTAAATTGTAAAGTATGATAAATGACCTAAATATGGTCTGAGTACTGTTACTGAGTACTAAAATTATATTCAATTAAATGAACTTATATGATTACTTAAAAAATAACTAAGCAAGCAATTGTTAACTTAATTTATATATTCAAGTATTGCAATGTATATGATCAATGTATATGATTAAATACAGTCAGCTTGTTGAATCTCTTCCTACACTCTGGACACTCATGTGTATTGTTTACTTATTGTGACAATCTTCTCTGACACTGGACACTCATGAGGTTCAGAGCTTGGATAAGATTCTGCTGTACCACAATATTAATAATAAACTCACAGAAATATGAGGCGTTGCCTCGCCTTTTACCGACTATCAGTCTTATAGAATATTAATGTTATACTAGCTTTAATTGGCCAACTAATACGCTACAGTAATAACATTCAATAAACTTAGCTGAAGCCGGGTGCCTGTCTGACAAAGTGTGCCAGACTGAAGAACTCTCTTGGCGAGTTTAGGCACGATATTTTAGATTACAGCGTTGCTGTATGATGTACGAGTAGCGTTGCTACGGATATGGACTGCGTTGCAGAAGATAACAATGAAGATTAGGGATGAGATTAGGGATGAAGGTGGAGACCGCGTCACTAAATGCTCCACTTCACTCTTATTTTACATAAATGTTCTAGGATTTTCCTTGTTGATATATTGTCCAGGTACTCCCCCAGTTCTAGAGAGTGTTCACTGGTGATAATGATATTAGATAAGGTGTCCTTGAGCTGAAAATGTTCGCTAAGGGACCGTCACGTGTACACTGTTGTGTAAACATACGTGTTCTGCCCGGGGCTGTGGTGGGCGCTTCTCTCCGAGATGCCCCCCCATCCCCTTGAAAAGGGGTTAGCTTACAATGAATATTGATTGATTATTTTTACAGTCTAGACTTATGATTGAGATAAGATGTGATTATAATAAAATATGATATAGGATTTAAAGATTATAAGTAGTACTTGATAATACCACTGACTCTTAATAAGGATTCGATTTTATCTCTACCGGATACTACGTCATGTTCCAATAAATTTTAATTAACAAATCCTTCTAGAAGCTTCTGGATCCTTGAGAGATCATGCACAAAGTCACGTAGGCATCTATAGGGCCCTATGGCGTACGTGATCATAGTGGCATCATCTAGGATCAAGCTATATATAATGAATCTATTGTGATTCTGATATGATTCTGATATGATATAGATTTGATATAGATATGATATAGATATGATTTGATATGATATTGATATGATATAGAAATAATACATTTCTTAGATGATTATTAGATATGGTGGGTAAAATTTCCCACAGCCATGACTTTCATTTGGTATAATGAATTCCACGGTTTCCGATGAGTAGGTTCAGGTCTTTGGTCAAAGTTTTTCTATGCGTGGGTTCTTGAAGTGTTGACTCTCTGTCATTCTTGAGGGAAATTCTAAGTCTTTCTGTTACCCCTCATCATTTGCCCCATCAATTTCTTTTGATGGGGCAACCCAGTATCACCTGATTGTGTTTGTGGGGATTGAGCTTCAGTTTTTTTGTTTGCCTCTCCACCATGGTTAAACTGGTGTCCAGTTCCTGAGTTTATCAGGCTCTATCATATCTAGAATTGAAACTGTATGGAGTCTGCCTCCACCACATCACTGCCTAGTACATTCCATTCCTAGTACATTTCCACTCTGACCCAAAAAAGTGTTTTCTAATATGTCTGTGGTTCATTGGGGTACTCAGTTTCCACATGTAACCCCTTATGTGTGATAAACCTGTGTAAATAATGTCTTTGGTCTACCTATCAATTCCTCTGAGAATCGTGTATGTGGTGATCATGTCTTCCTAATTATTCTGATTTCTAGCGACATGAGGTTTAGTTTCCATTGCTCATATCTTGACTCGGGTACTAGACTGATAGCATATTTTTACCAATTCCAATCTAATCTTGTGTTTGACTGATACAAACTCCCGGCTGGAGCTGTATACTCCAAGATTGGTGTGACGTGTGGTATACAAGGTTTTAATGATTCCTTACACAAGTTTCTTAGGGCAGTTCTTATGTTGCTAACCTACAGTGCTGTTGATGATATCCTCTTGATGTGGGCTTCAGGGAACAAGTTCTGGCATGATATCAACCCCCAGATCCTTCTCTCCCTGATTCTTGAAGGATTTTATCTCCCAATAGGTACCTTGTACCTGGCTTCCTGTACTCTACACCTATCTTTATTACAGTACTTTATATTTGCTCAAGTTTAACTCTTATAGTCATTTATTGGACCAGTTCTTCAGTTTGTCCAGGTCATCTTGTAGATTCCTAATTCCTCCTCTGTCTTAATCCATCTCATAATTTTAGCATCATCAGCAAACATTGAGCGGAATGAGTCTTTATCTGGAAGATCATTTAATATATCAGAAGCAGAATAAGTCCATGTACGTAACCCTGTGGGACTTGACTGGTGACACCGTGCCATTTTGAGGTTCACCTTCACAGTAACTCTGCTCTCTGTTGCTTAGGTTTCTCCCTTATCTAATGGAACACCCTACCAGTTACACTTGCCTGTTTCTGCAACTTATGCACCAGTCTCTTATGGGGTACTGTGTCAGAGGCTTTCTGACAGTCCAAGAAATGCATTCTGCCCACCCCTCTCTTTCTTGCTTAATCTTTGTCACCTGGTCATGAAATTCTATTAAACCTGTGAGGTATGACCAGTGTTGACCTCTGGTTCTTGGTGGATGTCCTTGGCCTTGAAACATTTATGTGGTGCTTAGACATCTGGTTGGTGCTCGTGCTCTCTGCCTCTGGCCCATCTCATATGCCATCTTCTCCCATGGATCATCCCAGTCTGTCTTTTCGTTTTATTCTTATTTGCTTATCTTTCAGTAAAGTTGACCTCTGTGTCAAGGTGCCATTGTAAGTTAACTAGGGAAAGTATTGAGGTGACCTCCTCCCCAGAAAACAAGCATTGAATAGAATGAAGGTCCTTTTTCGGTGGGCCACTCAGTAGCTTTCTTCTTTCCAGTTGTATTGTATTGGTTACTGTGTAGGCTTGTATTGATGTATGAGTGGCAGTTTCATGCAGATCACAGTGGCCTGGGCCATTATCTAGTGGGGATCGGACACATCACAGCTGTGGTATTTTACCAGCTGCAAAATTTTTTGTCTTATTATCCTTAAGGTTACTAATTCCCTTCATGCAACTGCTTGTGATTGTTGTATTTTTGCTTCGGGTGTTTTTTTTTCTCAGTTTTGGGCTGAACTTGTGATTCTCAAGTACTGTACACCCCCCCCCCCTCACCTTGTAAAGAGCCAGATTCTGGTCCTGATTCCTGGTAGTTCAGTGTGTTTAAGAGGTTTGGTGTGATTTCCTAAGGCTCGGGAAGCTCCAGTGCTTAACTAGAGGGTACTAAGTGGCACATTGATAGTGCTTGTCATTAGTCAGTGCTTGATTTATGCAGATTTTTTTTTTTTTTTTTTTTTTTTTTTTTTTTACTTTTTCCTAGAAACATTGCACTTCATTACTTAATATATGCAGTGTGTTTGGTCAAAGCATTGCAACCTTTGCTTAGAAATTTTAGTCTTGTGGAGGAATTGATCACATTAGCTCTTATTATTTAAAATTAAGTACGTACTTGTGAATTGAGATGCTTTTCATATTAGATATTCAGTTTTCTCTTGAAACAGATACAGAAGTTAATGAATTTTGTGTCAAATATTTTATATTTTAGGTTGGCATACCGGCCCTGGTGTAGCATCATCATCTATGCCACCAAATAGCAAAGCTTTGCTGACAGATACATTGCTGAAGCTGGGAGGCCACATGGTTGGTGAATGGAATCACTCGTGTACATACTTAGTCATGACCAACATCACATTCCACAGTCAAGGTATTACTATCTCTGAATCTCATAATTTTTAGCTGTTTACTTTAATTACTTTATTTTAATTTTTATATTGTAATAGTCATGGCTAAGATAAGATTATCATGGGACACTCACCACTCCCTAGAGTATATATTAATAGAATTGGCTTTGTAAATACTTTAAATAACTTTTTTAAATTCTTCCAGAGTATAGAAAAGAGCTATTATGTCTGTTAAACTTTGCTTTGAGGTTTACCTTAACAGATTAAGGAAGATGTCTTGAATGTTACTTGAAGGCTGCCGACTTCGTATCTAGAGCTGAGATAAATTGTCACAATTCTAGATAAGGAATTGGCAGTATTTGGGTACCTTCAAGACATCTTCCCTAAGCTGTCTGGCTTGAGCTCAAAGCAAAGTTTTGGGAAAATAATAGCCATTTTCTGTAGTCTGAAGGTGTAAGCAATTAGAAATAACTCTTATTGCCTAGGAAAAATTTTTTTTCTTGCATTGCATTGTTATTATTATTGTATGATATTATCCTCATTTGTTCAGTATTATGCATAACATTTTATTTTCTCATTCTTATTGGTGTCATTATTTTGTTCTAATGCTTAACCCTAAACTACATTGTATTTCCAGTTATCACAATACTTTAAACCAAATTTCAAAGTTATAAGAGTGCCTTGAAAAAATATTTAAGAAAACGAGATATTTCTTCAGCTGTGGTGGGAAGTAATTCTGATTCATGGTCAGAATAAGGGTGGCATGAGTCCCTGTTAGCACCCAGACCTTGATCCCCTGCCCCCACACTTTCCTTTCAACCTCAATTATTTCTTTATATATACATTATATTTTTACTTCATGATCTGAACACAGAGCACTTCACCCAAAATCCTGCATGCAGTATTTTGGTGGTATCAATGCATCTTTGTCATGGAGAATTTTTTGATGTCTGTGGGTGTGTTGGTCAAGAAGGGGTACTGAGACAAGAAGTTTTCCTGGGTGGCAAACCATCACCAGGGACATCTGTTGGATGTAAGAGTTGCCAGTCTGCAGTTGAGATGCTTAAACAACTCGGACAGAAACAACTTATGCACTGGATGCGTTGAGCCTATTTTGTCTTATCAGGTGTTACAATAAAATGTTTAAACATCAATAACTTACATTATTTATTGCAATTATTTTATGTAATGGGTAATATATTTTATACACCACTACTATTTGGTGCAATTGGATTTGCATTCCCTGCGTAAAGGGGTGAGACTCCATGCTGTAACTTGGCGAGTAAGTGAAGGGCCGGCTGGCTTGGACCTCGGGCAACCTTGCTCATCACAGTTAAGGAGTTTACACACGGCAATGATTGTTTGCCTCATCCTTGCAGGTACCTAAATTTTCTTAAAGCAGTTACTTGCTTGTTTCGCTTATGCTTTCTGCTATTTTTGCTGGGACTCTTGGTGACTCCCTGGTGCTAGCCGCCTGGATAGCTCTACACGTATCATGTCCCCATCAGGTCCTAGTGAGTCATACAACCCTATGGAGACCAGTTACAAAATCTGACCGACTTAAAGATGCACAGGGAGCATGGAAAGCTAAATTACCTTTGGCCAAGAGGAAATACTGCCAGAAAGATGTCATGTCACCATATACATTATTCAATATATATATATATACATCTTTGAAGTCATATAGGCCTAATTCTGGTATGAGCAATTGGAATTACTAAATTTGATGTATATACTGTATTATACAGTTCATATTACTGTATACATATTATGCAGTTCTTTTAGCAGCGTGAAACAATTGTGTGGATTGGTTGAATGGGTTATTGAGGTGCACGGAGAAGACTGTTAAACAAAAATGTGGGCAAAGTAAACTTGGGGGTTGAAGAGAGAGAGAGGGAGATTGTGGTGTACAATAAATGTGAATTGAGTGGGCAGAAGCAGTCAGTCAGTTATATATCTGGGATGTGTATTTGCTGAAGGAATTATGTGTACAGTTGAAGTTAGAGTAAGGTCAGGCAGGGAAGGGAGGTGGTGTTGCAATGAAAACCCAGTTAGGTAAAATAAGATGAGAATAGATGCAGTCAGAAGATCTGCATGAAGGAGTGGTGGTGCCAACTTTAATGCATGGTTATAAGACAATGTTGAGGTGTGAGCCTGAAATATCAACCATTAGAGCAGTACAAATGGACAATTCGAGTACCGTGTTAGTGACTAGCATAATGAATGAAAAGTGTTGCAGAGAGATGGATGAAAGTCAATAAATTGCAAGAATGAGGAGAACATAGTTTGGTAGGTTGAACAAATGGATAAAGTTAGACTGATTATAAGCGTGTATGAAGTTAACAAGAAGGCTGAAAAGGTGGACAGACATAGTGGGAATGGGAGTGTGAGTGTGAGTAATTACCTAAGTGTAGTTACAGGATGAGAGCTACGCTCGTGGTGTCCCGTCTTCCCAGCACTCTTTGTCATATAACGCTTTGAAACTACTGACGGTCTTGGCCTCCACCACCTTCTCCCCTAACTTGTTCCAACCGTCTGCCACTCTGTTTGCGAAAGTGAATTTCTTATATTCTTCGGCATCTGTGTTTAGTAGTTTATATCTATGACCTCTTGCTCTTAAAGTTCCAGGTCTCAGGGAATCTCTTATCGATTTTATCAATTCCTGTTACTATTTTGTATGTAGTGATCATATCACCTTTTTTCTTCTGTCTTTAGTTTTAGCATATTTAATGCCTCTAACCTCTCCTCGTAGCTCTTGCCCTTCAGTTCTGGAGCCACTTAGTAGCATGTCTTTGCACTTTTCCAGTTTGTTGATGTGCTTCTTAAGATATGGGCACCATACAACACTGCATATTCTAGCTTTGGCCTAACAAAAGTCGTGAACAATTTCTTTAGTATATCGCCATCCATGTATTTAAAAGCAATTCTGACGTTAGAAAGTGTGGCATAGGCTCCTCGCACAATATTCTTTATGTGGTCCTCAGGTGATAGTTTTCTATCTAGAAACCACCCCTAGATCTCTTCTTTATCAGAATTCTTTAATGATTCTCACATAATATATAGGTTGTGTGGGGTCTGTGTTCTCCTATTCCAATTCCAAACATGGCATTTATTAACATTAAATTCCATTTGCCAAGTGGTGCTCCATATACTTATTTTGTCCAGGTCATCTTGAAGGGCTTGACAATCATCTAAGTTTCTTATCCTTCCTATTATCTTAGCATCATCAACAAACATGTTCATATAATTCTGTATACCAACTGGTAGATCATTATGTAGACAATAAACATCACTGTGCAAGAACTGAAACCTGTGGTACTCCACTTGTGACATTTCTCCAGTCCGATACATTGCCTCTGATCACAGCCCTCATTTTTCTATCAGTCAGAAAATTTTTCATCCATGTTAGAAGCATACCTTGTCACGCCTCCAATATTTTCCAGTTTCCAGAACAACCTCTTATGTGGAACTCTGTTGAAAGCTTTTTTAGGTCCAGATAGAGCAGTCAACCCAACCATCTCTTTCCTGTAATATCTCTGTGCTCGTCATAGAAACTAAGTAAATTCGATACACAGGATCTTCCAGATCGAAAACCATACTGTCTGTCTGATATTATATCATTTCTCTCCAGGTGTTCTACCCATTTAGATTTAATTATTTTTTCCAATATTTTGACTTTACACTTGTCAATGATACCGGTCTATAATTAAGGGGGTCTTCCCTGCTTCCACTTTTGTAGATTGGAACTATGTAGCCTTTTCCACACATCAGCTACAACTCCTGTAAACAGAGATGCCTGAAAAATCAGTTGAAGAGGAATGCTGAGCTCAGGTGCACATTCTCTCAGAAACCCATGGTGAAACTCCATCTGAAACAACTGCTTTGTTTTTATTTAGCTCCTTGAGCATTTTTTCCACTTCGTCTCTAGACACCTC
>WNGS01035327.1:0-11286 GCA_020271785.1 Procambarus virginalis | reverse complement strand
AAAAGGTCTTCTAATATCTCGTGGCTTTTTTGGGCACTCAGTTTCCACCGGTGTCCCTAGTGCATGTGCCCTTTGTGTTAATAGCCTGTCTTTATCTACCCTGTCGATTTCCTTGAGAATCTTGAATGTGGTGACATGTCCCCCCTAACTCTTCGTCTTCCAACGAAGTGAGGTTTAATTCCGTAGTCTCTCCTCGTAGCTCATACCTCTCAGTTCGGGTGGCAACCTTTAAACCTTTCCAGTTTAGTCTTATGCTTGACTAGATATGGATTCCAATTCCATGCTGGAGCCGCATACTCCAGGATTGGTCGATATATGTGTTATATATAATGTTCTGAAGATTCCTTACACAAATTTCTAAATGCCGTTCTTTGTTAGCGACCTGGCATATGCCGCTGATGTTCCTCTTGATATGAGCTTCAGGGACAGGTCTGGCGTGATATCAACCCCCAGGTCTTTCTCTCTCTCTCTGACTCCTGAAGTATTTCGTCTCCCAAATGGTGCCTTTTATCTGGTCTCCTGATTCCTACCCCTATCTTCACTACATTACATTTGCTTCGGTTAAACTCTAACAACCAGAGTGTGTATTCACCTAGTTGTGGTTTGAAGGTGTTGAGCTTTGCTCTTTCGGCCCGCCTCTCAACTGTCAATCAACTGTTTACTAACTAATTTTTTCCCACACCACACACACACACACACACACACACACACACACACACACCACACACACACACACACACCCTGAATGCCCCTGTTACCTAGCAGTAAATAGGTACCTGGGAGTTAGTCAGCTGTCACGGCTGCTTCCTGGGGTGTGTGTGTGTGTGGTGTGAAAAAAAAAGTAGTTAGTGTAGTTAGTAAACAGTTGATTGACAGTTGAGAGGCGGGCCGAAAGAGCAAAGCTCAACCCCCGTAAAATACGACTAAGTGAATACACACACACACACACACACACACACACACACACACACACCCACACACACACACACACCAGGATGCAGCCCGCGACAGCTGACTAACTCCAGGTACCTATTTACTGCTAGGTAACAGGGCATTCATGGTGAAAGAAACTGTGCCCATTTGTTTCTGCCTCGTGCGGGAATCGAACCCGCGCCACAGAATTACGAGTCCTGCGCGCTATCCACTAGGCTACGAGGCCCTATGTGTGTGGACATGTGTGTGTGTGTGTGTGTGTGTGTGTGTGTGTATGTGTGTGTGTGTGTGTACTCACCTAATTGTACTCACCTAATTGTGCTTGCGGGGGTTGAGCTCTGGCTCTTTGGTCCGCCTCTCAACCTCCATCAATAGGTGTACAGGTTCCTGAGCCTATTGGGCTCTATCATATCTACACTTGAAACTGTATGGAGTCAGCCTCCACCACATCACTTCCTAATGCATTCCATTTTTCAACCACTCTGACACTAAAAAAGTTCTTTCTAATATCTCTGTGGCTTTTTGGCACTCAGTTTCCACCTGTGTCCTCTAGTGCATGTGCCCTTTGTGTTAAATAGCCTGCTTTATCTACCCTATCAATACCATTGAGAATTTTGAATGTGGTGATCATGTCCCCCCTAACTCTTTTGTCTTCCAGCGAAGTGAGGTTTAATTCCGTAGCCTCTCCTCGTAGCTCAAACCTTTCAGCTCGGGTACTAGTTTGGTGGCAAACCTTTGAACCTTTTCCAGTTTGGTCGTATCCTTGACTTGATATGGACTCCATGCTGGGGCTGCATACTCCAGGATTGGCCTGACATATGTGGTATTCAAAGTTCTGAATGATTCCTTACACAAGTTTCTGAATGCTGTTCTTATGTTGGCCTGCCTGGCATATGCCGCTGATGTTAACCTCTTGATATGGTATTATGCAAAAGGACAGTGCAGATATGGGCCCAGAGGCATGGAATGCACATTCATATGCACATACAGAAATGCCGAAACTGGTTAGGGAAAGGCAGATGTCGTTTTGATACAGAGTGTAGATATTTTCACCCTAAGCTATGCAAACTCTCAGTTAATGAGAGGAAATGCTACGATCTTCATTGCCCTGATTTCCACATCAGAGGTACACAGCGCTATATAAGAGAGGAAGTCCAATATAATAGCCCTGAAATTTTTTTAGAGGCAGGCAGAAACAGAAGGAGAAACAGACAGGCAGAAACGTGGCAGGAGTACGGATGGAGAAAGGGAAATGTCCAAGACTGGACTCCGGTTCGTCATCAAGCCCACACACACTACACCCCCAAATACACAGAGACTAGCACACTCCCCAGTATCACTTCCAAAACTGGACAAACCATTGCCACAACAACACACCCTGGGTCAGGGTAGAGAGGAGGGAGAACTACTAAAACCTTCCAGAAGTGACACACAATATGGACAATCATTCATATTTGCAAACATTCAAGGTTTAAAGCCAAAGTCACGAAATAAAGTTAAGTTCATAAATGGCCTCCTATTAGAATCAAACTCACATTTGGGGCATTCACGGAAACTCATACAAAAGATCACATGGATGGTGAAATCTGGATTCCAAATTATAATTTATATAGATGTGATAGAAAAACTAGGTCAAATGGAGGAGTAGGTCTGTATATTAAAGAGGACCTGGTATGCACAGAACTACTAAACTCAACTAATGAGGTGGTAGAGGTACTTGGAATTAAGGTAGAGAAACTAAACCTAATTATTATTCTAATATATAAACCGCCAGATACAACGGTTGAGGAATTCACAGAGCAGATGCACAAAATAGAGAACATACTTGATAACCTAGCAAACCCAGTTCCAGATATTATCTTCCATGGAGATTTCAGTTTACCGAGTCTAAGTGGGAGAATGGCAAACACAAATATCATAGCAGGGAATGACCCGGGAAATAACCAGCCACAGGTCAGAGAACTTTCGAGATTCTGTGACAAATTCTCGCTCAATCAACAGATTACAGAACCAGCTAGGAAGGAAAACACACTAGACTTGTTATTCACAAAGAATGATGAACTAATCAGAGACATTACAATCTCAGATACTTCATACTCAGACCATAAGCTCATTGAAGTGCGAACTAGCATAAATAACGGTAGTAGGTCTAAGAGACCCAACAAGCGAGAAGGAATATTCAATCAATTCAATTTCAACAATAAGAGGATCGACTGGGAAAAAATAAATGTAGACCTTGCAACCATTCAATAGGAGACGGTCTTAAGCGACAAAACTCCCACACAGGGAAAAGCTCAACTGACAGCTGAAGCTTACAAGGTCTGCTTGAAGCACGTGCCTGTGAGTAGGGGCAGAAAGAGGACCACTCTAGAAAGAGAACGCAGACGACTGTACAGGAGAAGGAAAAAATAACGGAAATGCTTCGGCAGACACAACTATCACAAGCAAGGAAAATAAGCCAAAGCAGGGAGATCGAAGAAATAGAACAAACGTTGAAGCTATCATATGAGTCTGAGGAAATGGAATTGGAACATAAAGCGATACAAGAGATGAAGAAAAATCCGAAATATTTTTTCACATACGCGAAATCAAAATAAAAAAACTCGACTAGTATTGGACCGTTAATTACAATTGAAGGTACGTACACAGAGGACAACAAAGAGATTAGTGAAATTCTAAGAAGCCAGTATGAGGCTATGTTTAGCACACCAACAAACAACATGAAAGTTGATGACCCAGACAGCTTCCTTATGAATGACATTCAAGTTGCAGATAATATAACGGATATTACCACAAACTCGGAAGACTTTGAAAGAGAAATTGACAATATGCCTATGCACTCAGCTCCTGGGTCTGACTCATGGAATTCAATATTCATAAAGAAATGTAAAGTACCAGTAGCGAGAGCACTCAGCGTAATATGGAGAATGAGCCTGGATACAGGGGAGATACCAGCAGCACTTAAAACTGCAGATATAGCTCCGTTGCACAAGGGGGGGGGAGTAAAGCCTTGACAAAAAATTATAGGCCAGTTGCACTAACATCACACATAATAAAAGTGTTTTGAAAGAGTGATTAGGATTCAAATTTCTAGTTTTATGGAAAACCTAGGTTGTACAACCTAGGACAACATGGATTTAGAGCGGGAAGATCCTGTCTGCCACAGTTACTCAACCACTTTGACAAAATCACAGAAGCTCTAGAAGAAAAGCAAAATGCAGATGTTGTATACACAGACTTTGCAAAGGCGTTTGACAAATGTGACCATGGGGTGATAGCTCACAAAATGAGGTCAATGGGAATAACTGGAAAAGTAGGACGCTGGATACTCAATTTCCTGTCGAACAGAACACAAAGAGTAACAGTCAATCAAATAAAACCGAGTCCAAGCGATGTTAAAAGCTCTGTACCTCAAGGTACAGTCCTTGCACCGCGGCTGTTCCTTATTCTCATATCAGATATAGACAAAAATACACGTCACAACTTCGTGTATTGTAATTTAAATTTGTTTTGATAGCATATGACTTTTAAGGGATCATTTCAGCAATCGATGAACTGATGTCTGCAGGATCGAGCTGTTAGCTCTTGGACCCCCGCCCTAATATCTTCGCTATCCTGCGCGGTCCTTGCAACATCCTTCCTCTCGCCTCTGTCGTGCTATAACTTTTACCCTTCCTGCGGTTCCTGTTCCTCTTCACCACCTCCCTCTTTCTGTCCGGTTATCTCGCTTACAGGATTCTCTTTCCGTTCGTATTTCTAATATTTCTCCTCGTGTTGTTCCTTCTTTGCCCCCGTGGAGAGTCCCCCTTCCGCAGTTTTGTACATCCTTGACCCGCATCACTAAAGCTTTTACCTCTCCTACGGTTCTAAAACGCCTTTTCCTTGAGCACTTTTCTTCTCACTCGCACTCCGTTTCCGTCTTCACCGATGGGTCTAAGTCTGCGGACGGTGTTGGCTACTCTGTTGTTTTTCGTGATTGACACTTATATGTGTCACTTACCTCCGGAGACTAGCATCTTTACAGTGGAGCTTTATGCTAATCTCTATGCTCTTCGTCTCCTGCTCTCTCGTTGTCAGTCTTCCTTTGTAGTTGTTGTTGACTCTCGTAGTGCCCTCATGGCTCTCGGGTCCTTTAACCCGGTTCATCCAGCAGTTGTCGAGATCTAGCATTGGCTGTTTCTTGTTCACAGTAAATTTAAGTCGGTTGAGTTTTGTTGGGTTCCCAGCCATATTGGTGTCTCTTTAAAGGAGCGTGCGGATGCTGCCGCCAAGGAAGCTGTCCGCTCTTGTTCCATCTCTAGTAAACGTATTCCATATACCGACTTTTACCCGGTTATCCATTCCTCCATCCTTACCCGTTGGCAGGCTTCTTGGTCGTCTGTTACTGGTAACAAACTACATACTCTTAAATGTTGTGTTTCCTCGTGGCCGTCCTCCTACCACCGTAACCGGCGATGGGAAACGGCTCTGGCGAGGTTGCGTATTGGCCATATTCGCTTAACCCATGGTCACATGATGGAGCGCCGACCTGCTCCTTATTGTCCTAATTGCATTGTCCTTCTTACGGTCGTGCATATCCTTATTGAATGTTCTGACTTCCAGGACGAGCGTGTGTCTTGCTTTCCGACTGCCCCTCGCGGTCACCTGTCTCTCAGTAGAATTCTTGGTGACTCTGATACTTTTGATATCGTTTGCCTTATGCGTTTTTGTTCTCGTATTGGCATCCTTGGTGATATTTAGCGCCCTCTGATTATTCCGCACATTTGATGGTGCTACATAGCCTTCCCGGTTTGGTGCCTTCTTTTGACAATTAGTCAATTGGACCCCCGCCTTTCTAACCGTCGGTTGTCTAATGTACAGACTTCTGACCCATTTTCCTCTAACATATAAACGACATATATTTCTAACACACACACACACACCACACACACACACACACACACACACACACCACACACACACACACACACACACACACACACACACACACACAGGGGTCTAGGGGCCTGGTAGCCTGGTGGATAACAGGCAGGACTCGTAATTCTGTGGCGCGGGTTCGATTCCCGCACCAAGCAGAAACAATTGGGCAAGGTTTCTTTCACCCTGTATGCCCCTGTTACCTAGCAGTAAATAGGTACCTGGAAGTTAGTCAGTTGTCATGGGCTGCTTCCTAGGGTGTGTGTGTGTGGTGTGGAAAAAAAAGTAGTTAGTACACAGTTGATTGACAGTTGAGAGGCGGGCCGAAAGAGCAAAGCTCAACCCCCGCAAACACAACTAGGTGAATATAAGTAGATGAACACACACACACACACACACACACACACACACACACACAAACACACACACACACAATCCCCCAGGATGCAGCCCATAGCATCTAACTCCCAAGTTCTTTTTACTGCTAGGTGAACAGGTGAATCAGATGAAAGAAACTCTGCTATTTCCTCGATCGAGAATAGTACCCAGACCCTTTAGGACCACGATCCCCGAGCTATATCCACTCGGCCGCGAGGCCCTCAAGGTCTACTCTGGCCACACCGAGTACCCCATCTAGTACATTATATAACATAATATTAGAGTTAAATGTGAGGCATGACTGTGTTTGTTTCTGTGTCTGTCTCTTTTTCTGTGTCTCTTTCACTCTATGTCGCTCATTTTGTATGTCTCTATGTCTTTCTGTCTTAGTGGCTGCCTGTCTGTCTCTCTCTCTACCTACCACATTGGTGGTAGGGTAGTATTGATGGAGGAGGGGGTTGAGCCTCCATTCACCCTCCCTCCCACCTGAGGCAGTGTGACGGAGGGGTGTATGGATGTGCCTAGGTCGACATGTGAAAAGATTCTGATCGGAAAAGAATGCCGTCTTGTTAATGACATCATAACACGTATTGCAGGCTATAAACAAACAGACAAAGTATGATAGAATTTGTTGAAAATTTTGCAGACATTATTACTTAATGTTTTAAAATGTAAGACCCAATTATAATGATTCACGGTCGAATTCATATGATATTGCTAAATTGGTAGTAGAGTTTGCTTTTTCACAATGATAAGTGGCACTCGCTACATTGATGCCAATCCCGATCCGCCCACGTTTGACATGTGCCCATCAGCAATTACTGTTAATATTTGGGGACGAGGTATAGCCCCCAACTAACGGGTTTCCAACCTTAGACGGATACACATACATGCTAATTTATGAAGATATGTCGTAGTTTTAAATTGTATAGTGCTTGTATTAGCAAAAAAAGAAAAGTATGTTATATGGGAATTGCTAATGTCATTAGTCTGTATAATCTTGTGCTTGACTTTATAACTTCCAGACGTGAATGGGGAATCGTTGTGGGTCCCTAAATCACCAGTAATGAAAGAGTCTGTGTAGAACCCATCATAGTTAAATTATTTATGGCCTAAGCGGTAGTATATTGTGAGCGAGGTGGCATTATAAGTCGATATTATACAGCTGCAGGAGTTCTATGCGGTCCAAAATAGGAGCTCTCAACGTCTGACAAGACGTTATGGGAGTTATTCAACAGTCTTCACTGGACAACGAGGAAAAGAATATTGTATTTAGGAATAAGATTCTTTTTTAATAATTAAGTCAATCAGTTGTAACAAAGCTCTGTAAAACAAAACATTTACTTTCTAAAATTGGAGAGTCGTGAAATAGGGACCCGGATTTAAATCCTGGTATGGATGTATGGATTTACCCGTACACATACGGGTAAATCCACATCCGGGTCAATTTCTTTGTGTATCTGAAGGTGGAGCGTGTACAGTCGATGTACTGTCTTACCTACACCAAAGTGATTGAGGGTTATATGTAAAGCTTCCTTGGACATATTCTCTAGTCTTTGAACATAGTCAAGGACTAGAGAAAATTCCCAGCTTATATACCTAGTGAAGAAGGGAGGAGGGAATTACGCCGGTATATATATATATATATATATATATATATATATATATATATATATAATATATATATATATATATATATATATATAATATATATATATATATATATATATATAGTAGATGGGAAAGCGCCTTCCTATGCCACCCTTGTATGGAAATCAGATAAGGAAATCAGAAGCGGGGTGCCACATAGTGCCACTCCATATTAGGTCATCTGGGGGGAGAGTAGTAGTGGTCGAGAAAACGGTGGAAACTGGAGATAACTGTTGTATATAGCGGTATGGATATGTTCATTTATACAGTAGTAGTATGACAGTATATTTAAGTAAAAAAATGAATTTATTGTATAATAAACACGGGTGAGAGCCAGCCACACCCCTCCTCATTCCCTCTATGGGACGGGTGTAACAAAAACAGGTTAGTCTGAGTAGAGGTGGGGTCCCCCACCCTCCCTCGTACTGGGTGACCTTGAGTGAACCGTAAGAGGGTCAACGCCCTCCTGACACACATATAGTATTAGGGGTATATATAATCGTTCAAGACTGAACGATCCCTCCAGGACTATATACATATATATATATGTTCAGACCCATATCGTACTTGGTGACCTTGGGTGGACAGCCGTACCCTTCCTTGCACCTAATGGCCTTGACTTCACCGGTGGACTCGTGGGGTTCTTATATAAGAGCATTTAAGAGTATTAAAAATCAAAGAATTTCATTAATGCTTTATTAGGTAAAATCACAACAATGATGTATAAGAAGTTAATTATAATAGTTAATTGTAGTTATGGTCCCTCTCTCTTATTCCTCACTCCCCCCCCCACCTCCCCATCCTCATCTGAGTAGAATTCTGATGTCTCTCCGTCTGTGGTGAGTGGGGAAGGCCTTGACCCCCACCCCCTCTCTTGGGGGTGAGGGGTGAGTTGGGTGGTGGCCTTTTGGATGAGTTTCCCCCCCAGTCACATCTGAAGTGTTCTGGAAAGAGATGTGGAAAATAATTTATGTTGGTTAAAAGGGTTTTTTATAGCTCCATATGTTTTTATTAGAAAAATATTTATTTCCTTCTAAGAATGGCTAGTACATACCTCTCTCCCTGCAGGGGTGTCCTTGAGTCCTCTACAGCAGGTATTGTCAAGTAGACTACGTAACAGCATCTTGGTTGGGGGAGATCTCCCTTGTAGAATTACTACTTTACAAAAGTGGACCGGTCCCAAGAATTGTACTGGGGGGGAAAAAAATAAGAATGTAAAATAGAGGATGTACAACTTTTTTTAATGTGGAAAAAAATAAATCTTTACCAGAAAGTGAGGGTAATACTAACCAGGTCCCTCAAGGACTTCAATCTTCCCTGTAGTTGTTGTTTGGGGGGAGACACCTTCCATTGTAGGATGTTTGAGGTTGTTTTGTCTTCTGGAGAGGTTGTGGGTGGGAGGTGTTTTATAGACCGTACTTCCTATTAGGTAGGTGCCTAGCTAACAAAAATATCTCTACACCACCTATAAGAACCAACCCCTACTCCCCTACAAAATGTCCTAACACAATGTTGTTTCATAGGAAAATATCGTCTCGCATAAGCGAGGGCTCGCTTATCGTTTAATTTAAAGTAACGCTGGAAAATACTTTATGGAAGTAATGTACCGATGAAGGCAACCCAGATGACTTATTCTGTGAACAAACATGATGCAATAGAGCCCACAAGCGAGAGTAAAATTGCTTTGGAGTCTGTACCACATTCCATACACCTCTGTTATTTTGTTAGTTTTAATAAATCCTTGAAAATAATGTCCGTAAGTAACCACCGACATTGCAAACTATCGAAAAAAAACATTCGACGTTTAACTTTATCAACATAAATAGCTACCCAATGACCCATGGTTAATCTACTGTGTGATGGTAAAATATTACTTATGAAGACGATAGGTTTTCTTGACGAGATATAAATATTCAAAATCAATCTCGTCCGCGTTGTAACACCCCAGGTAAACGACTCGATCCCCTAGATTATTTTTTAAATTAATATTTATATCATAAACAATTCATTATGTTTTTAAGCTCGCACGTCACATAGAACAGTTCTTGTCCATCGATGGATTACTCCTGTCGTTTCCCAAACAGTAAAACCAGTCTGTTATATGTAACACCACTACCAAATTCAAGCTCCATACGCAAGTTGCCAGATTTCTCCACAGGAGGGAATCTTTTGTTTGAATGGCGCTTAAGTCAAAGGCGAATATGATCTCCCCTTATTAAAAGTGTCATAGCCTAGTAGCGAATCACGCTCTAACCCTAATGTCTTCAAAGTTCGTAATAAAGACGGGAGTAATGGTTGTCGAAATCACCTCCAATTCGATAAATTGCATTATTGTTTAAATACATAGCAATATTTTCAGCTTTGCATTTTCAAAATATAATCCATTACCTTGGTGGAGACCGGCGAAATAATTCATTGCTACAAATACCATATATATCTTTTGAGGGTTTACTTGGGCCCAAGGCTGATCAATTAAGAGGCTGGTTTGATTCCCCGCCAGGACATATGTTTTTAATGGTTCTATTAAAAGTATAGGTTATGGCTCAGGAGATGCTAACAGTGAGCTGTTAAGGCAAGGTAGGCACTTGGGTAGGGGAACACCCGTGTTACCCATAACTTAGCATAACATATGTAGGCGATACTTAGAGCCATCGACTACACTGTATTTATTACCCAAGCGTGTGGAGAGAGCTCCAATCTTAGACGCACATCTATATTATCTAATATGAATTGGTCTAGGGTTGTTACATCCAATACTAGGGGAAAACACATTGACAAACCTTTTTCTTTAAATTGCTCATAAATTTTTTATCCTTGGCGGTTGCTCCAGTAAAAAATGTATGTGTAAATTCGTTAGGAATTATACCATCATCACTCCAGTCCCTACGAATGGCCCCAATTCTCCCCAAGGAAGACATTTTTGAGGGGGGTAGGAGGTAATTAATTTAATAAAGACACCAATAATAAAATTAGAATTGTTTCAACTACCTGCTCTCCTAAAACACCTGGACACCTTTAAACATGGTATTTGAAAAGCCATTCACAAATTCCACATAGTCATCCTCTTCCAATTTTGTGGTATCGTCATCTTTCGTTAAAGATACCTTAAAGTCTAAAACATATTAGCAGATCTAAGAAGGCGCCCTGGGTTCCGGGGGAGGCGGAATTGTAAGTAATATCCCGCAAGCGTTGATTAATGGGGAGGTTGACAGTAGAAGGTCTATTTGCTGTGTAGAGGCCATTGAACTGTCCACATTAAGTATTCTGTTACTTCTAGGAAATTGGTCAATAATACGGAGCTAATATCTAATGGAATTTTCATCCCCCTCACTAGCCCCGCCATGACCCCCCGAAAAGGTAAAGTGTGACTGCTTACGTTAGGGAAAATACGTCATTTTTATACCCAAG
>WNGS01035322.1:0-15275 GCA_020271785.1 Procambarus virginalis | reverse complement strand
TCTACTGTGCTACTGTGCTGCTGGAGTCAGGTGTTCACTCCACTGTGCTGCTGAGTCAGGTGTTCACTCTACTGTGCTGCTGAGTCAGGTGTTCACTCTACTGTGCAGCTGAATCAGGTGTTCACTCTACTGTGCTGCTGGAGTCAAGTGTTCACTCCACTGTGCTGCTGAGTAAGGTGTTCACTCCACTGTGCTGCTGAGTCAGGTGTTCACTCCACTGTGTTGCTGAGTCAGGTGTTTACTCCACTGTGCTGCTGAGTCAGGTGTTCACTCTACTGTGTAGTTGGAGTCAGGTGTTCACTCCAATGTGCAGCTGGAGTCAGGTGTTCACTCTACTGTGTAGTTGGAGTCAGGTGTTCACTCCACTGTGCTGCTGAGTCAGGTGTTCACTCCACTGTGCAGCTGAGTCAGGTGTTCACTCCACTGTGCAGCTGAATCAGGTGTTCACTCCACTGTGCAGCTGGAGTCAGGTGTTCACTCTACTGTGCAGTTGGAGTCAGGTGTTCACTCCACTGTTCAGCTGAGTCAGGTGTTCACTCCACTGTGTTGCTGAGTCAGGTGTTCACTCTACTGTGCTGCTGGAGTCAGGTGTTCACTCCACTGTGCAGCTGGAGTCAGGTGTTCACTCTACTGTGCTGCTGGAGTCAGGTGTTCACTCTACTGTGCTGCTGGAGTCAGGTGTTCACTCCACTGTGCAGCTGAGTCAGGTGTTCACTTCACTGTGTTGCTGAGTCAGGTGTTCACTCTACTGTGCTGCTGGAGGCAGGTGTTCACTCTACTGTGCTGCTGGAGTCAGGTGTTCACTCCACTGTGTTGCTGAGTCAGGTGTTCACTCTACTGTGCTGCTGGAGTCAAGTGTTCACGCTACTGTGCTGCTGGAGTCAGGTGTTCACTCCACTTGCAGCTGAGTCAGGTGTTCACTCCACTGTGCTGCTGGAGTCAGGTGTTCACTCCACTGTGTTGCTGAGTCAGGTGTTCACTCTACTGTGCTGCTGGAGTCAGGTGTTCACTCCACTGTGTTGCTGAGTCAGGTGTTCACTCTACTGTGCTGCTGGAGTCAGGTGTTCACTCCACTGTGTTGCTGAGTCAGGTGTTCACTCCACTGTGCTGCTGGAGTCAGGTGTTCACTCCACTGTGCAGCTGAGTCAGGTGTTCACTCCACTGTGCAGCTGAGTCAGGTGTTCACTCCACTGTGCAGCTGTGTCAGGTGTTCACTCCACTGTGCAGCTGAGTCAGGTGTTCACTCCACTGTGCTGCTGTCAGGTGTTCACTCCACTGTGCTGCTGTCAGGTGTTCACTCCACTGTGCTGCTGGAGTCAGGTGTTCACTCCACTGTGCAGCTGAGTCAGGTGTTCACTCCACTGTGCAGCTGAGTCAGGTGTTCACTCCACTGTGCAGCTGAGTCAGATGTTCACTCCACTGTGCTGCTGGAGGCAGGTGTTCACTCTACTGTGCTGCTGAGTCAGGTGTTCACTCCACTGTGCTGCTGAGCCAGATGTTCACTCCACTGTGCTGCTGAGTCGGGTGTTCACTCTACTGTGCTGCTGAGTCAGGTGTTCACTCCACTGTGCTGCTGAGTCAGATGTTCACTTCACTGTGCTGCTGAGTCAGGTGTTCACTCCACTGTGCTGCTGAGTCAGGTGTTCACTCTACTGTGCTGCTGAGTCAGGTGTTCACTCTACTGTGCTGCTGAGTCAGGTGTTCACTCTACCGTGCTGCTGGAGTCAGGTGTTCACTCTATTGTGCTGCTGAGTCAGGTGTTCACTCTACTGTGCTGTTGAGTCAGGTGTTCACTCTACTGTGCTGCTGAGTCAGGTGTTCACTCTACTGTGCTGCTGGAGTCAGGTGTTCACTCCACTGTGCTGCTGAGTCAGGTGTTCACTCCACTGTGTTGCTGAGTCAGGTGTTTACTCCACTGTGCTGCTGAGTCAGGTGTTCACTCTACTGTGTAGTTGGAGTCAGGTGTTCACTCCACTGTGCAGCATGAGTCAGGTGTTCACTCCACTGTGCTGCTGAGTCAGGTGTTCACTCTACTGTGCTGCTGAGTCAGGTGTTCACTCCACTGTGCTGCAGAGTCAGGTTTCACTCCACTGTGCAGCTGGAGTCAGGCGTTCACTCCACTGTGCAGTTGGAGTCAGGTGTTCACTCTACTGTGCAGTTGGAGTCAGGTGTTCACTCCACTGTGCTGCTGTCAGGTGTTCACTCCACTGTGCAGCTGAGTCAGGTGTTCACTCCACTGTGTTGCTGAGTCAGGTGTTCACTCTACTGTGCTGCTGGAGTCAGGTGTTCACTCTACTGTGCAGCTGAGTCAGGTGTTCACTCCACTGTGTTGCTGAGTCAGGTGTTCACTCTACTGTGCTGCTGGAGGCAGGTGTTCACTCTACTGTGCTGCTGGAGTCAGGTGTTCACTCCACTGTGTTGCTGAGTCAGGTGTTCACTCTACTGTGCTGCTGGAGTCAGGTGTTCACTCTACTGTGCTGCTGGAGTCAGGTGTTCACTCCACTGTGCAGCTGAGTCAGGTGTTCACTCCACTGTGCTGCTGGAGTCAGGTGTTCACTCCACTGTGTTGCTGAGTCAGGTGTTCACTCTACTGTGCTGCTGGAGTCAGGTGTTCACTCCACTGTGTTGTTGAGTCAGGTGTTCACTCTACTGTGCTGCTGGAGTCAGGTGTTCACTCCACTGTGTTGCTGAGTCAGGTGTTCACTCCACTGTGCTGCTGGAGTCAGGTGTTCACTCCACTGTGCAGCTGAGTCAGGTGTTCACTCCACTGTGCAACTGAGTCAGGTGTTCACTCCACTGTGCAGCTGAGTCAGGTGTTCACTCCACTGTGCAGCTGAATCAGGTGTTCACTCCACTGTGCTGCTGTCAGGTGTTCACTCCACTGCGCTGCTGTCAGGTGTTCACTCCACTGTGCTGCTGGAGTCAGGTGTTCACTCCATTGTGCAGCTGAGTCAGGTGTTCACTCGACTGTGCAGCTGAGTCAGGTGTTCACTCCACTGTGCAGCTGAGTCAGATGTTCACTCCACTGTGCTGCTGGAGGCAGGTGTTCACTCTACTGTGCTGCTGAGTCAGGTGTTCACTCCACTGTGCTGCTGAGCCAGATGTTCACTCCACTGTGCTGCTGAGTCGGGTGTTCACTCTACTGTGCTGCTGAGTCAGGTGTTCACTCCACTGTGCTGCTGAGTCAGATGTTCACTTCACTGTGCTGCTGAGTCAGGTGTTTACTCCACTGTGCTGCTGAGTCAGGTGTTCACTCTACTGTGTAGTTGGAGTCAGGTGTTCACTCCACTGTGCAGCTGGAGTCAGGTGTTCACTCTACTGTGTAGTTGGAGTCAGGTGTTCACTCCACTGTGCTGCTGAGTCAGGTGTTCACTCTACTGTGCTGCTGAGTCAGGTGTTCACTCCACTGTGCTGCTGAGTCAGGTTTTCACTCCACTGTGCAGCTGGAGTCAGGCGTTCACTCCACTGTGCAGATGGAGTCAGGTGTTCACTCTACTGTGCAGTTGGAGTCAGGTGTTCACTCCACTGTGCTGCTGTCAGGTGTTCACTCCACTGTGCAGCTGAGTCAGGTGTTCACTCCACTGTGTTGCTGAGTCAGGTGTTCACTCTACTGTGCTGCTGGAGTCAGGTGTTCACTCCACTGTGCTGCTGGAGTCAGGTGTTCACTCTACTGTGCTGCTGAGTCAGGTGTTCACTCCACTGTGCTGCTGAGTCAGGTGTTCACTCTACTGTGCTGCTGAGTCAGGTGTTCACTCCACTGTGCTGCTGAGTCAGGTGTTCACTCCACTGTGCTGCTGGAGGCAGGTGTTCACTCCACTGTGCTGCTGGAGTCAGGTGTTCACTCCATTGTGCTGCTGAGTCAGGTGTTCACTACACTGTGCTGCTGAGTCAGGTGTTCACTCTACTGTGTAGCTGGAGTCAGGTGTTCACTCCACTGTGCAGCTGGAGTCAGGTGTTCACTCTACTGTGTAGTTGGAGTCAGGTGTTCACTACACTGTGCTGCTGAGTCAGGTGTTCACTCTACTGTGTGTTGGAGTCAGGTGTTCACTCCACTGTGCTGCTGGAGTCAGGTGTTCACTCCACTGTGCTGCTGAGTCAGGTGTTCACTACACTGTGCTGCTGAGTCAGGTGTTCACTCCACTGTGTAGTGGAGTCAGGTGTTCACTCCACTGTGCTGCTGAGTCAGGTGTTCACTCCACTGTGCTGCTGAGTCAGGTGTTCACTCCACTGTGCTGCTGAGTCAGGTGTTCACTCCACTGTGCAGCTGAGTCAGGTGTTCACTCCACTGTGCAGCTGAATCAGGTGTTCACTCCACTGTGCAGCTGGAGTCAGGTGTTCACTCTACTGTGCTGCTGAGTCAGGTGTTCACTCTACTGTGCTGCTGAGTCAGGTGTTCACTCTACTGTGCTGCTGAGTCAGGTGTTCACTCCACTGTGCTGCTGAGTCAGGTGTTCACTCTACTGTGCTGCTGAGTCAGGTGTTCACTCTACTGTGCTGCTGAGTCAGGTGTTCACTCTACTGTGCTGCTGAGTCAGGTGTTCACTCTACTGTGCTGCTGAGTCAGGTGTTCACTCCACTGTGCTGCTGAGTCAGGTGTTCACTCCACTGTGTTGCTGAGTCAGGTGTTACTCCACTGTGCTGCTGAGTCAGGTGTTCACTCTACTGTGTAGTTGGAGTCAGGTGTTCACTCCACTGTGCAGCTGAGTCAGGTGTTCACTCCACTGTGCTGCTGAGTCAGGTGTTCACTCTACTGTGCTGCTGAGTCAGGTGTTCACTCCACTGTGCTGCAGAGTCAGGTTTTCACTCCACTGTGCAGCTGGAGTCAGGCGTTCACTCCACTGTGCAGTTGGAGTCAGGTGTTCACTCTACTGTGCAGTTGGAGTCAGGTGTTCACTCCACTGTGCTGCTGTCAGGTGTTCACTCCACTGTGCAGCTGAGTCAGGTGTTCACTCCACTGTGTTGCTGAGTCAGGTGTTCACTCTACTGTGCTGCTGGAGTCAGGTGTTCACTCTACTGTGCAGCTGAGTCAGGTGTTCACTCCACTGTGTTGCTGAGTCAGGTGTTCACTCTACTGTGCTGCTGGAGGCAGGTGTTCACTCTACTGTGCTGCTGGAGTCAGGTGTTCACTCCACTGTGTTGCTGAGTCAGGTGTTCACTCTACTGTGCTGCTGGAGTCAGGTGTTCACTCTACTGTGCTGCTGGAGTCAGGTGTTCACTCCACTGTGCAGCTGAGTCAGGTGTTCACTCCACTGTGCTGCTGGAGTCAGGTGTTCACTCCACTGTGTTGCTGAGTCAGGTGTTCACTCTACTGTGCTGCTGGAGTCAGGTGTTCACTCCACTGTGTTGTTGAGTCAGGTGTTCACTCTACTGTGCTGCTGGAGTCAGGTGTTCACTCCACTGTGTTGCTGAGTCAGGTGTTCACTCCACTGTGCTGCTGAGTCAGGTGTTCACTCCACTGTGCAGCTGAGTCAGGTGTTCACTCCACTGTGCAACTGAGTCAGGTGTTCACTCCACTGTGCAGCTGAGTCAGGTGTTCACTCCACTGTGCAGCTGAATCAGGTGTTCACTCCACTGTGCTGCTGTCAGGTGTTCACTCCACTGCGCTGCTGTCAGGTGTTCACTCCACTGTGCTGCTGGAGTCAGGTGTTCACTCCATTGTGCAGCTGAGTCAGGTGTTCACTCGACTGTGCAGCTGAGTCAGGTGTTCACTCCACTGTGCAGCTGAGTCAGATGTTCACTCCACTGTGCTGCTGGAGGCAGGTGTTCACTCTACTGTGCTGCTGAGTCAGGTGTTCACTCCACTGTGCTGCTGAGCCAGATGTTCACTCCACTGTGCTGCTGAGTCGGGTGTTCACTCTACTGTGCTGCTGAGTCAGGTGTTCACTCCACTGTGCTGCTGAGTCAGATGTTCACTTCACTGTGCTGCTGAGTCAGGTGTTTACTCCACTGTGCTGCTGAGTCAGGTGTTCACTCTACTGTGTAGTTGGAGTCAGGTGTTCACTCCACTGTGCAGCTGGAGTCAGGTGTTCACTCTACTGTGTAGTTGGAGTCAGGTGTTCACTCCACTGTGCTGCTGAGTCAGGTGTTCACTCTACTGTGCTGCTGAGTCAGGTGTTCACTCCACTGTGCTGCTGAGTCAGGTTTTCACTCCACTGTGCAGCTGGAGTCAGGCGTTCACTCCACTGTGCAGATGGAGTCAGGTGTTCACTCTACTGTGCAGTTGGAGTCAGGTGTTCACTCCACTGTGCTGCTGTCAGGTGTTCACTCCACTGTGCAGCTGAGTCAGGTGTTCACTCCACTGTGTTGCTGAGTCAGGTGTTCACTCTACTGTGCTGCTGGAGTCAGGTGTTCACTCCACTGTGCAGCTGGAGTCAGGTGTTCACTCTACTGTGCTGCTGGAGTCAGGTGTTCACTCTACTGTGCTGCTGGAGTCAGGTGTTCACTCCACTGTGCAGCTGAGTCAGGTGTTCACTCCACTGTGTTGCTGAGTCAGGTGTTCACTCTACTGTGCTGCTGGAGGCAGGTGTTCACTCTACTGTGCTGCTGGAGTCAGGTGTTCACTCCACTGTGTTCCTGAGTCAGGTGTTCACTCTACATCTACTGCTGGAGTCAGGTGTTCACTCTACTGTGCTGCTGGAGTCAGGTGTTCACTCTACTGTGCTGCTGGAGTCAGGTGTTCACTCCACTGTGCAGCTGAGTCAGGTGTTCACTCCACTGTGCTGCTGGAGTCAGGTGTTCACTCCACTGTGTTGCTGAGTCAGGTGTTCACTCTACTGTGCTGCTGGATTCAGGTGTTCACTCCACTGTGTTGCTGAGTCTGGTGTTCACTATACTGTGCTGCTGGAGTCAGGTGTTCACTCCACTGTGATGCTGAGTCAGGTGTTCACTCCACTGTGCTGCTGGAGTCAGGTGTTCACTCCACTGTGCAGCTGAGTCAGGTGTTCACTCCACTGTGCAGCTGAGTCAGGTGTTCACTCCACTGTGCAGGTGAGTCAGGTGTTCACTCCACTGTGCAGCTGAATGAGGTGTTCACTCCACTGTGCTGCTGTCAGGTGTTCACTCCTCTGTGCTGCTGTCAGGTGTACACTCCACTGTGCTGCTGGAGTCAGGTGTTCACTCCACTGTGCAGCTGAGTCAGGTGTTCACTCCACTGTGCAGCTGAGTCAGGTGTTCACTCCACTGTGCAGCTGAGTCAGGTGTTCACTCCACTGTGCAGTTGGAGTCGTTTCATGTTTCCCGCTTTCCAACCGGAGAACGATGGTGGCTTCATGTTCTTGTAGCTGAAGTCCCTCTTGTTCACGTTCACATTGGCGGGCAGCTTGTTCGATCTCACGTTCACGTTGCAGGCCATTTTGTTCACGTTAAAGTGAAGCTTGTTCACGTTTAAGGGCAGCTTGTTCACTTTTAAGGACAGCTTGTTCACGTTCAAGGGCAGCTTGTTCTTGCTGATGTTGAATATCCATGCGGGCTAATTCGATCTTCAGCTTAATGACTGCTAGTGCAGTCTTATCAGCAGTTTGATGTTGTTCCTGCATCTCTGAAGTGATAAGATCATTATCTGCCAAATAGTCGAGTATCATATTATGGAGTTCGACGTTCATAGGGAAGGGAATTATCAGGGGGAAAGCGCCAAACCATTACGACTATATAGCACTGGGAAGGGGTCAGGATAAGGATTTGGGATGAGACGGAGGGGTTGAAGGAATGGTGCCCAACCACTTGGACGGTCGGGAATTGAACGCCGACTTACATAAAGGGAGACCGTCACTCTACCGTCTAGGCCAAGTGGTTGGACACGTTCATAGGAAGTGAGAGATGATACTCGGTGATAAGTGTCATTAACTCTGCTTTGGTGACCCTAATGAGGTTGCTAACTTCCTCCTCTGGGTTGGAACGGAAGGAAGATAAGTGAACCACGGTGGGTAAGTAAACACAAGATAATAACGCGACTGTCCTTCTGTAAGTAAACCAATATGTGAGGTTAATAGATTGACAAAGATGACGTGATAGAAATGACAACTCGTAACTATCCTGTGTGGAAATGTTATAATTACATGGTAAGGTACATATGAGATTAATTGATTAATATGACTAAGTCATAGACTGTGAAACATAAATGAATGTTTCGAGGTAATACAAAAGAATGTAGGGATGTCTGTACCCGGTACTCAATAAATGACGAGGATAAGTTCAAGGGGCTGGTGTCCGGCTGAAAACTAGGCAATTAATTAATTGCAGAATTACAATCACAGACCTTGAACGAAAGCTTAGGGGTGCGAAGAGTGTCAACACTGTGACGAGAACTGCTGTACGTGTCCCAAACGTCCAGTGAAGTCATCGATGCGGAAGGAACAAAAGTCCAATACGTCCTCCTAAGTTCGTACTGCAAAGTTGAACATAATAGACCGGAGGCAGACCAAAGTATCAGAGTACCTGAGGGAGTGATCTGAGTGAGAAACGTCTGTAGGAACGAGATTAATGTGGGTAAACAGGATATAGCAAAGCTTTATCAGACTAACTATTACGAGCATGAATTTGTGCACGAAACATCACGTAATCTAAAGTCAATCCAATAACCAAGTCACAAAATTACTACAACTGATATGTAAAAAAGCGTTATATAGTCATCAAAAAATACTCAAAAAGAGTTCTGAAAATGCAAACATGTGTAAAAGCCAAGTAAACAACTGCACACAACTTTAAGCCAAGGAACGAGGAGCAATACCTGAGACAAGACCCCTGGGACCGGCCCCCACGGTCATGTGACCCCTGGGACCGGCCCCCACGGTCATGTGACGTGCTGTATGTGCGTCAGGCATTGACCAGCTGCCGGGGTGGCACTGCTCAACCCACAACACCTGGCACTACACAACGGCCACTTACTACGGAGGCTTCCTACCACGTGTGGGGCGGACCCGCTGCAGCAGGGCGTCACCGTGCAGGTAGTCCCCCATGCAGATAGTCCCCCATGCAGGTAGTCCACCATGCAAGGAGTCCACCATGCAGGGAGTCCACCATGCAGGGAGTTCACCATGCAGGTAGTCCACCACGCAGGTAGTCCACCATGCAGTAAGTCCAACATGCAGGTAGTCCATAATGCAGGGAGTCCACCATGCAGGGAGTCCCCCATGCTGGGAGTCCAACATGCAGGTAGTCCCCCATGCAGTAAGTCCACCATGCAGGTAGTCCCCCATGCAGTAAGTCCAACATGCAGGTAGTCCCTCATGCAGGGAGTCCACCATGCAGGGAGTCCACCATGCAGAGAGTCCACTATGCAGGGAGTCCCCCATGCAGGTAGTCCCTCATGCAGGGAGTTCACCATGCAGGGAGTCCCCCATGCAGGTAGTCCCCCATGCAGGAAGTCCACCATGCTGGTAGTCCACCATGCAGGTAGTCCACCATGCAGAGAGTCCACTATGCAGGGAGTCCCCAATGCAGGGAGTCCCCCATGCAGGGAGTCCCCCGTGCAGGGAGTCCCCCATGCAGGGAGTTCCCCATGCAGGGAGTCCCCCATACAGGGAGTTCACCATGCACGGAGTCCACCATGCAGGGAGTTCACCATGCACGGAGTCCACCATGCAGGGAGTCCCCCGTGCAGGGAGTCCCCATGCAGGGAGTTCACCATGCACGGAGTCCACCATGCAGGGAGTCCCCCATGCAGGGAGTTCACCATGCACGGAGTCCACCATGCAGGGAGTCCCCCGTGCAGGTAGTCCACCATGCAGGGAGTCCCCCATGCAGGGGGTCCACCATGCAGGGGGTCCACCATGCAGGGGGTCCACCATGCAGGGAGTCCCCCATGCAGGGAGTCCCACATGCAGGGGGTCCACCATGCAGGTAGTCCCCCATGCAGGGAGTCCACCATGCAGGGAGTCCCCCATGCAGAGAGTCCACCATGCAGGGAGTCCCCCATGCAAGGAGTCTCCCATGCAGGGAGTCCCCCATGCAGGGAGGCCACCATGCAGGTAGTCCCCCATGCAGGGAGTCCACCATGCAGGGAGTCCACCATGCAGTGACGCCACCATGCAGGGAGTCCACCATGCAGAGAGTCCACCATGCAGGGAGTCCACCATGCAGGGAGTCCACCATGCAGAGAGTCCACCATGCAGGGAGTCCACCATGCAGGGAGTCCACCATGCAGGTAGTCCACCATGCAGTGACGCCACCATGCAGGGAGTCCCCCATGCAGGGAGTTCACCATGCAGGGAGTCCCCCATGCAGGGAGTCCCCCATGCAGGGAGTCCAACATGCAGGTAGTCCCCCATGCAGTAAGTCCAACATGCAGGTAGTCCCTCATGCAGGGAGTCCACCATGCAGGGAGTCCACCATGCAGGTAGTCCCCCATGCAGAGAGTCCACCATGCAGAGAGTCCACTATGCAGGGAGTCCAACATGCAGGTAGTCCCCCATGCAGGAAGTCCACCATGCAGGTAGTCCACCATGCAGGTAGTCCACCATGCAGAGAGTCCACCATGCAGAGAGTCCACTATGCAGGGAGTCCCCCATGCAGGTAGTCCCCCATGCAGGAGTCCACCATGCAGGTAGTCCCCCATGCAGGGAGTCCCCCATGCAGGGAGTCCACCATGCAGGGAGTCCCCCATGCAGGTAGTCCACCATGCACGGAGTCCACCATGCAG
This sequence comes from Procambarus virginalis, assembly GCA_020271785.1. Taxonomy (NCBI): domain Eukaryota; kingdom Metazoa; phylum Arthropoda; class Malacostraca; order Decapoda; family Cambaridae; genus Procambarus; species Procambarus virginalis. Next base: position 4,639 of record WNGS01035322.1, on the reverse strand, counting down.
GGAGTCCACCATGCAGGGAGTCCCCCATGCAGGGAGTCCCCCCATGCAGGGAGTCCCCATGCAGGGAGTCCCCCATGCAGGGAGTCCCCCCTGCCGGGAGTCCCCCATGCAGGGAGTCCCCCATGCAGGGAGTCCCCCATGCAGGGAGTCCCCCTGCCAGGAGTCCCCCATGCAGGGAGTCCCCCATGCAGGGAGTCCCCCCTGCCGGGAGTCCCCCATGCAGGGAGTCCCCCATACAGGGAGTCCACCATGCAGGGAGTCCACCATGCAGGAGTTCACCATGCAGGTAGTCCACCACGCAGGTAGTCCACCATGCAGTAAGTCCAACATGCAGGTAGTCCATAATGCAGGGAGTCCACCATGCAGGGAGTCCCCCATGCTGGGAGTCCAACATGCAGGTAGTCCCCCATGCAGTAAGTCCACCATGCAGGTAGTCCCCCATGCAGTAAGTCCAACATGCAGGTAGTCCCTCATGCAGGGAGTCCACCATGCAGGGAGTCCACCATGCAGAGAGTCCACTATGCAGGGAGTCCCCCATGCAGGTAGTCCCTCATGCAGGGAGTTCACCATGCAGGGAGTCCCCCATGCAGGTAGTCCCCATGCAGGAAGTCCACCATGCTGGTAGTCCACCATGCAGGTAGTCCACCATGCAGAGAGTCCACTATGCAGGGAGTCCCCAATGCAGGGAGTCCCCCATGCAGGGAGTCCCCCGTGCAGGGAGTCCCCCATGCAGGGAGTTCCCCATGCAGGGAGTCCCCCATACAGGGAGTTCACCATGCACGGAGTCCACCATGCAGGGAGTTCACCATGCACGGAGTCCACCATGCAGGGAGTCCCCGTGCAGGGAGTCCCCCATGCAGGGAGTTCACCATGCACGGAGTCCACCATGCAGGGAGTCCCCCATGCAGGGAGTTCACCATGCACGGAGTCCACCATGCAGGGAGTCCCCCGTGCAGGTAGTCCACCATGCAGGGAGTCCCCCATGCAGGGGGTCCACCATGCAGGGGGTCCACCATGCAGGGGGTCCACCATGCAGGGAGTCCCCCATGCAGGGAGTCCACCATGCAGGGAGTCCACCATGCAGGGAGTTCACCATGCAGGTAGTCCACCACGCAGGTAGTCCACCATGCAGTAAGTCCAACATGCAGGTAGTCCATAATGCAGGGAGTCCACCATGCAGGGAGTCCCCCATGCTGGAGTCCAACATGCAGGTAGTCCCCCATGCAGTAAGTCCACCATGCAGGTAGTCCCCCATGCAGTAAGTCCAACATGCAGGTAGTCCCTCATGCAGGGAGTCCACCATGCAGGGAGTCCACCATGCAGAGAGTCCACTATGCAGGGAGTCCCCCATGCAGGTAGTCCCTCATGCAGGGAGTTCACCATGCAGGGAGTCCCCCATGCAGGTAGTCCCCCATGCAGGAAGTCCACCATGCTGGTAGTCCACCATGCAGGTAGTCCACCATGCAGAGAGTCCACTATGCAGGGAGTCCCCAATGCAGGGAGTCCCCCATGCAGGGAGTCCCCCGTGCAGGGAGTCCCCCATGCAGGGAGTTCCCCATGCAGGGAGTCCCCCATACAGGGAGTTCACCATGCACGGAGTCCACCATGCAGGGAGTTCACCATGCACGGAGTCCACCATGCAGGGAGTCCCCCGTGCAGGGAGTCCCCCATGCAGGGAGTTCACCATGCACGGAGTCCACCATGCAGGGAGTCCCCCATGCAGGGAGTTCACCATGCACGGAGTCCACCATGCAGGGAGTCCCCCGTGCAGGTAGTCCACCATGCAGGGAGTCCCCCATGCAGGGGGTCCACCATGCAGGGGGTCCACCATGCAGGGGGTCCACCATGCAGGGAGTCCCCCATGCAGGGAGTCCCACATGCAGGGGTCCACCATGCAGGTAGTCCCCCATGCAGGGAGTCCACCATGCAGGGAGTCCCCCATGCAGAGAGTCCACCATGCAGGGAGTCCCCCATGCAAGGAGTCTCCCATGCAGGGAGTCCCCCATGCAGGGAGGCCACCATGCAGGTAGTCCCCCATGCAGGGAGTCCACCATGCAGGGAGTCCACCATGCAGTGACGCCACCATGCAGGGAGTCCACCATGCAGAGAGTCCACCATGCAGGGAGTCCACCATGCAGGGAGTCCACCATGCAGAGAGTCCACCATGCAGGGAGTCCACCATGCAGGGAGTCCACCATGCAGGTAGTCCACCATGCAGTGACGCCACCATGCAGGGAGTCCCCCATGCAGGGAGTTCACCATGCAGGGAGTCCCCCATGCAGGGAGTCCCCCATGCAGGAGTCCAACATGCAGGTAGTCCCCATGCAGTAAGTCCAACATGCAGGTAGTCCCCTCATGCAGGGAGTCCACCATGCAGGGAGTCCACCATGCAGGTAGTCCCCCATGCAGAGAGTCCACCATGCAGAGAGTCCACTATGCAGGGAGTCCAACATGCAGGTAGTCCCCCATGCAGGAAGTCCACCATGCAGGTAGTCCACCATGCAGGTAGTCCACCATGCAGAGAGTCCACCATGCAGAGAGTCCACTATGCAGGGAGTCCCCCATGCAGGTAGTCCCCCATGCAGGAAGTCCACCATGCAGGTAGTCCCCCATGCAGGGAGTCCCCCATGCAGGGAGTCCACCATGCAGGGAGTCCCCCATGCAGGTAGTCCACCATGCACGGAGTCCACCATGCAGGGAGTCCACCATGCAGGGAGTCCCCCATGCAGGGAGTCCCCCCATGCAGGGAGTCCCCATGCAGGGAGTCCCCCATGCAGGGAGTCCCCCCTGCCGGGAGTCCCCCATGCAGGGAGTCCCCCATGCAGGGAGTCCCCCATGCAGGGAGTCCCCCTGCCAGGAGTCCCCCATGCAGGGAGTCCCCCATGCAGGGAGTCCCCCCTGCCGGGAGTCCCCCATGCAGGGAGTCCCCCATACAGGGAGTCCACCATGCAGGGAGTCCCCCATGCAGGGAGTTCACCATGCAGGGAGTCCCCCATGCAGGGAGTCCACCATGCAGGTAGTCCACCATGCAGGGAGTCCCCCATGCAGGGAGTCCCCCATGCAGGGAGTCCCCCATGCAGGGAGTCCACCATGCAGGTAGTCTACCATGCAAGGAGTCTACCATGCAGGGAGTCCACCATGCAGGGAGTCCACCATGCAGGGAGTCCCCCATGCAAGGAGTCTACCATGCAGGGAGTCCCCATGCAGGAAGTCCACCATGCAGGTAGTCCACCATGCAGGGAGTCTACCATGCAGGGAGTCCCCCATGCAGGTAGTCCACCATGCAGGTAGTCCACCATGCAGGGAGTCCACCATGCAGGGAGTCCCCCATGCAGGTAGTCCACCATGCAGGAGTCCACCATGCAGGGAGTCCACCATGCAGGGAGTCCCCCATGCAGGGAGTCCCCCATGCAGGGAGTCCACCATGCAGGTACTCCACCATGCACGGAGTCCCCCGTGCAGGGAGTCCCCCATGCAGGGAGTTCCCCATGCAGGGAGTCCCCATGCAGGGAGTTCACCATGCACGGAGTCCACCATGCAGGGAGTCCCCCGTGCAGGGAGTCGACCATGCAAGGAGTCCCCCATGCAGGGGGTCCACCATGCAGGGAGTCCCCCATGCAGGTAGTCCACCATGCAGGGAGTCCCCCATGCAGGTAGTCCACCATGCAGGGGGTCCACCATGCAGGGGGTCCACCATGCAGGGAGTCCCCCATGCAGGGAGTCCCACATGCAGGGGGTCCACCATGCAGGTAGTCCCCCATGCAGGGAGTCCACCATGCAGGGGGTCCACCATGCAGGGAGTCCAACATGCAGGGAGTCCCCCATGCAGGGAGTCCCCCATGCAGGTAGTCCCTCATGCAGAGAGTTCACCATGCAGGTAGTCCCCCATGCAGGTAGTCCCTCATGCAGGGAGTCCACCATGCAGTAAGTCCACCATGCAGCTAGTCCCCCCATGCAGTAAGTCCAACATGCAGGGAGTCCCCCATGCAGGTAGTCCCTCATGCAGGGAGTTCACCATGCAGGGAGTCCCCCATGCAGGTAGTCCCTCATGCAGGGAGTCCACCATGCAGGGAGTCCACCATGCAGGGAGGCCACCATGCAGGGAGTCCCCATGCAAGGAGTCCCCCATGCAGGGAGTCCACCATGCAGGGAGTTCCCCATGCAGGGAGTCCCCCATGCAGGGAGTCCCCCATGCAGGGAGGCCACCATGCAGGGAGTCCACCATGCAGGGAGTCCACCATGCAGGGAGTCCACCATGCAGTGACGCCACCATGCAGGGAGTCCACCATGCAGAGAGTCCACCATGCAGGTAGTCCCCCATGCAGGGAGGCCACCATGCAGGGAGTCCCCCATGCAGGGAGGCCACCATGCAGGGAGTCCACCATGCAGGGAGTCCACCATGCAGGGAGTCCCCCATGCAGGGAGTTCACCATGCAGGGAGTCCCCCCATGCAGGGAGTCCCCCATGCCGGGAGTCCACCATGCAGGGAGTCCCCCATGCAGTAAGTCCAACATGCAGGTAGTCCCTCATGCAGGGAGTCCCCCATGCAGGGAGTCCACCATGCAGGGAGTCCACCATGCAGGGAGTCCACTATGCAGGGAGTCCCCCATGCAGGTAGTCCCCCATGCAGGGAGTCCCC
>WNGS01035320.1:71355-87172 GCA_020271785.1 Procambarus virginalis | reverse complement strand
TGGGACCTGGTTGATTACCTGGTTGATGGGGTTCTGGGAGTTCTTCTACTCCCAAGCCCGGCCCGAGGCCAGGCTTGACTTGTGAGAGTTTGGTCCACTAGGCTGTTGCGTGGAGCGGCCCGCAGGCCCACATACCCACCACAGCCCGGTGGTCCGGAACTCCTTGGAGGAATAAATCTAGTTTCCTCTTGAAGGTCCACGGTTGTTCCGGCAATATTTCTTATGCTTGCTGGGAGGACGTTGAACAACCGCGGACTTTGATGTTTATACAGTGTTCTCTGATTGTGCCTATGGCACCCCTGCTCTTCACTGGCTCATTCTGCATGTTTTTCCATATCGTTCACTCCAGTACGTTGTTATTTTACTGTGTAGATTTGGGACCTGGCCCTCCAGTATCTTCCAGTGTTTAGATTATTTTCTCTCTTCTCTTCTTTCTAGTGAGTACATTTGGAGAGCTTTGAGACGATCCCAATAATTAGGTGCTTTATCGCGTCTATGCGTGCCGTATATGTTCTCTGTATTCCCTCTATTTCAGCAATCTCTCCTGCTCTAAAGGGGGAAGGGGAAGTGAGTACTGAACAGTACTCAAGACGGGACAGCACAAGTGACTTGAAGAGTACAAGCATTGTGATGGGATCCCTGGATTTGAAAGTTCTCGTAATCCATCCTATCATTTTTCTGGCTGTCGCAATATTTGCTTGGTTATGCTCCCTAAACGTTAGTCGTCAGACATCATTATTCCAAAATCCTTTACATGTTGTTTTCCTACTATGGGCACATTTGATTGTGTTTGTACCCTGTATTATGTTTAAGGTCCTCATTTTTACCGTACCTGAGTACCTGGAATTTGTCACTGTTAAACATCATATTATTTTCTGATGCCCAGTCGAAAACTTTATTAATATCAGCTTGAAGTTTTTCAATGTCTTCAGCCGAGGTAATTTTCTTAATGATTTTGTGTCGTCTGCAAAGGATGATACGAAGCTGTGACTTGTATTTTTGTCTATATCTGATATGAGAATAAGGAAAAAGCAGCGGTGCAAGGACTGTACCCTGAGGTACAGAGCTTTTAACTGCACTTGGACTAGATTTTTTATAGGTTGACCGTTACTCGCTGAGTCCTGTTTGGACAGAAAACTGAGTATCCAGCGTCCTACTTTAACGGTATTCCCATTGACTTCATTTTGTGTGCTATCACGCCATGGTCACATTTATCGAATGCCTTTGCGAAGTCCGTGATATCACATCAGCATTCTGTTTTTCTTCTAATGCCTCAGTGACTTTATCGTAGTGCTCAAGTAGCTGTGAGAGGCACGATCTTCCCGCTCGAAATCCATGTTGGCCTGGGTTGTGAAGGTCCATATATATTTCTAATAGAATTGCAAAGTTGATGAGAAGAGTTGTGACAGATGAGGATTGTAGGATCCTCCAAGAGGACTTGAACAGGTGCAGAGATGGTCAGAGAAATGGCTATGGAGTTCAACACGAGCAAATGTAAAGTTATGGAAATGGGCTCAGGTGATAGGAGACCAACGGACAGTACATAATGAAAGGGAACTTCTACCTGTGACGACTCGAGAAAGAGACCGTGGGGAGTGGATGGAACATCTAATCTAACTCCTGAGGAACATGTAAATCGGATAACGACAGCAGCGCACTCAACACTGGCAAAAAGAGAAACATCATTCAAAACCTAAGTGAGGAGGCTTTTAGGGCGCTCTACACTGCCTACGTGAGGCCAGGCCATAATGGAGTCCCCACCTGAAGAAACACATAAGGAAAACTGGAAAATGTTCAGAAGTTTGCGATGAGGCTCGTCCAGAGTTACGGAGATGGGATATGAAGTGCGCCTGAAGGATCTGAACCTTACGACCACTAGAAAAAAGAAGGGAGAGGGGGGATATGATAGGAACGTATAAAATACTAGGGGACTTGACAAAGTGGAAATAGACTAAATGTCACACAGAATAGTAACAGAACGAGGGGACATGGGTGGAAGCTGGAAACTCAGATGAGTCACAGAGATGTTAGGAAGTTTTTATTTATTTATTTTTTTTTTTTTGAGATATATACAAGAGTTGTACATTCTTGTACAGCCACTAGTACGCGTAGCGTTCGGGCAAGTCCGTGGAATACGATCCCCGCCGCGAAGAATCGTTGTTACAACCAAGTACACATTTACTGTTGCGTTAAACAGAGGCTACAGTAAGGAATTGCGCCCAGTAAATCCTCCCCGGCAGGATACAAACCCATGACATAGCGCTCGCGGAACGCCAGGCGAGTGTCTTACCACTAACCACGGAGACTGTTACCACTACACCACGGAGACTGTGGTGTTTTAGCGTGAGAGGTAGTGGAAAAATGGAATGCACTTGGGAACAGGTGTGTGTGGAAGCAAATTCTATTCACAATTTAAAAACTAGAAATGATAGGGAAATGGTACAGGAGTCATTGATGTAAACAACCGATGGCTCGAAAGGCAGGATCCAAGAGTCAGTGCTCGATTCTGCAGACACAAATAGCTGAGTACCAATAGGTGAGTACACACACACACACACTCAGAGCAGTAAACGATTACCTGGGAGTTAGACAGCTGTTACGGGCTGCTTCCTGGCTGTGTGTGTGTGTGTGTGTGTGTGTGTGTGTGTGTGTGTGTGTGTGTGTGTGTGTGTGTGTGTGTGTGTGTGTGTGGTGTGTGTATGTGTGTGTAAAAAATTAAGTTAGTAGTTAGTAACAGTTGAATGATTGACATTTGAGAGGCGGGCCGAAAGAGGAGAGCTCAACCCCCGCCAGCACAACTAGGAGAATACAACTAGGTGAAATACACACACTGTGTTGAAGAAAGCAAGACAAGGTAACTGGAACACTTGCTGGCTAAGGCAGTGTATTGCAATGACAACACCAGGAAGTGTGAGGGGGTCAAGCAGGAGCAAGCGTGTAGTCACAGTGGGGAGGAGAACAGGATTACACCTGATAAAGGAATGTGTCGAGAGGAAGGGATATGATCCTGGAATAAAGGATATGATCGTGGAATTTGAAAGAGAAATAGTGCGACATGTGGAGGGTGAGACGGAGAAGCAGCGACAGGTGCTGGGGGACTGTTATATAGACATTAGGGTGATGGAGAAAGGGAAGAGGCATCAGCAAGGCTTGACAAGACACAGGAAGGTGAGTGAACTAACAGGGACTGAGACAGGGGGGGGGGGGGGACCAACACCATGCACGGACTAAGCTGTAAATTAGTGGGAGAAAACGAGAATAGTCTACGGAAATTGGAGGATCGACTTCAGGAAATTGCTCTAATGTGATAATGCAAATGATAAAGTGAGAAAGGACAAGAAGTATAAAGATACAGACACAATAGGAATACAACAATGTGTGGCAGGAGCCAGCATAAAGGAGGATGGCAGAGGAGGCGGTCAAATATAATCCACGGATAATGTGAAGCAAAAGCAGCGTCAGAGCATGATAGAATACAAGTGCAAAAAGTTGAACTAGTCGAGACGTCGAGGCGCCTTAACGCTGAGGCGGCAGGCAACAAGGTGGACTTAAGCCACCAAATTGGGTGGTATAATAACAGTGGCAGAAGAGGGCGTGTTGTGGTGCAGTTCTCTACCACAGTGGCAGTGGACTACATAGTGATACACAAACATTTACTAAGAGGCGGCGAAGGCTATTATAAGATGCTTATTGACAAGTACATGACCGAAGAACAATGGCTAACGTGGTGCCAGTCTGCAAGAAAAGGGGAAGACAGAAACCATTAAACTACAGACTCGTCTCGTTAACAAGTATGAGAAAATCAATAGGAGCCGTGAGGAGGATTCGAAACTATGTTGTTGAGATCGAACTACCGGGTCAGGAGTTGCCCCAACATATTTACCATCAAGCACGATATAATATTTATGTCAAGTTGTTATCATGAGGTTTAACCACTTAGTAGGACATGGTCAGGTGTCCTCCCAGAACAACTTTTCGGTCCGTCTCGGACCATTACTAAGTCGTAGTTCCACGACATGACAACGGTCCACGACGGACCGAACCGTCGTCGTGTTTGTAATTTTCTGGTGCATGGGTCATAAGTCTAAGGAAAACTGAGGCGGCAGTCAGAGCAGCATTATTGAGCTCTCTCAACAACAGGACGAGAGGACATAGAGGGAGACGCAAGTGTGTCACAGGGACGCCAGAAACAACTTTCTCAGTGTTAGAGATGTCAGTAAGTGGAACAAGTTAGACGTTGACGTCGTTGAAGATAATTTGATCCAGAGTTGTTAATGTAAATACGATAAAACCGTGATCAATGAGTCATTGTATTAATCTGGGGCTGGGAGCCTAGCTCGATCCTGCAAGCACATCTAGGTGAGTACCCGCATGGGCGACCATGACCATGGGCGACCATGACCGTCGGCGACCATGACCATGGGTGACCATGACTGTGGGCGACCATGACCGTGGGCGACCATGACCATGGGTGACCATGACCATGGGTGACCATGACCATGGGTGACCATGACCGTCGGCGACCATGACCGTCGGCGACCATGACCGTCGGCGACCATGACCGTGGGCAACCATGACTGTGGGCGACCATGACCGTGGGCGACCATGACCGTGGGCGACCATGACCGTGGGTGACCATGACCGTGGGCGACCATGACCGTGGGCGACCATGACCGTGGGTGACCATGACCGTGGGCGACCATGACCGTCGGCGACCATGACCGTGGGCAACCATGACCGTGGGCGACCATGACCGTGGGCGACCATGACCGTCGGCGACCATGACCGTGGGCAACCATGACCGTGGGCGACCATGACCGTGGGCGACCATGACCGTAGGTGACCATGACCGTGGGTGACCATGACCGTGGGTGACCATGACCGTGGGCGACCATGACCGTAGGTGACCATGACCGTGGGCGACCATGACCATGGGTGACCATGACCATGGGTGACCATGACCGTAGGCGACCATGACCGTGGGCGACCATGACCGTGGGTGACCATGACCGTGGGTGACCATGACCGTGGGTGACCATGACCTTGGGTGACCATGACCGTGGGCGACCATGACCGTAGGTGACCATGACCGTGGGTGACCATGACCGTGGGCGACCATGACCGTGGGCAACCATGACCATGGGCGACCATGACCGTGGGCGACCATGACCGTGGGTGACCATGACCGTGGGTGACCATGACCGTGGGCGACCATGACCGTGGGTGACCATGACCGTGAGCGACCATGACCGTGGGCAACCATGACCATGGGTGACCATGACCGTGGGCGACCATGACCGTGGGCGACCATGACCATGGGCGACCATGACCATGGGCGACCATGATCATGGGTAACCATGACCGTGGGCGACCATGACCATGGGCGACCATGACCGTGGGCGACCATGACCGTGGGCGACCATGACCGTGGGCGACCATGACCGTGGGCGACCATGACCGTGGGCGACCATGACCGTGGGTGACCATGACCGTGGGTGACCATGACCGTGGGTGACCATGACCGTGGGCGACCATGACCGTGGGCGACCATGACCGTGGGTGACCATGACCGTGGGCGACCATGACCGTGGGCGACCATGACCATGGGTCATACAGGACTCATTTTTATCAAAGGTGATGACTTCAAAAGTGATGACGCCAGAGCTTGATCTTTAGAGATGAACGAGTCAAAGTTCACACTGTGTGAGCGGATGACGTCATAGATGGTAGAGCTGAAGGTCAAAGGTCACTCTCTCCCTGGGGTCATGGGCCATGACGTCACAGGCGATTATGTCGTCAGTAGTGACGTCAACAGCTTTTGACGTCAAGAGTGATGATCTGAACTATTTATTATGTGTGCATTTACAATGGTGAAATGCAGTATTGACCAGCATACGCATGTCGTGTATACACATACACGCATACACATATACATTTATATCCCTCCTACTCTGCCAGGGTAAGATACATATGCTATACAAACACGTGTGTTATTAAGCACTTAACAACGGATGGTGATTAGGATGCTTTTAAAGGCTCAGTTTATAATTACGTGACAAACATTGTATAACTGATGCATTACATAGTCAATCTTGCGTACAAGTCCAATATATCATCAAGTGTTCCAGTACTCGTATAGTTGTTACACAGTTCAGCATACCTTAGCCCAGGAGGGCGAAAGTCAGTCGTCAATATGGGACATTCTTGACTATAATGTTTAAGGGAGTGCATGTTTTCTCTTTCACAAAGTTGACACATTGTGTATTGAACACTTTCACAAAGTTGACACACTTGGTGTATTGAACACTTTCACAAAGTTGACACATTGTGTATTGAACACTTTCACAAAGTTGACACATTGTGTATTGAACACTTTCACAAAGTTGACACATTGTGTATTGAACACTTTCACAAAGTTGACACATTGTGTATTGAACACTTTCAAAAAGTGACACACTTGGTGTATTGAACACTTTCAAAAAGTTGACACACTGGTGTATTGAACACATTCACAAAGTTGACACACTTGGTGTATTGAACACATTCACAAAGTTGACACACGGTGTATTGAACACATTCACAAGTTGACACACGGTGTATTGAACACTTTCACAAAGTTGACACACTTGGTGTATTGAACACTTTCACAAAGTTGACACACGGTGTATTGAACACATTCACAAAGTTGACACACTTGGTGTATTGAACACATTCACAAAGTTGACACACTTGGTGTATTGAACACATTCACAAAGTTGACACACGGTGTATTGAACACATTCACAAAGTTGACACACGGTGTATTGAACACTTTCACAAAGTTGACACCTGGTGTATTAGACACTTGGGTTTTAATTAAGAGAGTTGCCAGATACGTCTATATCCCAGGCGTATTCTGGCCACTATAACATCACATGCCGGGTTCTTGTTCTATTAGTCCCATATGTGAATGTCTCCCAACAATATATGTCATAATGGTTGTAGCATTAACTATTATGATAAATATCGTTGGCAGACATTCAGGTCTTGGTGAAGATGTCAGGATAGTGAGATTTTCCTCAGATATTTGTTGAAATATTCTCTTTGTCACTGCTGATGAAACACCCGTATTAATGTCTTCTGCTGGTCTACCACAGGCTGTCTATGCCAGCATGTACCGTGTGTACCGTGTGTACCGTGTGTACCGTGTGTATGGTGTGTACCGTGTGTACCGTGTGTATGGTGTGTACCGTGTGAATGGTGTGTACCGTGTGTACCGTGTGTATGGTGTGTACCGTGTGTGTGGTGTGTACCGTGTGTATGGTGTGTACCGTGTGTGTGGTGTGTACCGTGTGTGTGGGTCTGTAATTCAACCCAGCGGTGGGTGGTGGACTTCGATATAAGCCTAACATGTATGAATACATTCTGGCTTCCTGTCCCCGTAAGACAATGAGTTATTATTAATATTATAATACCTACCTTCCCTCCCTCAGTCTTAGACTATAAAGTACAATAATTAGAGAAAAGTTCATGTTAGTCTCCCTTAACATGAAGTAATGATCACTCAGCTGCCTGAAGCACCAACCCGCCAAACACACACCGAAACTACGACGTTGGTACAACGTTCGAGCAGGTTTTAACACCTCCTAACCAGTTATAACAACCAATATAGCAAGTTGTAACAACGTTCCAATACGTCATAAACACGTTAAGCCAAGATGTAACAACTTTATTACTAGTTGTAATAAGCAGAAAATAGAGACAGTTCGGTTTGTGTTTCCAGGGAAGTGAGGTGAACGTGTCGTTGTTTTACTTAGTTTCATCTCTCTCACACTTCTCACTCAACAAAGACAAGGAAACATTATTTGTTATGCTGGATTTGCTTTAGGGAAGAAAATGTTTTCTTAACCTTTGTCAATGTTTTCTCTGGTGGCGGAGAGTGAAGCACCTCCCGTCCTCTGAGACGGGTGGGACGGAGGACGGGTTTTACACACAGTCGACCGGTACGTGTAAAATGTGGCGTGTTACTACAGATTAAAGCTCCGTGTTATTGATGTTTTCTCTCCGTCGGCACCGAGAGGTTAGGTGGGTTGGTTGGGTTGTAACGTTCGTGGTTCAGCAAGATAGTTATATATTTATGAAGTGATAAGGTTTAGAGAATGTCTTGTAAATATATGACTGCGACACTGATCTTATATCAGTGGCCTCACCTATCTGGATCTAACCTAAATTAGCTTAATTTCACCTAAAATATCAATATCTATACGTGAAATAGCCTGATTTCACCTGTAAATAGTCTAGATTCACCTAAAATAGCAAAATTTCACATAAAATATATATATTTAGCTTAAAATATTATAGTTTATAGCTAAAATAGCCGAGTTTCAACACTGAAACATTGAACACTGAAACTTGCAACAAAGGTTGCTCCGTAGGTCGTAATATCGACGTACAGGATAACACGTCATTACTACCCATTTACCAGCAAAATAAAACAAATAATACTAATGTATTTATCTGTTCATAGCATATTAAAAAGGAAATCATTGTGAAAATATGGGGTATTGTAGTGCTTTAAAGATAAATTTTTTAATATAACTGAGAGGCCTTGCAACTCTAATTGAGAGAATTTGCATAACGTTTGAACATTACTCTGCAATGTTTGCATTCATAATCTAATGCTTAGTTAGAGACCTAATTTATATGTTATTTGTTCAGCAGTTGTGTAAATGTAACCATTCAATACAGCTTGTATGGTTCCAGGTAATTCTTGGTACAATGTGGACCATCCTTCTGGACCATCCTCCTCCCCCTCCTGGACCATCCTACTCTCCATCCTGGACCATCCTGCTCTCCTAGGTGTTAAGGAGATATATGTAGTTAGGAGGTGATGGAGATATATATCAATATAAGCCAGCTGGGTGGTAGTATGGTTGGGTTTGAGTCTATTGATCACACTAGTGATCTTTATATAGCACGTAATATAGCACGCTTCTATAACGTCGTTATAACAACACATTCCCAAATGGCCGGTAATCTCGACTTACGTCTTGAGGGAAACAGACCCGAGGTAAGTGTCCCTCGCCTCCTTCACCATCTGGGACGAAAGAATGAAATGGCGCCATTGTGGGTTGTGGCGTAGCACTATATGTGCCATTACCCACCTCCTCCCGCTCGCCCTCACTCCACCAACACTGTCCCACAATGTTGGCCGCGCCATTAAGGTCCAACTTGGCCTCTCCTTTACTGCCACTTTACTATCGAGTGTTTCCTGTGAGAGGCGGAGCATCATATTAAGATTCAATACCAGTAGAGCCATCCTAGAGGATCCGAGCCTCATGATAGGATCAATCCTTCCTGGAGGAAGAGCCAGCCACATACAAGGATAGAATTCTGGTTAGAAGGCAATGCGTATTTTTCATCATTAATTAACAGCGGTATAGAGAACTTAAAGCTTCTGTGTTGACATTTACTTTCTCGCATTTTTTTTTAACTTGCCCCTAACCTGCATAACTTTTTAACTTGTCCCTAACCTGCATACCATGCAAGCTGATGGAGAAGATTGTGCGAAGAAAGCTAGTGGAACACCTGGAGCGAAAGAACTTTGTAACACAGCATCAACATGGGTTCAGGGATGGCAGGTCCTGCCTCACAGGATTACTTAATTCTGTGAACAGGCAACAAGAACCAGGCAAGAAAGAGAGGATGGGCAGACTGCATATTTTTTGATTGCCAGAAAGCCTTTGACACAGTACCACACAAGAGGATAGTGCGAAAGCTGGAGATGCAGGCAGGAGTGAAAGGGAAGGTACTCAACTGGATGAGGGAGTACTTAAGCAACAGAAGACAGCAAATCATTGTGAGGGTGAGGCCTCAGATTGGCGAGGACCTATATCAGTCCTTGGACCTATACTGTTTCTGGTATATGTAAATGATCTCCCAGAGGGTATAGAATCGTTCCTCTCGATGTTTGCTGATGATGCAAACATTATGAGGAGGATCAAGACAGAGGACGATAGTAGGAGGCTACAAGATGACCTAGACAGAGTGAGTGAACGGTCAAGCAAATGGCTATTAAGTTCAATCCGAGTAAATGCAAAGTAATGAAACTAGGCGGTGGAAACAGGAAGCCAGACACAGGATACAGAATAGAAGATGAAGTACTTCATGAAACGGACAGAGAGAAAGATCTAGGAGTTGATATCACACCAAACCTGTCTCCTGAAGCCCACATAAAGAGAATAACATCTGCGGCATATGCGAGGCTGGTTAACATCAGAACTGCCTTCAACTCACGCAAGCACAACTAGGTGAGTACACAAGGGGCCTCGCGGCTGAGTGTACAGCGCTCGGGAGTCGTAGTCCTAAGGGCCCGGGTTCGATCCCCGGTGGAGGCTGAAACAATGGGCAGAGTTTCTTTCATCCTGATGATCTTGTTCACCTAGCAGTAAATAGGTACCTGAGAGTTAGGCAGCTGCTACGGGCTGCTTCCTGGGGATACGTGTGTATTCACCTAGTTGTGCTTGCGGGGGTGAGCTCTGATCTTTCGGCCCGCCTCTCTACGGTCAATCAATCAACTGTTACTAACAACTAACTAACTATTTTTGCCCCCTGCCCCCCCACTCTCCCACACACACACACACACACACCCGGGGCCAGGTAGCCTGGTGGATAGCGCGCAGGACTAGTAATTCTGTGGCGCGGTTCGATTCCCGCACCCGGCAGAAACAAATGGGCAAAGTTTCTTTCACCCTGAATGCCCCTGTTACCTAGCAGTAAATAGGTACCTGGGAGTTAGTCAGCTATCACGGGCTGCTTCCTGGGGTGTGTGTGTGTGTGTGTGTGAAAAAAAAGTAAGTTAGTGTAGTTAGTAAACAGTTGATTGACAGTTGAGAGGCGGGCCGAAAGAGCAAAGCTCACCCCCGTAAAATACAACTAAGTGAATACCTAGGAAGCAGCCCGTAACAGCTGTCTAACTCCCAGGTATCTATTTACCCATAGGTTACAGGGGCATCAGGGTGAAAGAAACTCTGTTCATTTTGTTTCTGCCATCACGGGGATTAAACCCGGACTCTAGGATTACGTATCCAGAGCGCTGCCACTCAGCTATCACGCCCAATACACACACACACACGCGCGTGTGTGTGTACGCGCGCGCGTTTTACAGAAATATCTGCATAAACAGAAAATAAGAAAAAACGAACAGAAAAAATAGACAGAAAAAATAAAGAAAAATATATTAGCTAGAAAGCGGTGCCCAAGAGTTAATAGCTTGATTGTACAGACACAAATAGTTAATACAATGGTTTATATTACACCAGACCTGTCAACTGAACCCCACATCAAAAGGATAAAATCAGCGGTGTATGTAAGGCTGGCGAACACAAGCACTGCCTTCAGAAACTTGTGTAAAGAATCATTCGGAACCTTGTATACCACATACTCCAGACCAATACTGAGTATATGCGGCTCCAGCCTGGAGTCCATATGAAGTCAAACATGAAACGAAATTAGAAAAGGTTCAGAGGTATGCACCAGCTAGTCTCCGAGCAGAGAGGTATGACCTACGAGGAAAGGCTGCATGAATTGCACCTTAAGTCGCTGGAAAACAGAGGAGTTCGTGAGACATAATCACCACATAGAAAATTCTCAGGAGAATTCATAAGGTAAATAAAGACAGATAATTATAACACGGTGGTACGCGAACAAGGGGACACAGTGGAAACTGAGTACCCAAATGAGCCACAGGGACGTTAGAAAGAACTTTTTCAGTGTCAGAGTAGTTACAGGTGGAATGCATTAGGCAGTGATGTACTCACCTAATTGTACTCACCGAATTGTGCTGGCGGGGTTGAGCTATGGCTGTTTGGTCCCGCCTCTCAACTGTTAATCAACTGGTGTACAGGTTCCTGAGCCTACTGGGCTCTATCATATCTACATTTGAAACTGTGTATGGAGTCAGCCTCCACCACATCACTTCCTAGTGCATTCCATCTGTTAACTACGCTGACACTGAAAAAAATCTTTCTAACGTCTCTGTGGCTCATCTGGGTACTAAGTTTCCACCTGTGTCCCCTTGTTCGTGTCCCACCCGTGGTGAAGAGTTTGTCTTTGTCCACCCTGTCAGTTCCCCTGAGAATTTTGTAGGTGGTTATCATGTCTCCCCTTACTCTTCTTTTTCCAGGATGTGAGGTTCAGCTCCTTTAGCCTTTCCTCGTAGCTCATAACTCTCAGTTCCGGGACGAGCCTGGTGGAATACCGCTGAATCTCTCTCCAACTTTGTCTTGTGGTTAACGATATGAACTCCAGGCTGGAGCTGCATACTCCAGGATTGGTCTTAAATAAGTGGTATACAGGGTCCTGAACGATTCCTTACACAAGTTTCTAAAGGCAATTCTTATGTTGGCCATGTAGCATATGCCGCTGATGATATCCTTTGATGTGGGCCTCTGGGACAGGTTCGGTGTGATATCAACCCCCAGATCTTTCTCTCTATTTGACTCTTGCAGGATTTCACCTCCCAGATATCCTTGTGTTCAGCCTCCTGCTCCCTTCGCTAATTTCGAGTGGTGGAGCTGACTCCATACCAGCTCCAAGTGTAGATATGATAGAGCCCCAATAGGCCCAGGAACCTGTCATCATTGATTGACAGTTGAGAGGCGGGACCAAAGAGCCAGAGCTCAACCCCCGCAAGCACAACTAGTGAGTGCACACACATATCTCTTGCTCTGGGGCAAATCACTACTAATGTGTAGTACAACGCTCCCCAATCACTAGTCATCAACGCTCCCCAATCACTAGTCATCAACGCTCCCCCAATCACTAGTCATCAACGCTCCCCAGTCACTAGTCATCAACGCTCCCCAATCACTAGTCATCAACGCTCCCAATCACTAGCCATCAACACTCCCCAATCACTAGTCATCAACGCTCCCAATCACTAGTCATCAACGCTCCCCAATCACTAGCCATCAACGCTCCCAGTCACTAGTCATCAACGCTCCCCAATCACTAGTCATCAACGCTCCCCAATCACTAGTCATCAACGCTCCCAATCACTAGCCATCAACGCTCCCCAATCATTAGTCATCAACCATTATATATTTTTGACAGATTTCAATCTTTCACTGACACTCTATCAATCTATCGCAGGTTTCATTTATGAGAGCAGATAGATGAGAGGCTGATAGTCTGACAGTGTGGAGAACACTGCCTCACTGTCAGTGTGGAGAACACTGTCCCACTGTCAGTGTGGAGAACACTGTCCCACTGTCAGTGTGGAGAACACTGCCTCACTGTCAGTGTGGAGAACACTGCTCCACTGTCAGTGTGGAGAAACACTGCCACTGTCAGTGTGGAGAACACTGCTCCACTGTCAGTGTGGAGAACACTGTCCCACTGTCAGTGGAGAACACTGCTCCACTGTCAGTGTGGAGAACACTGTCCCACTGTCAGTGTGGAGAACACTGCTCCACTGTCAGTGTGGAGAACACTGCTCCACTGTCAGGTGGAGAACACTGCTCCACTGTCGTGTGGAGAACACTGTCCCACTGTCAGTGTGGAGAACATTGCTCCACTAACACTGTCAGTGTGGAGAACATTGCTCCACTAACACTGTCAGTGTGGAGAACACTGTCCCACTGTCAGTGTGGAGAACATTGCTCCACTAACACTGTCAGTGTGGAGAACATTGCTCCACTAACACTGTCAGTGTGGAGAACACTGTCCCACTGTCAGTGTGGAGAACATTGCTCCACTAACACTGTCAGTGTGGAGAACACTGTCCCACTGTCAGCCTGGAGAACACTGCTCCACTAACACTGTCAGCCTGGAGAACACGGCTCCACTAACACGGTCAGCCTGGAGAACACGGCTCCACTGTCAGCCTGGAGAACACTGCTCCACTGTCAGCTGGAGAACACGGCTCCACTGTCAGCCTGGAGAACACGGCTCCACTTCTCACTAAACCAGAATTCACACAGTGAGGATTTTTTCTTTTTTTTTGCCAAAAGTGTAATTTGGTGGAGATTATTCGCAGAAATGAGATGTAACTCAAGAATCATTTTTTATCCATAACTGGAGAATGTAAAGAAATTTATGGTCTCTGGTGGAATGATTTTCTCTTAGGGGAGAGTGACCTGTCACGTGGTTTGTCACGTGGGTTGTCACGTGGTTTGTCACGTGGCTTGTCACGCGGCTTGTCACGTGGCTTGTCACGTGGCTTGTCACGTGGCTTGTCACGTGGCTTGTCACGTGGCTTTGTAGTCATTCCTAGGATGCAAGCCACAATTGCCTAACAGTTGCCTAACTCTTGGTACCTACACACATCTAGGTGAGAAGTAGTTCAGGTGTCACGTAACGTAATCCAAAGTTTCGTTGTCCCCGGGATTCGAACGTTTGATCCAATCTGACCTGAGTCGACTACACTAACCACTAGGCCAAGAACTGTAGTCTAATGACGCTTATCTTAATTAATTGTTTTTTATTCCTTAACGTTTCATTTTCCCTAAATAAATTCACAAATATCTAAATAATTTTTTTAATCCTTAACCTTTCATTCCTTCTAAACAGATTCGCAAATTCTCAAATAAACTTTCTAATTTGAATCAAAAGTAATAACATAAAAGTCAAGTTTAAGAATAACTTCCGGAAGAACTTTGAAATTCTGCTTGATGTGAGGCAGCGTTGGTATATGAGGTGGTCTCTCATCTCCCTCCTGGTGCTGTGTGCTGCTGCTGCTGCTGCTGCTGCTGCTGCTGCTGCTGCTTGATGTGAGGCAGCGTAGGTATTATGAGGTGGTCTCTCATCCCCCTCCTGGTGCTGTGTGCTGCTGCTGCTGCTGCTGCTGCTGCTGCTGCTGCTGCTGCTGCTTGAGTGAGGCAGCGTTGGTATTATGAGGTGGTCTCTCATCTCCCTCCTGGTGCTGTGTGCTGCTGCTGCTGCTGCTGCTGCTGCTGCCTGCTGCTGCTTGATGTGAGGCACGCGGGTATTATGAGGTGGTCTCTCATCTCCCTCCTGGTGCTGTGTGCTGCTGCCTGCTGCTGCTGCTGCTGCTGCTGCTGCTGCTGCTGCTGCTGCTGCTGCTGCTGCTTGATGTGAGGCAGCGTTGGTATTATGAGGTGGTCTTCATCTCCCTCCTGAGCTGTGGTGCTGCTGCCTGCTGCTGCTGCTGCTGCTGCTGCTGATGTGAGGCAGCATTGGTATTATGAGGTGGTCTCTCATCTCCCGCCTGGAGCTGTGTGCTGCTGCTGCTGCTGCTGCTGCTGCTGCTTGATGTGAGGCAGCGTTGGTATTATGAGGTGGTCTCTCATCTCCCTCCTGGAGCTGTGTGCTGCTGCTGCTGCTGCTGCTGATGCTGCTGCTTGATGTGAGGCAGCATTGGTATTATGAGGTGGTCTCTCATCTCCCTCTGGAGCTGTGTGCTGCTGCTGCTGCTGCTGCTGCTGCTGCTGCTGCTGCTTGATGTGAGGCAGCGTTGTATTATGAGGTGGTCTCTCATCTCCCTCCTGGAGCTGTGGCTGCTGCTGCTGCTGCTGCTGCTGCTTGATGTGAGGCAGCTGTGAGATTTTCTCTTAGCGCTACCTCCCTTAGGAGGTGGACTACAAGTTTAAAGGCTGCTCTTGGCAGTTAGCATGAGTCCAGTAGAAAAGGAGAAGCGGGAGCAAACCGCCAAGCTCCACAGCAGCAGGGGTGAAAACTGTCCACAATAGGCCGCTGGTTCCTCTAGTTAAACATGACGTTAAAACCAATAAAGGGTAACCGACGGGTCTCACAATCAAATTTTATATTTGTTGTGTGGCGCTATGAATTGGAATTCGAATTCCCAAGAGCGCAGCCG